>SJYA01001893.1:7476-28217 GCA_006410615.1 Neotragus moschatus
GCTAAGTCGCTTCAGTTGTGTCCGACTCTGTGCGATCCCATAGATGGTATTCACAAATTGATTTTGACTGAATTTAACTATTAACTAGCTTGCATACAAGAGGAAATTACATAATGTCGTTTCACGGGCAGGGAGAGGGGATGAGAAAAATGCAGCATAGTGAAGTTTTGGGGAGGCAACACATCTTACACTCTCATAGAACATTAGCCGTCACACTGGACTATGAGCTGTTATTTAATTCCAGATAGGTTTCCCTCATGGCACGTCTTGCTCTGAATCCAGCTACAGACTCCATAGTTAGCATCTTCTTTAAGGATGAGCCATAAGAAAAATACCCAACTTAGTCCAGCGAAAATAAACGTTCAGTTCCAAACAGCTACTGCTCATGAATTGATTATCTGTGTCACAGAAACAGAAGGAAGACCATATATGTCCTACTGGAAAAGAGCCATCTCTGTACTATCCACGCAACAAAGAAAAAGACGATTCAAAGCAGACAGACAATGAAGTTTCCAACAGGGCAATTTTAGAGGGCACTTTTTTTCTGGAAATTCGTAACTCACTAGCTTGTATTAACCATTTTTCTCCTTGTTTATATTAACATTTGGGTCTGAGTACAAAGATACCTGACTGAATAGTAATAATATCTGTTTTCAGAGTCTATTTGTTCTCTTAGTCAAGACGCAACTTTTCTTTGAAACTCCATGTAATGCTAATCATAAGGGCAGAGCTCTTTATGGGGATTCAGTTCAAGCTCTTTATGGGGTCCTATTGAAATGGCCATTGTTCTATCCATTTTAGGGAAAGTTAAGTCAATGTGAGACTAATTAATGTATTCAGCAGTCCTTCAAATCAGACATTTTACCCTATTTCTAATATAGTGCCATCAAATAATTTTAAGTCACCTCATGGGATTGGGTTTGTGAATAGCTAAAGTAAAGCTGCAAATGACTATAGAAGCTTTTTCAGCAAAAACACAAAAGGTATGTATGAAGCAACAGTGTACCAATTAATTTCTTATACTTTTAAACTTGAAGGTAAACTACAATTTTCTCTGAATAGGAAACTGAGATGCAAATTAGTTGTGATACTACTTAAAAGTATACAAAGAGCTGCAAGATGGCAGAGTGCATGCTAAGTCATTTCCATTGTGTTTGACTCTTAGAGACCCTGTGGACTGCAGCCTGCCACTCTCCTCTGTCCATGGGATTCTCCAGGCAAGAATACTAGAGTGGGTTGCCACGCCCTCCTCCAGTAAATCTTCCAGGCCCAGGGATCAAACCCGCAAACCTTATGTCTCCTGCACTGGCAGGCAGGTTCTTTACCACTAGCACCAACTGAAACTCAAAAACAGACTTCTTTCTGCAAAATACATCTCTTTCCATCATCATGCAGTTGAAACTGCATTCCAGGTCACTATATAAACAAAATCAAAACATTACCAGGAAAAAATGGATTAACCCAATTTTAGATCATGTGGTTCCACAGCCTATATTCTCAAATGCAGAAGTGTAATAGTTGCCATGGTATGTTGTCCAAATCTCCCCTTCAGGATGAACACCCTCATTCCCTGACTGCCTGAAATTTGGAGACTGAGTTCTTAGTTCAGCCCCTCTCTAGGGACAGCCGTTAGTCCAGGTCACATATCCTTCCAAAAGGTAGCAAATATCCTATGACTGAGAGGAGTATAAAATCTTGATCCCTTGCTGCAAGGTAAGATGACTCTTAAGACCATCTCAGTTTTGGAAGTCTCTGTGGGATTCACTCAGGTCTCTGTTTAAACTCCACTGTAATCTGACTTTGCTAACATCTGTTGGATCATAGAAAAAGCAAGAGGATTCCAGAAAAACATCTACCTCCGCTTCATTGACTACACTAAAGCTTTTGACTGTGTGGATCACCACAAACTGTGGAAAATTCTTAAAGAGATGAGAATACCATACGACCTAACAGCCTCCTGAGAAACCTGTATGCAGGTCAAGAACCAACCATTAGAATCGAACATGGAACAAGGGACTGGATCAAAATTGTGAAAGGAGTACGTCAAAGCTGTATATTGTCATCCTGCTTATTTAACTTCTATGCAGAGTACATCATGTGAAATGCTGGGCTGGATAAAGCACAAGCTGGAATCAAGATAGCCAGGAGNCAGGTCAAGAACCAACCATTAGAATCGAACATCGAACAAGGGACTGGATCAAAATTGTGAAAGGAGTACATCAAAGCTGTATATTGTCATCTTGCTTATTTAACTTCTATACAGAGTACATCATGTGAAATGCTGGGCTGGATAAAGCACAAGCTGAAATCAAGATAGCCAGGAGAAATATCAACAACCTCAGATGTGCAGATGACATCACCCTAATGATAGAAAGGAACTAAAGAGCCTCTTGATGAAGGTGAAAGAGGAGAATGAAAAGGCTGGTTTAAAACTCAACATTCAAAAAACTAGGATCAGGCCATCCAGTCCCATCACTTCATGGCAAATAGATGGGGAAACAAAGGAAACAGTGACAGACTTTATTTTCTTTGGCTCCAAAATCACTGCAGATGGTGACTGTAGCCATGAAACTAAAAGACGCTTGCAAGAAGGAAGAAAAGCTATGAAAAACCTAAACAGTGTTTGAAAAAAGCAGAGACATCAGTTTTCTGACAAAGGTCCGTCTAATCAAAGCAATGGTCTTTCCAGTAGTCATGTATGGATGTGATAGTCAGACCACAAAGAAAGCTGAGCACCAAAGAATTAATGCTTTGAAACTGTGGTGCTGGAGAAGACTCTTCAGAATCCCTTGGACAGCAAGGAGACCAAACCCGTCAATTCTAAAGGAAATCAACCCTGCATATTCATTGTAAGGACTGAAGCTGAAGCTCTAATACTTTGGCCATCTGATGTGAAGAGACAACTCATTGGAAGAGATCCTGATGCTAGGAAACATTGAGGAGAAGGGGACAACAGAGGATGAGATGGTTGGATGGCATCATTGACTCAATGGACGTGAATGTGAGCAAACTCTGGGAGATAGTGAAGGACTGGTAACTGGTATGCTACAGATCATAGGGTCGCAAAGACTCAGAAATCACTGAGCGACTGAACAATAACAACACTGAAAAGAGTGGAAAAGAGTGAAGCATAAATGTTGAGAGGCAAGTGGACTATATATAGCATAACTTCTAATTCCCCCAATCCTTCTAAATGCCCACCGTATTTGAATTTTTCAAAGCTGTACAGGTGAGAGAGTAGCATTGACATATATGTGTAAAATACCATATGTAAAATAGCTAGCTAGTGGGAACCTGTGGTACAGCATAGAGAGCTCAGCTAGGTGCTCTGTGATGACCTAGAGAGGTGGCGTGGGGGTGGGAAAAGGGAAGACTCAAGAGGAAGGGGATATGTATACACATATAGCTGATTCACTTAGCTGTAAAGTAGAAACTAATACTGAAAAGCAATTTTATTCCAATTAAAAAAAAAATCTGTACAGGTAATCCTGATGACCTTTAAGTGATTGGTTCACTGCATAGAAACTACCTCTCTGCACTGATCATCAACAGGTAAAATTTTTAATATGGACACAGACACAAATTTTATGAGATTTTATTTGTAATTACTTTTTAATCCTTGTTTGTAGGTTCCATTCACCTAAGAATGTAAAACAAAACAAAACACTCAATATTTGTGAAGTGAAGTGAGTCGCTCAGTGGTGTCCGACTCTTTGCGACCCTGTGGACTGTAGCCTACCAAGCTCCTCTGTCCACGGGATTCTCCAGGCAAGAATATGGAGTGGGTTGCCATTTCCTTCTCCAGAGGATCTTCCCGACCCAGGGATTGAACCCAGGTCTCCTGCATTGCAGGCAGATGCTTTAACCTCTGAGCCACCAGGGAAGCCCTCTGAATATTTGTAATACATGCTTTTTGGAAATCTAAGGAAGCCATTACAAAGGTACTTCAGTGACTATTTGAACAGGAACAAGAATTCAGCTTCCTGTTCTCTGAGAGTTAAGAAGCTTACTACCTTGGTCGTTACCCTTGAAGATTCCCAAGGGGAGCCCTGAAGGTCATAAGAAATCAGCAAGGTCAAGGTACTCAAGTGCTTAACAAATAAGATGACGGAGTCATCAGTCATTGGCACGGGCATCTTCCCATAAAGGGAGCAGCTATTTGGTTTAAGGGATCAGTTAATCTCAGTCATACTTTATCTTATTTCTGCAGAAGGAAGAGGTGGTCTAGGAAGAAGTAAGAGGGGTCAACTCACTTCCCAGAGTTGTTCAATTGCTCCTTTCTTTATGCAGAGACTTTTCATAGAGGAGAAGAGGAGAAGAGAAAGGTACCTGCTCTCAGGTGTTAGGATAAAAAGTTCAAGGCTTTCCCCTTCTGGCAAGTCATGGGGCCTGCACCAGAACCCTCCAGATTAATTTCACTGACAGAATAAGATAACCTTTTTGGTTATCCGTTTTAAACATAGCAGTGTATCCATGTTGATTTGAAACTCCCTAACTATCTCTTCTCTAAATTCTGCTCAGTGTTAGGTGACAGTCTGGATGGGAAGGGAGTTTGGGGGAAAATGGATACATGTATATGTATAGCTGAGTCCCTTTGCTGTCCACCTGAAACATGAGCGGAGGAGCCCGGTAGGCTGTAGTCCATGGGGTCGTAAAGAGTCAGACACAACTGAGTGACTTCACTTTCACTTTTCACTTTCATGCACTGGAGAAGGAAATGGCAACCCACTCTAGTATTCTTGCCTGGAGAATCCCAGGGATGGGGGAGCCTGGTAGGCTGCTGTCTATGGGGTCACATAGAGTCGGACACGACTTAAGTGACTTAGCAACAGCAGAAACTATCACAACACTGTTAATAGGCTATACTACAAAATAAAATTAAAAGTTTTTTTAAAAAATAGAGTAAGATGAGAAAAATACAGCAAACTTCAACATCAGCACAGACACAATCACATTTTTACAGATATATTTTTTTGGTAGTAGAAAAAGCTGTATTTTTAAAATACTTAAAAGGAAAAAATAGAACTGAAATTACAATATAAATTCTGTAAAGAATGCACTTTGAATGTATTTTTGTCTTGAATTCATGTAATAACAGTATGATGCATACCTCATATGAGAAGACATTACCAACACAGCTACAATGCTTCTTTCTCATTTAAATACCACAGCAAGTAGGTGCATAACGCTTTCGTTTAGGAAGAGTACATAAATGCATTCATCCCCACAATGACATGAAATGTAAGCAAGATTTTGGATAAAATGACGTTTAAGTGTTTCTAATTTTTCCCACAATAAGACATCAATTTCACTTTTATTTTTAGTGGTATTATTAACTCCACCTTCTAATTTCTTGCTGTTCTTTTTGATCAGTATTTTACATAGTTCTACCATAAAGGATCTGTTTCTTATAGACAAAGACTGCAAGCTACAGAGGGAAGCTGTGGAAGATCCTGAGATCAGGGAGCCTGAATATGGGACCACAATTAACTGACATAGACAGATGTGTGGATCAGCTTCCACGAGGTCAATGCAGAGAAAGCAATTTCTGTCATGTGGCCATAAANCATAAAGGATCTATTTCTTATAGACAAAGACTGCAAGCTACAGAGGGAAGCTGTGGAAGATCCTGAGATCAGGGAGCCTGAATATGGGACCACAATTAACTGACATAGACAGATGTGTGGATCAGCTTCCACGAGGTCAATGCAGAGAAAGCAATTTCTGTCATGTGGCCATAAAGGATGTTTCCATAAAGTCATCTCCAGAACTCAGGAGGGGAATGAAAGCAATCATTTCCCCGTGGACGCTTCACTCTGATTCAGTGTAGACCTGACTCTGACATTTGTGAGACAGAAGGTTAAGATGACAAATACAAACATGTATTACATGTGTCGGAATATTTACGCATTAAAAATCAGCCTAAAAACTATGAAAACATATGTCTGACCACTTTAACAAATTGCCTTTATAATGACAAAGTAGAAAAATGTATAGAAAGCTGTGGCTTTTATAACATCGCAAATCAGTAAAAAAGCAAATGAGTAAATTTAAATTTTTGTATAGCTCAGAATGTTTTGTTGATGCATCATTAAGTCATAAGACATATAATTTGTAAATTATGATTAATTCCATGAAGTTTATTTTTCATATGTTCCTTTCCACAAAATCAATAATTATGGTGTTATAATAAAGATACATATATATACATATATTTGCCCAATTATATCAGTAATCACCTAAAGAATTCTTTACAGTAGAAATCAAGTGACAATTTTTGACTATATTTCATCCAAAGTGTAAATTAATGTTTATACAAAATCATTTAATATACTTTTTTAAAGATATTTTCTTCCATAATAGTTATTAATTAAAACAATGGTAAAATACAAATTACATTTAAGATTTACCAAAACTTTTATTAATTTAAGTTGCTGACTATAACTAAAATTTAGACATCCATTTATTAGTAAGTACAGAACTAAAGCTCTTTGTAAATCCAGGGCTCAATGCTCATCTAATTTCCAACATAAAGAATTGATACCATGCTTTACATACCTAGACCTACATGTTTACAAATAAGAGTGGGCTTCCTTGGTGCTTCAGACAGTAAAGAATCCACCCACAACTTGGAAGACATGGGTTCGATCCCTGGGTTGGGAAGATCCCCTGAATCTGGCATAGCAACCCCCCAGGAGAATTCCAAGGACAGAGGAGCCTGGTAAGCCATAGTCCACGGGGTCACAAAGAGTCGCAAAGAGCAACTAAGCACCACACATGGACTATTTGATGTCACCAAATTTTCCTCTGCCAATACCTATAGCTATTGTGAATATTACAAAACTGTGAGTACTGTGAGTACTTCAATGGCACCCCACTCCAGTACTCTTGCCTGGAAAATCCCATGGATGGAGGAGCCTGGTAGGCTGCAGTCCATGGGGTCATAAAGAGTCAGACATGACTGAATGACTTCACTTTCACTTTTCACTTTCATGCATTGGAGAAGGAAATGGCAACCTACTCCAGTGTTCTTGCCTGGAGAATCCCAGAGATGGTGGAGCCTGGTGGGCTGCCATCTATGGGGTCGCACAGAGTCGGACTCCACTGAAGCGACTTAGCAGCAGCTGCAGTGAGCACTTCCAAAACGAGGGACTGGAAAAGGAAGGGGAAAATTCAAACTGAGCGGGACACCCTGGGGTTCCCATGCAGGGAAGTCTTTCAAACAATTGCCAATCCGGAGAGGGAGGGGACGCAGAGATAAGGGAGGAGCAGTTGAGAACAACACTATAGCCTTGGGGCAAAGTCCCCCTCAAAGGATATACACAATGTCTTTAAACTCTTCTGCAAAAATAAAACTCCCGCCAAAGAGAAGACCTAGAGAGAAGGTCACAGTTTGATAACCTCAAAGATCATCAGGAGATCACCTGTTCAGTTCAATTCAGTTGTGTCCAATTCTTTGCAACCCCATGGACTGCAGCACATGGAGAAACATGGGTGTTGGGAAAAGGCTAATCCAGTAGGAAAGGTGGAGCCTCTGAGAAACTAGAAAGGTCAGGACTACCTAAAGCAGGTATTCAAACTCAAAGGCAATTTGTAAACCCTTAAGATTTACTCTAAAGTATTCTCAACACACACCAACAGACACCCACAAACACACATACAAGGTCACTATTGAGATTTGTTGTTGTTATTGTTTAGCCGCTAAGCCATGTCTGACTCTTTTGCAACCCCATGGACTGTAGCCCACCAGGCTCCTCTCTCCACAGAATTTTCCAGACAAGAATCCTGGAGTAGGTAGCTGTTCCCTTCTCCAGGGAATCTTCCTGAGACAGGGATCAAACCCAGGTTTCCCACATTGTGGGTGGATTCTTTACTGTCTGAACCATCTGAGAAGCCCTATGTGAGGTTATAGATGTGTAATAAACTTGATTGCAACAAGCAATTCACAATGTATACTTTTTAAAAATCATCACATTGCACACCTTAAAAAAATCACATTGTACAAGCTAAATATATATACTTTTTAATCTGTCAATCATAACCCAATAAAGCTAGAAACACAGAATTTGGGGCCAAATTTGAAACCATTGTGACCCATCCTATGAGACTACAGCAAATTATATGAAATAATTTGTTCAACGACAACAAATATGTATGTTACATATGCAATGCTTATAGATGCTACTCAGGAAATGACTTCCAGCCCCCACCCAATCCCAACTGAAAAAACACAATTCAAGTAAACCCTGAAGCTTGAATTTTGAGATAAGAGTCTCCTTTGTCTCAACAGATCTGTTTATATATATCACACACAGAGATTTACTCTTTTTCTGGAACTAACTATATGCACATATAATTTATAAATTATATATCTAGATAATTAACTCCAGAAAAATTAAAAAAAATAAAACAGTGGATCTTTTAAATCATTTGGTATGTTTGACTTTAAGGGCATTACCCAGGGTCTATTACCTCTCATAGTCACTGTCTTTGAAATTCAGGAAGGTTACTATCAGGTGGGCAATAATGTCCAGCTTAGGACCCCATGTTCCAAACAACGCAACATAGCAAATGGAATTTCAATGACCCTCAGCTCATCTAATATAGCAGAAGGCAATATTTAGGCTAAAATTTAAACTAAAAAATATATTTTTGGACTCTTAGCAAGTTCTGCTTGTATTGACCCTGTTTATATTTCCAGACGTAGGGGGAAATTCCTTTTCTGATTTACTTTGAAACTTCTTTATTCAAGGATAATCAAGGTTTAGCTTAGATTAAATTTCACTTAGTATTGATGAAAATGGTGTTTCTGCTACAGCTTGGAACTGAGTTGTACCTATTACGTTTTCTCCCCCACCTCTGAGAAGATCTTGAGTCATACCTTTGACAGCTAATAAGCACCCTAAATAATCAAGAGGCTTTCATCTAGATTTTAAATATCAACAAAAGCAGACAGTGAATAATAACCACCCTCCCAAATGAAGTATTTAGTAATGGTAGGTGCCAAGCATACTGCTAAAATGTCCTACTGTGTTATTTCTCAGAGCCTATGAGCATTTTTACTGTCATCTCCATTTCACAAGGGAGAAGGACCAGACAGAGAGAAGGACCAGTTCAGTCAACTGCCCAGGGTCACACAGCTAGTAAATGGCTTCACCAAGACTCCAGATCATATCTGCTAGATTCCAGAGCTCAATCTTCGCCCACTCCACCCACTTTTTTTTTTTTTTTTTTGCCTGTTGGACTTATACGAGCCTTCTGTTTTCTACTCAAAGTTTTGTTAGTTCCATTTCTATTTCAACTCTTCATCCATTCAGATTTTTTGGGTAATTTTCTTTTTTTTTTTTAGTTTGTTTTGCTTTGCAATACTGTACTCATTTTGCCATACATTGACATAAACCAGCCATAAGTGTACCTGAGTTCTGTTCAAGTCTGTATGTTCAAACAAATATACCTTTCTGTCTCATATAGACTGCTCTTTCCAAATAAATAAGATAATGATCTCTTTCTACATCCTAACATTTTCAGCATACACCCAATGGAAATTAGCCAAGAATTTAACACAGAGTTGTAAATATATTTCTCTACAGAAAAGCACTCATAACAATAGTTCACATCCTAAGAAAGCCAAAGAATGACTTGGAAGATTAATGGAATTCACTTTAAAGTAATGAAATTTTCATCAAATGGAGATTCTCATAAGGTGTAAAACAAATAAATATGATTTAATGAATTATTAGAAGTGAAACTTCAGGGCTATCTGAAATTACTCTCACCCAAAGAATCCTTTGCAAAGAAATAGAAAATCACACTAAAAGAAAAAAACTTTACTGGGAAGTAGAAACTTTCAAGACCACAGCAAACTAACTTGACTTAACTGTTGATCCATTTTTTGACCTGTGCATCACTTTCTGCATTTTGACACAACCAGTAGTTTAACCCAGATCACACAGTTGACCTTTATTTGAAAAGTAAATAATCATCTACAGAAGCTCTTGATTCAGAAATGACTCACTGGTGTCCACAGTCCACGAGCACTGTCCCGTATGGACAGAGCCCAGCTTCATGATTAACCTCTGCTATGGGCTCAGTCGACTTTGGAGACTGAGCAAATGACTAATGAGTGAAAAACATTTTTCCCTCTGGTACTTACAGTGTCTGCACCTAGACAGAATGCTATGGCAACCAGAACACAGAGAAGTGATGGAAGGATGTTGCCGAGTAATAAGAAAAGCATTTTGCTGGAAATACTGAAGCTATGGGTAAATGAATATGAAACAGAAATGAAGTCTTGGGCAGGAAAAAAACAAACAGAATGAAAGGAGAGGGAAAACTTAAGAAATCTGGACCTTTAGGAGAAAAAATAAAACTTTACAGACATGAAACAAAATTAGAAAAATTTTCTGGGTAAAAGGGAATAAGTAATAGCAATAGAATCCACAACTCAAAGAGTTTTGAGGCCATCAACTAAAATTAGGTAATTTCTCAGTCACATGTGAGCAGCTGTGATTTATTAATCATGAATGTCATAAACCATCACCATCATCTTCCAGAAGCATCTAGTAAATGTAAGTTGTGCATAACTTGGGTTTTTTTGGCAAGAAAATTTCATATTCTTAGTTTTTAATCTACCAGTCAGTTTGCTGCTGCTGCTGCTGCTGCTGCTAAGTCGCTTCAGTCGTGTCCGACTCTGTGCGACCCCATAGATGGCAGCCCACCAGGCTCCCCCATCCCTGGGATTCTCCAGGCAAGAACATTGGACTGGGTTCCCATTTCCTTCTCCAATGCATAAAAGTGAAAAGTGAAAGTGAAGTCGCTCAGTCATGTCCGACTCTTAGCGATCCCATGGACTGCAGCCCACCAGGCTCCTCAGTCCATGGGATTTTCCAGGCAAGAGTACTGGAGTGGGGTGCCATTGCCTTCTCTGACCAAGTCACTTTGGAGCAACACAAAAGTTTGCTAGTCGTTGTGTTACGCTGACAAAAATGGTCCTGTATAAGAATATAGAATAGGGGAAAAATTAGAAATGGTCCAAATGTCACTGCATCTTGGCAACAAGAATTTTAGCATATATAATCAAGACAGCATCAAGCAGCCACTGAGTTTGAGATGAAATGGTGAGCTCACTTCTTATCTCTGGGAGGCCTGAAGATAGGAGGGAATTAAACAGCATTTCTAGTGATGGATGAAACAGCTCAGTGTCCAGGAGAGGGGGCTAGTCGGGAGGGGAGGCTCGAGGCAGAGCCTTGGCCAGTTTAAGCAGGTGTGTGAATGACGTACTCCCAATGTATGTATTGATATGGGTCTGAGATAAGCAGAAGCCATGCATGGGCTGAAGTATAGAAAGCTATTAGTGCACTTTGCTGTACAGCGGAAATTGGCACAACACTGCAAATCAACTATATATACTTCAATAAAAAGAATGTATAAAAACAGGAAAGCTATTAGGTAAGATGGAGATAAGACTTAAGATGTCTGCAAAAATCCACAATGCGGAGAAAGGATGCTTTGGCATGGTAGGTTAAAATATTTTGAATATGATGCTCTTCTTCCTTGCTGACAATCATAGTTCCTTTTGCATGGAAATCTCAGTGGCAGAAAAAAAAAAAAAACACGTGAACATAGAAATCAGCATAGCTAGAACCATGTTAAGACTAACCCAATCCACATTGCATTCAGAAAACCTGAGAAGAAAAGAATAGCAACAACTGCCTATCATCAAGTGCATTTGGGTGAAGCCAAAAAACTTGAATCTTACTTACTTACCCTCCTGCCCCAACTCTCATATGACCGCTCAGGGCAAGTCACTGACAACTTTTCCTTCAGGGCTCTTAACAGCGTGCACTCTAACAGCAGAGAAATTAATCAATCGATCAGGTCTTAAATCCACCCTGATATCACTCTCTGAAGATTATTGTAGGAGCTCGAGGAGGGCTGTGGTGCCCAAATCCACAACGAACTTTCTGAAACAGGGTTGATTAGGTAATGGTCTGCAAAGAAAGGGCCCAGTTTCCAAAAGTCCACAATGAGCCTCATGAATGGTGTGTTCTCATCGGCAGAACTGAGGGAGGGAGGGAATATGCTCTCCAGCTGGGCTGATGTCCCATAATTGGTCTCTAAGAAGCAACAATTACTTTTCAGGTGTCCTGTCAATGAAGCCCTAAATACATGCTGCACTCTAAAAATGTCCCAACTATGTGTTATCTGCAAATCCATTACTGGCAAAGAGCCTATCGCTTTTGGCCTAAAACCTTGCGATTCACCCCCTTCCTGCTGAATATCTCAAAAGGCAGGAAGAGGACAATGGAACAGAGTGTGACTAACCCATCCATCAGGTCACTCCTGTGACTATTTCTGCAGCCCCTTTGTCCCTTCTCAGTCAGTATTAACGATACAGTCCAATTAAACCTCGCGCTGGTTGTCCACAGGGATTCCTTTCATACAAAAATGCAATTCTCTCCCAGAGTCTCAGCATTACCTAATGGCCTGCATAGAATCAGTTGGATGGTCTCTGGCTGATTCCTGGGGGACAAATTGATCACCATGGCAATAATCAGAGGCTCTCACCCTATAGCAGGGCAAGGTAAAATCCACAGTGTCATGGAGGAGGCAGACCTGATTATTTCAGAAAGGCTGCCGCCTTGGAGTAGGCTGCTGCTGCCAATTACATTACACACATGCACTCACACACTCACACACATACACACAACCCCTGCCAGAATGTGGAAGCAGGCATATGGTTGTAAACTGAGTGGGGGAAACACGCCAACTTCTGATGCAGCCCAGCATCCTCTGTTCAGGTGGTCTGGGTCAGCTCTCTGTGCATAAGACCTGCTCAGCCCCAGGAAAGAGCTCTGATAGATATTTGCAGAAATAGAACTGGACTGAATCCGGAAACCACTGCACCAACCATACAGGAGGAGGAGAAACAGTCAGGAAATGTGATCCCATGAGAACGTTTGAAAAAGTAACACAAGCCTACACCAAAACCCTCTGATAATTAAAAACTGTTTGATTTTACAAGTCCTTTGCCGAGACTATAATTACTACAAGAGGAACTACATCTAAATTCAATACTTTTCCTGCTATATTGCCTTCAAATAGATTTGCATCTTTGGTGGAGACATCCTCTGAAAAGAATGGTTGCTGAAGTATAAATGAGGAGAGAAGGGTCAAAGAAAGGATACACAAGTACTGCGTAAATCCTATTGTATGGGTTTGGCAAAAAAGTTTGCTCAGGTCTTCCATAAAATGTTACAGATGAACTCGAATGAATTTTCTGGCCAATCTAGTCTAACAAATGCCTAGTGAGCCAAACAAGACCAAAAATCTAGTTTCCTACTCTTATGTGAAATTGGTGTGTTTGCACTGCACAAAGCTGGGAAAAAAACTGTTCCAAGCAGAAGTTAATGTATGTAGAATTATGGTTGTGGTGGCAGAAGGATGAGGGGAAGGGATAGTTAGGGAGTTTGGGATGGACATGTACACACTGCTGTATTTAAAATGGATAACCAACAAGGACCTATTGTGTAGCACAGGAAACTCCGTTCGGTGTTATGTGGCAGCCTGGATGGGAGGGGAGTTTGTGGGAGAATGGATACATGTACATGCATCACATATGTACATGTATCATATATCATACATGTATGTGTATACACATACATGTAAAGCATGTATGGCTGGGTCCCTTCACTGTTCACTTGAAACTATCATAATCTTGTTAACTGACTATACCCCAACACAAAATGAAAAGTTTAAAAAGAAGTTAATGTATCCGTTTTTAAAATTACCTGTTGTAAGGCACATACCTACTTTTCCTTATTACTCTGTGCATTCCAAGGCCTTCAAAACACGCATGCACAACCTTTATTTTCTTTAGTGTTGAGAACAATCTAGGGACAGTTCTCTGTAGATAATCGAGCAAGAGAAATACTTGTGAAGCCCTCATGGAAAGTTCCCCTCTTTGTGAGGTCAGAGGCTGACACTTAGCTCCCTATGACAAGGAAGATGTGAGCTAGCAGTCAGACTGCTTCTCGGGGGACTGCCTGCAATCAGCTCTGGGGAGAAAGATGGGCCTTTGCAGGACTTTAATGAGCTTGCTGAAAATCGCACTGAACCCAAACACCGAAGGATTCCACAATTAGAAGTTGGAATTGTCTGTTCTCCTCCTTTGCTGTCACATTTTTCAACTGGGTGTTAATAGGTCCTTCATACTCTTTTTGACTAACCCCTTAAATAGGCTGCAATTAAAGAATCTCAGTGGTGCCATATCATATAGGATAAATCATATTTCAGATCTGTGAAAACTCGTCTTTTTTTTCTTGTTCAAGAAAGCACTATCTTGCATTAATCTATGTTAAAATAAATGTGGATTTGACATGGCATTTTGTACAAAGTTTCTTTAAACTGCTGCCATTTAAAATAAATAGCAGCCTCTTCTTTGCTGGGATAGAAGTAAAGAGTTAACCTATTGATCTCTGAGTCTCAGTTTCCTCAATTGGTGAAAAACTTGAGATTTCTGGGTCTATCCCATGGGTTTGTGATGAAGATTATATCTTGGCAAGTAAGAGTTTCTCAGAATAACAAGTTACTATTCTCTCCCATTTACTAACCACCTTTTTGTCAAGACTTTATGTTGAAAGTGGAAGTGTTAGTTGCTCAGTCCTGTCTGACTTTTTGTAGCCTGTAGCCTGCCAGGCTTCTCCATCCATGGGATTTTCCAGGCAAGAATACTGAAGTGGGTTGCCATGCCTTCCTCCAGGGGACCTTCCTGACCCAGGGATGAAACCCAGGTCTCTCACATTGCAGGCAGATTACCATCTGAGCTACCAGGGAAGACTTTATGTTAAATATCCTTAAATAATAAAGTTCTATGTTCATTCTACTTGCTATTTCATAAAAAGAAAATTATAAAAGTATATTTTAAAACCTCTGAAGCATAGTTTAGTGAATCTTTGGGAAATTAATTAGAGGAGCCGAGGTGTAACATACCCATAACATAAACCTCATCATAAATTTCTTTCAAATCAACTAAGTGTCCTTTCTCACTTCAAATGCCTTCATTCTTTTTATAGTCCTCAATTCAGGATATGCAGAGACCTCCTCAAATAAGATTTCACCAAAACCAAGGTGGGAGCCAGGGATGCATTTCATTTGAAGAGGTCAACTGTTACTTAGTTCCTTAGGGGCAGGGGGTGTAACCTTTGGCATGGGGCAGAGCTGGTTCAAATTCCATTTCTACTGTATTTGGCTGGTTGATCACCAACCAGCAAAGTGTTCCAACTTGCTAAGTCTCAGTTTCCTCCATGGTGCCATGAGTGATACCCAGCTATCTGCAAGTGTTGTCAAACACTCAGGATTTATGATAGAGCTAATTAAGCTCAGCTTTCAGGACTGTTCACATGCATGGGTGTCTTCAAGGCCCTCTACCTAATAATGTATTTCTACTTTTTATTCATTTTCTTAAGCAGATGCTCTCAATTTGTGTAAACATCAGGCTCCACAAATCCTGGATCTACCCTTGCATGATGGCTAAACAGGATAATAAACTTACGGTAACTGGTCCTTTGCAATTAGCCAATAAACGGTATTACTGTCATCAGATTCACAGGCCAAGTGACTGGATTTGATATTAAGCCAATGCATAGGTTATCACATAATCATATTGCTTACAGGTTACACAAAGTTTAACCTAATAACCTAAATGGGAAAAGAACTGGAAAAATAATAGATACATGTATATGCATAACTGAATCACTTTGCTGTACACCTGAAACACAATATTGTTCATCAACTATATACCCCAGTATAAAGGGGCATAGTTTTAAATATAAAGGGGTATAATATAAAGNCATAATCATATTGCTTACAGGTTACACAAAGTTTAACCTAATAACCTAAATGGGAAAAGAACTGGAAAAATAATAGATACATGTATATGCATAACTGAATCACTTTGCTGTACACCTGAAACACAATATTGTTCATCAACTATATACCCCAGTATAAAGGGGCATAGTTTTAAATATAAAGGGGTATAATATAAAGGGGTATAAAATCTAAAAAGAATCAGGAAATTCAAAAGAATGTTCATTGATTCAAGAGTCATTTCCCAAACATTTACTGGGTACCAAGACTTGCCTCTTGAGAAATCTGTATGCAGGTCAGGAAGCAACAGTTAGGACTGGACATGGAACAACAGACTGGTTCCAAATAGGAAAAGGAGTACATCAAGGCTATATATTGTCACCCTGCTTATTTAACTTATATGCAGAATACATCATGAGAAATGTTGGACTGGAANGTGCTGCGATTCATGGGGTCGCAAAGAGTCGGACACAACTGAGTGACTGAACTGAAGATTTAATACAATAAAAGCAAATAAAAAATAAAACTTAAAAAAAAAATTTAACTCATCTTAAAATATGTCACACCAAACCTGGTGAGATGCTAGAACCAAGCTCTAGTGACATGCTTGGGTTAAACACTAATATTAAATGTGTAACCATATTTGGGTATATTAGGAAGTCAGGCTTTAAGTTAATACATCATAGGATGTATGTGCTAAAGTCACTTCAGTTGCGCCTGATTCTTTTCGACCCACCAGGCTCCTCTGTCCATGGGATTCTCCAGGCAACAACACTGGAATATGGTCAGTTTAAATGATGAGGAAGCAAATGTAAAAGTCTTGAGTAAATGATTCACAGTGTTCTAGGTGGCGGAGCTCAGGCTCTGCCTCTCCAGGGACTCAGTATGACATGGTTTGTCCACACATGGTCTGTCTTCCATTTGCATCTTAACATTCTACGGAATTTCAATCAAAACACAACTTCCTTGACTTCAGTATTGCTCATGAAATCAGGACCTCTGCAGGAGAAGTTCAGGATTCTGCCTTTTTGTTTCTTTTTAAGATTTTTGCCCCCACTGTGAAACATGTGGGATCTTAGCTCCTTGACCAGAGATCAAACCTGTGCCCCTTGCTCTGGAAGGAGGAGTCTTAGCCAACGGACTGCCGGGGAAGTGCCCAAATTCACCATTTTAAAAGTGAACAATTCAGTGGCATTTAGTCCACTCACAGTGTCGAGAACCCTTACTTCTATATTGTTCTAAACCATTTCCATCACTTTACCCAGTAAGCATTTTGTCCCTCCGCCTCCTGTCTCGCACCATCACTCAGACTGCTCTGTCTCTGTGGACTTGCATATTCTAGATACTTTGTGTAAATGGAAACATACAATATGTGGCCTTTAGTGTCAAGCTTCTCTTATTTTAACACAATGTTTTAAAGGTTCATTCACCGTGTGGCAGGCATCAGTTCTTCATCAGCAGTCTGCTTTTCTTAACCAGCTACTGCACCCCGGTGATCCTGAATTCCAGTTAGCTTGACAACACTTGCTTACATATTAAACATGAAATAGACAACTGATGGGTATTTTTCAGGAGTCCGTATATGTTTCTGCCTGGCCCAGAAGACAAGAAATTTTCTACTGCCAGTATAATCCTTCTCTTCCACAGTAAGAGGCGAGTGGTTTGTACATTTTGTCTCCTGACGCATTGTCTTTATATGTGCGTGGTCCTGTCCAACTCTTTGTGACCTCATGGACTGTAGCTTGCCAGGCTCCTCTGTCCATAGCTTTTCCAGGCAAGAATATTGGAATGGGTTGTCATTTCCTCCTCCAGGGGATCTTCCCAACTCAGAGATTGAACCTGTGTCTCCTGTGGCTCTTACATTGGCAGGCAGACTCTTTACCACTGAGCCACCTGGGAAGCCCTCTCTCTTGACAGGTCTACGACAACTGTAGATAAAGAGCATGGGAAGTTTGCCATTAGCATCTAGCAACAGGTAGAGGACAGGGATGTTGCTAAGAGGATCCTTCCCCAAAGAAACAACTATCAGACCAAAATGATAACAGTGCCAAAGTTGAGAAACTCTGGTTTTAGCCCCTAGAGGACATGGCCCTGAACTTGTCATTGCTGAAAGACACCATGTTAAAAGCGAAACTTTCCTAACTCCATAGTCTAACAGGATGTCAAAGCTGTTTTCCCTGAAATAAACTGAAATCAAAAGATTCTTTTTTAAAGAGCATGCCATTCAGATATAAATCATTATTTTGGTCAGATTAGGTATCTATCTACTAAGATGGTTTAATGTTAGCTGAAATATGGACCTACTGCCCAGAGGAATAGAATCTTCCTAAAATGGTAGATTAACAGCCACAAAAGCCTGAAACAAAGTTTCTAGTGGATGGACAAAATGCCTGCTCTCTGGGGTTGTTCTGTTTCAACTTTGCTATCAATAATGGATGGAAACCTAAGATGCATGCTTAAAAATAGTTAGACAACACAAAAAATATGGAAGGAATAAATGCCTGGGACGGGATAATGATCAAGCTACAGAACAATCCAAACAGGACGGAATGTGAAACAAAAACAAATCAGATCATGACACGGATGCCAGCACGAGTGAAAAGAAAAGAAAACCAGGACTGTCTCAGGTGGGTATTTTGAATACAAGTTCTGTTCAAGTCAACGGGGAAATGCTGTTAATTTAATGCTGCTGCTGCTACTCTTCTATGTGCATGTATTTTTAGTGTTTGGAAGAAAATAGTTCCATTCTATTCTGTGCTGGTCAGACTGTTTTGGAACAGATTCATTTTCTGGGCGTAATATTTTAGAAGGAGAAATTTTCAAATTACAACGTAGGCAGAAGGGGGTTGGCTAGGATAGTGAAGTCTAGCACCTAATGTATACTCCATGTGATAGTTTGAAGGGAAAACAGCTTGTCTTTCTTCAAATAATGTAATGTCTGTAGACTTTTAGTCTGAGCGACTCTTTTAGTCGCTCAGTTGTGTCTGACTCTCGGCAACCCCGCGGACTGAAACCCACCTGGCTCCTCTGTCCATGGGATTCTTCAGGCAAGAATACTGGAGTGGGTTACCATTTCCTTCTGCAGACTTATGCTGTTGGTGCTTCCAAAATCATGACTCTGTGATGGATGTAAGAAGGCATATTAATAGGACTCCATACTAACTCAGTGGTTAAGAATCTGTCTGCCAATTCAGGAGACAAGAGTTCTATCCCTGGTCTGGGAAGATCCCAAGTATGACAGAACAACTAAGCTTACACGCCACAGCTATTGAACCTGTGCTCTAGAGCCCACTGAAGGCTCACATGCCTAGAACCTGGGCTCGACAAGAGAAGTCACTGCAATGAGAAGT
Organism: Neotragus moschatus; assembly: GCA_006410615.1. Classification (NCBI taxonomy): domain Eukaryota; kingdom Metazoa; phylum Chordata; class Mammalia; order Artiodactyla; family Bovidae; genus Neotragus; species Neotragus moschatus. The sequence continues at coordinate 26,694 of SJYA01001893.1, forward strand.
CTGTGCACCAAACTAGAGAGTAGCCCCCACTTGCTGCAACTAGAGAAAAGCCCATGCAGCAAGGAAGACCCAGGACAGCAAAAATAAATAGGTAAATTATTCTTTTTTAAAAAAGAAAGCATATTAAGTTTAGGAAAATACAATGAAACAGTTAAGTATCTCCCAAAAACGCAATGGAGAATCCAGAATGGAAGTAAGCTCCCTGTTGTGAAGGTAATCAAAAACAGACTAAGCAACAATTGAGCCAGAACTGGTAAATAATAGTAATAATAATGGTTTCTTTTTCTTGATACTGTTTGGAAGGAGAGTGGATAAATCTGAGAGGCTTCCAACTCCATAGCAAAGTTTCTATGATTTGCTTTACCTTAGCTAGCTCAGTGTTTGGGCTACAAGCTAAGACTGGAGAATGAGCAGAAAACAACTAGGAGCAGGAGAAATTAAAAAAAAAAAAAAAAAACAGTGGAATACAGACATTCAGTAAGTGTGTATGGAGCACACTGTAAGTGCCATATCTTATTCCAGGCAATTGGGGTACAGCAGGAGAAACATTCCAACCTCAATTTCTGCCCTCATAGAGCTTATTTTCTATTGTATACATACACCTCTATATGTATGAGAGGTGTTCGGTAATCTCCTCCTGCTATGAGAACACAAAATACAGTAAAAAGGACTGGGAAGCATAATTGTGCTAAGAGGGACTCACTTGAATGAATGTTTTTCATTCTAAATAAATCCCAAGATTGCTTATCAATAAATCTATCCCATATTAAGATTGTATTGGCTTCTCTGAAGCACTGTAGTCTGTTCATTTAGAGAGGGCACACTGGCTGCCTGAACTCGCCTTTCAAACATCCCCAAACGACCATCTGACTCTATCAATATTGATTTCTTTACAGGAGGTCACCACCTACCAGATATTACATCCATCACTACAAACAAGTTCCCCTCGACATATTGACTATTTCATTTTTCTTGTCTTTTGGTCAGAACCTCCCTTCTAATTAATGTATTCTTGGTTCCATCAGTGTGTACATATTTGATGTCCCCAAGACCCTATTGGCTACCTGCATCACCAGCTGCTTCATTCTCATAACTACCATTTCTCTATCCCTGGCTTAATGATCTTGAAGCCTGGCTCTGTTTGCCTTGCATCTTATCTAATTCCAAATCCAGGACTGCTTCAGTGTACCTGCCTATCTTCTATGGTAGCATCTCTCTTCATGACCCACAGGCATCACTGGCAGTGAATGACTTGAATTCTCAGAGTCTCCCATGATCAGATTAACCCCCTACTTGCTCTCTGCTTTGATTTCTGGTGTCTGCTCAGTTCTGTTCACCTTCAGGGACAGTGTTAGTTATTGGGCTCTTGAGGTCAATGGTGAGGGTGTTTGAGTTAATAACCTCAGCAAGCCACGATGCATTGATCTGCAGCCTCCGAGTGCACTCATATTTCTCTCCCTGGAATTAGACACTCAGCTGTCTGCCAGGGTGCCTCTTGCCAGACGGTCTCAGATTTGAACTATC
>SJYA01001893.1:28434-60783 GCA_006410615.1 Neotragus moschatus
TGTGCTGGTCAGACTGTTTTGGAACAGATTCATTTTCTGGGCGTAATATTTTAGAAGGAGAAATTTTCAAATTACAACGTAGGCAGAAGGGGGTTGGCTAGGATAGTGAAGTCTAGCACCTAATGTATACTCCATGTGATAGTTTGAAGGGAAAACAGCTTGTCTTTCTTCAAATAATGTAATGTCTGTAGACTTTTAGTCTGAGCGACTCTTTTAGTCGCTCAGTTGTGTCTGACTCTCGGCAACCCCGCGGACTGAAACCCACCTGGCTCCTCTGTCCATGGGATTCTTCAGGCAAGAATACTGGAGTGGGTTACCATTTCCTTCTGCAGACTTATGCTGTTGGTGCTTCCAAAATCATGACTCTGTGATGGATGTAAGAAGGCATATTAATAGGACTCCATACTAACTCAGTGGTTAAGAATCTGTCTGCCAATTCAGGAGACAAGAGTTCTATCCCTGGTCTGGGAAGATCCCAAGTATGACAGAACAACTAAGCTTACACGCCACAGCTATTGAACCTGTGCTCTAGAGCCCACTGAAGGCTCACATGCCTAGAACCTGGGCTCGACAAGAGAAGTCACTGCAATGAGAAGTCTGTGCACCAAACTAGAGAGTAGCCCCCACTTGCTGCAACTAGAGAAAAGCCCATGCAGCAAGGAAGACCCAGGACAGCAAAAATAAATAGGTAAATTATTCTTTTTTAAAAAAGAAAGCATATTAAGTTTAGGAAAATACAATGAAACAGTTAAGTATCTCCCAAAAACGCAATGGAGAATCCAGAATGGAAGTAAGCTCCCTGTTGTGAAGGTAATCAAAAACAGACTAAGCAACAATTGAGCCAGAACTGGTAAATAATAGTAATAATAATGGTTTCTTTTTCTTGATACTGTTTGGAAGGAGAGTGGATAAATCTGAGAGGCTTCCAACTCCATAGCAAAGTTTCTATGATTTGCTTTACCTTAGCTAGCTCAGTGTTTGGGCTACAAGCTAAGACTGGAGAATGAGCAGAAAACAACTAGGAGCAGGAGAAATTAAAAAAAAAAAAAAAAAACAGTGGAATACAGACATTCAGTAAGTGTGTATGGAGCACACTGTAAGTGCCATATCTTATTCCAGGCAATTGGGGTACAGCAGGAGAAACATTCCAACCTCAATTTCTGCCCTCATAGAGCTTATTTTCTATTGTATACATACACCTCTATATGTATGAGAGGTGTTCGGTAATCTCCTCCTGCTATGAGAACACAAAATACAGTAAAAAGGACTGGGAAGCATAATTGTGCTAAGAGGGACTCACTTGAATGAATGTTTTTCATTCTAAATAAATCCCAAGATTGCTTATCAATAAATCTATCCCATATTAAGATTGTATTGGCTTCTCTGAAGCACTGTAGTCTGTTCATTTAGAGAGGGCACACTGGCTGCCTGAACTCGCCTTTCAAACATCCCCAAACGACCATCTGACTCTATCAATATTGATTTCTTTACAGGAGGTCACCACCTACCAGATATTACATCCATCACTACAAACAAGTTCCCCTCGACATATTGACTATTTCATTTTTCTTGTCTTTTGGTCAGAACCTCCCTTCTAATTAATGTATTCTTGGTTCCATCAGTGTGTACATATTTGATGTCCCCAAGACCCTATTGGCTACCTGCATCACCAGCTGCTTCATTCTCATAACTACCATTTCTCTATCCCTGGCTTAATGATCTTGAAGCCTGGCTCTGTTTGCCTTGCATCTTATCTAATTCCAAATCCAGGACTGCTTCAGTGTACCTGCCTATCTTCTATGGTAGCATCTCTCTTCATGACCCACAGGCATCACTGGCAGTGAATGACTTGAATTCTCAGAGTCTCCCATGATCAGATTAACCCCCTACTTGCTCTCTGCTTTGATTTCTGGTGTCTGCTCAGTTCTGTTCACCTTCAGGGACAGTGTTAGTTATTGGGCTCTTGAGGTCAATGGTGAGGGTGTTTGAGTTAATAACCTCAGCAAGCCACGATGCATTGATCTGCAGCCTCCGAGTGCACTCATATTTCTCTCCCTGGAATTAGACACTCAGCTGTCTGCCAGGGTGCCTCTTGCCAGACGGTCTCAGATTTGAACTATCCGAAGACTCCTCATCAAGCTGTTCAGGGAGAGTAACAACCCACATAGCTCATGCTAGCGCTCCATTCCTAGGGAACTGCTGCAACCTGACCAAACCAATCCACCCAATACCTCCATCACAGAAGACGAATGTCTCTTTGCTTCTATCCTTGAAGGGGGGGAACGTAGCTAAATGTGATTCTCTCCTTCCTGAAGGCTTCTATGCAATAAGTGGCCGGGATTAAATTATATAATCACGTCATCTATCTGTTCAAAAGCCTGTCACTCTTCTGCTGCATGTACCAGCTTGTCCCTTTAGCAGAGGGGCTCAATACTGTCAGCAATGGAAAAGGGAACATTATGATGCCGAGTAATATAATTCTAAATACCATCAAGGCCATAAAATGGGAAGTGATAAATAATTTATATTTATCAGAATGACTGAATCTTATTACAAGTTCAGCAATATGATATCCTCCCAGACAGCACAGACATGGATAGAGAAAGAGAGCAGAATTTCAATAGTGTGGGCCAGGGTCAGATGGAATTCTTATTTAAAGCCCTACGAACCTGGTGTGAACCTGATTCATCTTGTTTTCACTGGTCCCTAGAAACGATGGTGCTAGTCTTAAAACAAGGAAAAAAAAGAAATCCAGCTCAACAAGATAATCTGGAATAGATAAGAAAATACAGCACTAAGTATTAATGCTAAGAATGGTGGTTTCCATTCTTCATTCCGAGTTTACCTTTATTAATTCATTTCTTCACGCATTCATTCACTTTCTTAAACACTTAAGCATGTGCAAGATACTTTAATATTAATAAGAATCATGGAAGAGGTAACAGTAAAGAATAGGTATGATTCTCACCTTCAAGTACTTTAGACTCAGATACCACATTCTGGAATAACCCTTGTGCGAAGCAGAACTCCACCTCTATAAAGAAGAAGTGAGTGTATTTCTGAACTAAACACTAATATATTATCTTTTTCATCATCCTTCTATTTTGATGGTAACTGTCTAAACCAGGGACTTGCCAGGAGGATGAATGGTAAAGAACCTGTCTTTCCATGCAGGAGGCATGGGTTCAATCCCTGGTTTGGGAAGATCCCTGGAGAAGAAAATGACAACCCACTCCAGTATTCTTGCCTGGAAAATCCCATGGACAGAGGAGCCTGGCGGGCTACAGTCCATACGGTTGCACAGTTGAACACGACTAAGAGACTGAGCGCATGTGCCTAAAACAGAGCTGCTCACTCTCGAAAAGTTTTCTCCTGGAACCAGGTCTGTGGTTTGAAAAGCAAAAGTTCAAATATACTTGTATTTCCAAAATCGGATAATCAGAACAAAGTCATTTCTCAAATAATTAATCAGACTTTAGAACTTTTTTTTTTTGGTGGGATATCTCTTACCCACAAGCACAGTGTACAGAGTGATTTCTGAGCATGTGTTTGATTTAAAACACCTGTCCCTTTCGCATTTTCTGCTTGGAATGAGTAGCAGTTCACCTGTGGGACTCCTCCTCACCTGGTATCTGGCTCTTCTTTCAGAGTTAGCTCGCAGCCTTCATTTTCTGGTCTAAAAGAGTTTATTAAATAAACTAACACTACCATCACAATACATTTTGAGGGCACTTCCCTAGTGGTCCAGTTCCCTAGTGGTCCAGCGGTTAAGACTGCCTTCCAATGCAGGGAGTGTGGGTTTGATCCCTGGTCAGGGGGCTAAGATCCCACATTCCTCATGACCAAAAAAAAAAAAAAAAGAAACAGAAGCAACAGTATAACAAATTCAATAAAGACTTTAAAAATGTGCTCAGTTGCTCAGTCACATTTGACTCTTTGCACCCTTTGGACTGTAGCCCTCCAGGCTCCTCTGTCCATGGGATTCTCCAGGCTAGAATACTGGAGTGGATTGCCATTTCTTCCCCCAGGGGATCTTCCCAACCCTGGGACTGAGCCCGAGTCTCCTGCCTTGGAGGTAGAGTCTTTCACTGCTGAGCCACAGGGGACCTTAATGGTCCACGTTAAAAAAAAGATACAATTTTTGGCACCCTTTCTCTGAATCCCCGATTTTCTGCAAGCCACACCTGAGAGACAACCAAGGTGGGAAAACTAAGGAACCCAGTGCTGCCATGAGCTACCAAATTTTGGCAACAGTGAGTAGAGATGCTGGGCTAGTCCACTCTTCTAGTGATGGTGAGAGAAAGTGAAATCGCTCAGTCATGTCTGACTTTTTGAGATCCCATGGACTGTAGCCTACCAGGCTCCTCTGTCCATGGAATCTTCCAGGCAAAAGTACTGAAGTGGGTTGCCATTTCCTTCTCCAGGGGATCTTCCCGACCCAAGGATCCAACCTGGGTCTCCCTCATTGCTGCTGCTGCTGCTAAGTTGCTTCAGTCGTGTTGGACTCTGTGCGACCCCATAGATGGCAGCCCACCAGGCTCCCCCATCCCTGGGATTCTCCAGGCAAGAACACTGGAGGGGGTTGCCATTTCCTTCTCCAATGCATGAGAGTGAAAAGTGAAGGTGAAGTTGCTCAGTCGTGTCCGACTCTTAGCGACCCCATGGACTGCAGTCTGCCAGGCTCCTCCATCCATGCAATTCTCCAGGCAAGAGTACTGGAGTGGGCTGCCATTGCCTTCTACCTCCCTCACTGCAGTCAAATACTTTTACTGTCTAAGCCACCAGGGAAGCCTAGTGATGGTGGTGGCTTACAAACACATCATCTTCTTCTCCACACACATTCCACCCAATTCTCTCCATTACCCTGCTTCAACAGAACCTCCATGTTGGATTAACAAATGAATCAGCAAATTCTCAACATTGCCCAAAATGCATCAAGCACTTCTGCACCTCTGAATCAGTTCCTGCACTCCTCTCTCTGTCTGGCCTGGCCTTTCCTTCCCCAACCCTCTCCTGCCTCCAGAATACCATCTTGTCCTTCAAAACCCGGTTCAGGGACCTCCTGGTGGCACAGTGGATAAGACTCCACCTGCCCATGCAGGAAATATGGGTTCAATCCCTGGTCAGGGAAGATCCCACATGCCATGGAGCAACTAAGTCCGTCTGCCACAACTACTGGGTCCATGCTCCATCACAAGACAAGTCACCACAATGAGAAGCCACTCCACAACTAGAGGGTGATCCCTGTTCACGACAACTACAGAAAGCCTGCACAGTGACAAGGACCCAGCACAACCAAAAGTAAGTGAACAAAATTTAAAAACCCAGTTCAGGAACCACTTCCTCAAGCTCCATTCTACCATCTTTCTAACCACAGAGGAATGAAATCTTCCCTCCTGCTGGTTGCCAATTGTTGCTGAAACCAACTACCATCAATGGAGGGACTTAATCCAAACTGATGATCTCACTGTTCTGCAGGTCAGAAGTCCTAAACATCAAGGTGTCAGCCAGACTATCTTCCTTCTTCAGGCCAGAAGGGAGAATTCATTTCTTCGCTTTCTCCATCTTTTAGCTGCTTGCACTTTCTGGCTCGTGGCCCCTCCCCCAAGCACTCTGCTCTCTGCTTTCCTCCCATCCCCCCTCTCTCAAGGGAACTCTTAAGGCACCTGATTCTCATTAGGATCTAATTACATGCAACCCACCTAGATAAACTAGTCTACTCTCCTCAGCTCAGGATCCTTAATATTAAAATATATACATATTTTTTTAAATTGTAGTTGATTTACAATGTTGTTCCTGGGGATGTGGCATTAGCAGATGCAAACTAGGATGGTATAGGCTGGATTAACAACAAGGTCCTGCTGTGTAGCACAGGGAACTATATTCAATATCCTGAGATAACCCATAATGAAAAAGATCCTTAATAGAATCATGAATGCAAAGACCCTTTTGCATATAAGGTAATGTACTCCCTTACATGCAAACAGAGGCTGAGATGGTTAGATGGCTTCACTGATTCAATGGACATGAGTTTGAGCAAGCTCCAGGAGGTGGCGATGGGCAAGGAAGCCTGGCATGCTGCAGTAGATGGACTTGCAAAGAGCTGGACATGACTGAGAGAGTGAACAACAATATATTCCCAAGTTCTGGGGATCAGGACTTAGACATCTTTGGGGGTTCAGTTATTCTGCTTACAGCACGTCCTTTTAAAGCCTTACTGTCCTGTTCAAATTGTCCACATTAGCTGCATTATATTCCAGCATATTTTGTTGATAAAAGTCACCCTAACAGTCTCCTGGAGGGTGCTTTGGTCTTTTAAGTTGTTTCTCCAATGCCTAGAATTTTGCTTATTATTTAGCAGTTGTTCAATAAACCAAGTTGAATGTTTGTAGAGAAGAAACTCGGTGGAAAAAATAGTAAGGACAATTTAACTGTAAAGTTATTATTTGACAAGCAAATATAATAAGCAAATTTTTGCGTTGACAGGATGCCAAAATAAATGGTTGGGAAAACACAATCAATTCAGCATTTTCGCATAGTGTCTCATAGGTAATCACAGAACAAAACGCAAAAGGTCTCAATCAGGGGTACACAAACAACAGCTCACAGCTACCTTTTATTTGTAAATAAAGTTTTATTGGGACGCAGCTGTGTCCACTTGTTTATATATTGGTTGAGGCTGATTTTGTGAGTCAGTGGCAGAGGTGAGCAGCTGCTACAGACACTACATCCCTGCAAGCTGAAAAGATTTAGTATTTGGCCCTTTATTGAAAACATTTGCTGACTTCTGAGCTAGATAATGAGAAAGGTTAAATCAGAATTTTGTTCCAGGCAGGTTGGAATTTTGAAAGCCAGATTCACCCATTCAACTACCATGGCAGTTGAACATCCCACTGTTTAGCTGGACTCCATCTTATTGCTTAAATTAGTCAGCTGACATTCTAATCCAGTCATGACATTATAAAGCTGGTCAGTTGATATATTTTGAATATCTTAATGATAGCCAAGATAAGATAGTGTTATATCCAATTTTTCATTCATTGATCAAACTTCCATCCTTATATAAATGTGGATTAAATTGTCTTACCCATGGTTAACAGAGGCACCTTAGAAAATTAAATATCTAATATGGATCATTTCTACTTCCTACTTGCCTCTTTTGAATGCATTCACAGGCAATAAGGAGAAATAGCCACTCAATTCTCTTTGATAAAAATTAACCTGTTTTAAGAGAAAAAGAATGAGGATGAGAAGAAAACTCAGGAAGCTAAAAAAATATTTTTTTCTAAAATATTACCTTTTAACAAAGATGGCTTTGTAGTTTTAAACAAATGAATAAACAAGCCACTATTTGTGGTAACTGTATGAAATTAGAATTTTTCATATATTTGGTCTAAGAAAATATATTTATTGGCCATTTTTGCTGTATCATTTTAAATGATAACCCTTTAATTAAAAAAAATGAAGATTGAACATCAGCAAGCACTATTATGAAACTACTAATATTTACCCTACTTTCTCATTCTCAGGAACTGAAATTGGGAGTCTTAGGTCATGATTTCAGTTTTGCCATTAACTTGCCATGCAAACTACAAGTCACATACATTTCCATGGCCTCAGCTTTCCTATATGCAAAATCATTATAATAATATCTTCCTCACTTAATTCATAGCACTGCTATTATGATAAAATGAGGTCATGTTGGTGAATTTGCACAAACTCTATACAAATGAAAGATATTATCATTATCTGATTATCACCTTAACATCTTCCCAAACTCTCTCTGATAGTAAAAATGTTGTGGTCATAAACATCTATAACGGTGCTCCACAGTTGACTATGAAATAATTCTCCTTGTGAATTTCATAGTTTAGATTTTATTTTGAGGTAATAAATGAGCATAATTAACTTTTATTGTGCACACTATTTGTGGGAATGTTTTAACATGTTAAGTATAGCCATCTATCTCAGTATTACTCAAGGATTACCAAGCTGAGAAGTGCTATCTTTAAAAATGGGGTGATTTCATTTGGAGATTTAAGTTTGGTTTTATTGTTGAGATTAATAAAATGTTGTTGTTTAAAATGAAACTGTTTTCTTTCCAGCACTTCATATTTTTGCTCGGCTAAAGAAACAGCAGTAACATGATTAGATGTCAGTAATTAAATATCTTTGCTGAACAGTATCTTAATAGCATATATTTAGAACGCAGCCATACCAAAACATTCAATTACATAGATACAGCTTTAATATTTAACAGCTTGTTTCTTAACTACCAACCTTCTGGTAAGCTGATGTTGACTATGGGTAAAGGCAAGGAAGCAGCTTAGTGTCAAATTATGGGAAGTGGAATATATTATAATGGTTCTTTTTATGTTTTGCTATTCTCACATTCAGCCAAGTATAATGTTTGTACTTAATACGTTTAACTATCAATTCATCTCTCTTATTTTTAGCAACAGGGGCCTTCAATTTTCTTTAAACACAATGAGGGCTTATCCAGGGACCAAAGAAGAAAAAAAAAGTCATTTAATTTAAGCATCATGGGGAAACTAACATGTATAAAAAACAGTAGGTGTTTACAATAAAATTCCTGGAAAATAACAAGTTGAAACCACTGGAAAGGCATCTTAGGGAGTAGGGAAGAAGGCTATCTTGTACTCTTTCTTAGAGATGGGAATAACAAAGGAGTTGGGCTTCTGTTAACTGCTTCTATGTTTCTCTTTTACGCCGAACATTAAATATGAATTTGTAAATGAATGGAATTTAGCCCTAATTTATTAATGGTGGACTCTGTTTTAGAAAAGAACCTCATGGGACCTCCGTGATGGTCCAGTGGCTTAGACTCCCACTCCCAATGCAGAGGACCTGGGTTCCATCCTTGAACTAGATCTTGCATGCCGCAACTAAGATTTTGCATGCTACAGCTAAAGATCCGGTATGCCACACCCACGACTGATGATCCCATGTGCTGCAACTAATACCTGGTGCAGTCAAAACAATAAACTAAATAAAAGTAAATATTTAAAAAGGAAGAAACTAGTGTTTTTCCTAAATTTTGACTCTGATTCCAATTTCATGACTCCTTACTCTAAATCAGGGCTCAGTTCTTTTTTTACTAAAAACTAAAGAACTAGCCATTGACTCTAATAGGTAGGGTAATAGGTCAACAGTCCATGAAGGTAGAGATGTGTCTTATACTAAATTCTAGGTCCGCATAGCAAAAGTGACCAGGATGGTTCGGGAGCAAGATGTCCATCAAAGATGGACTCACGTCTCTGGTTGGGTAGCATATAAGCCAGGCTGTCAATAGACACAACTGAGTCTGAAGTTAAAGTACAGGGATTCAAAGTGGAGTACCACTCACCACCACTTATTCCCTGTGTGACCTTGTGCAAGTGGCTAACTGTCCAAATCAGTCTCTTACCTGTGTGCATGGGTGGGTGCTAAGTAGCCTCAGTCGTGTCTGACTCTTTGTGACCCTATGGACTATAGCCTGCCAGGTTCCTCTGTCTATGGGAATCTCCAGGCAAGAATACTGGGGTGAGTTGCCGTGCCTACTTCTAAAGGATCTCCCTGACTCAGGGATCGAACCCATATCCCTTACATCTCCTGCATTGGCAGGTAGGTTCTTTACCACTAGCACCAGCTGATGAGAGCTAATCACAGTACCTACTTTCTGGAAATGTCAGAATGTTTAAGCCAGGTGTGCAATTAGTGCTCAATAAATATAATAACAAAGGTGAAACACTACTAGAGAAAAATGAAGCAAAGGGGAGACATTATATAAGAAGAAAGTGTCTGGGACTTGGTGTTCTAGTGGTTAATACTCCACACTTCACTGCTGGGGCACGAGATTCTACCTGGGCCAGCAAAACTAAGATACCACATGCTGCAAAGCATGCCTGCCCCGCCCCCCACCCCCACAAAAGAGTGAAAGAGGTTTGTTTGGATTAGAGCAAGTCTTTAAAAAGAGTGTACAGAGAGGTGACTTTTCAGTAGTTGAAAGGAAAAGCACACCTCATCAGTGAATTCTGGCTCCTTCTTGTCAATTACATTTCCTGGGGTTTGGTCTTGACTTAAATGCCTTGCACTTCCTCTTTGACCTTTGATCCTTAAAATGTTGTTCACTGCTTCTGGCCTTTTGAACTTAATTACGATGACAATAACGATGGCTATAAATCCAGAGCAGGCCACACCCTTTGCATGTGAACCACTGGACACAATCCTGCTTCAGTTCAGTTGCTCAGTCGTGTCCGACTCTTGGCAACGCTCTTACAATTCTCCTTACTCTGGCTATTAGAGAGCACTTGACAGATGTTTGTTGAATAGCTGATTTTCCTGATAACCTTGTAACTGTTCTGCACTGTTAAAGCAGAGTATCAAGTACCTTGTATGGAGATGGTGGGGGTCAGAGGGTGCCTAACGTTCTTTCTGGCAAATGAGGGCACTGAGCCCCCCACCCCACTGTCCCATGAGACGTGTGCCTTGTGAAGGCAGCTCCCCTCCGTCCTTCTGCTCTATTCTCCATCCAAGATCATAATCAATATCCTTTAGCAGTGCATAGCCTATCCATGGCTGAAATGGAGAGGAAAAAAAAGGAACTTTATTCCTGATTCATCTCTCAAGAACTGCAGTGGAGGGGATTTTGATAAAGAAGAGCGGTAAACGTTCTCAACAAACACTGCTCTCCTTCAGTCTGTTAGGAAGGGAACTAAGACGCTGCCACAGAAGCAATATTTCTATGAAATCCTCCCTGATTATTTCCACCAGGGTCTGCCCAGCTTCAAAGCCACACGATTTAAAAAGAAAGAAGAGCGGGCATTGCTATGAATAATGGGGACATGTAAAGGGAAAAGCATGGGAGAATAGCCAGAGAGATAGCATTAAATGCCTTTTCATATTTGGCACAGAAGAAATCTTATCTTCCCCCCAAAAAAGCCTGATGAATATGTAAGCTGCTAATACTTCACTATATCTGAGTTTCTATCTTGGAGGGAAGAAGAATGATTTCATTGTGGTGTTTTGAAAAGAAACATACAGAGAATGAAGAGGAAGCGTCTCCACTCGAAGACTGAATGGTGTGTATCAGATTCTGGGAACTTGTCTCCTGTCACTAGCTAGAATAGAATCCCAGATTTCTATAGGGTTTGACACAAAGGGGAGGGGGTTTGCAGAGAAAGCACCCCCTCTTTTACCTCTGGTTTAAAAACAATGGAGAGTGTTTCCACCATCACATAGCCAAGGGCTATTTTTAAGCTGTAGTTAGTTCACAGTCATTAGAGTCGAAGGACATCCAGGCAAGAGAGATCACTAGAGACTTTGCACCTATAGCATAATAGTGAATCAGCTATCAGCCCGTCAGAGATGAACAAGCTGAAAATCATTTCATTCAGTTTGAAATAATTGAAATCAAACTCACTGGAAGTAATTCAGTGAAAACTGTTGGCTTCACAAAGAAAAACCAGTGTAAGTGAAATGAGCTCGTGAAATGAGCTGTATCTCACACTCTGTTACCTTCAAAGTGCCCCAGCCCAAGGTTCTCACTATTGAGATTTGGGACCAGACAATTCTTTGTTTTAGGAGGCTGCCCTGTGTGCCATGGGATGCTCGGCTGCACGCCTGGCCTCTAACCAGTAAGTGCAAGTAGGAAGCCCCTCCACTTCACATCTCTAGACATTTGCCAAATGGTCCCAGGGCAGGGGGAATAGAGCAAGGCAAACCATCCCAGTAGAAAACCACTGCCCTAAACCCAGTCTGTTTTTTAATTAATCCACAGTTTGCTCTCCACTCAGATATCCCCATAAGACTCATCTGACATCATCACCATATCAGTTAAAAAAAAAAAGAGTCACAGTCATCAGCGATTGAGTCACCACAAGTGGCTGGCAAGCTGGTAAGCCCAAGGGAATTCAAGAAGAAAGGAATACCTGCCATCTAGCAGCCAGCAGACTGCAGCCACTCCCTAGAGTGAGCCCTGAGGAAACCCTGGATGTGAAAACACAGGATACTGGCCTCAGACAGCTGAGGTGCACATCGAAGGAATGATTTCAGTGAGCTCAGACTCCTGCATCTTCCCATACATAGAGAAGTGCTAAATTCCTAACTTGAGATATCTGGTTTTCCTTTCATCAACAATAATCTTTTGATGTTCAGACTACCTGCTCTTTGTTGCAAAACTTCGATATAAACTGGCTCCCCACCCCAACCTCTCACCTCCTTGGAGCAGTTCTCTCAGGGTTACCTGAGATGTTGTCTCTCCAGCTGGAAGTCCCAAAAATTCTTGCAGAATAAGCTCTCAGCTTTTAGGCTGTGAATATTTTTCAAGTAGACACAGGCCTCATTTCAAAATGTGCTAGCCCACTCTCTCCTTAGCTCTCTACCCTTTATTTCCTCTTTCGAGGGCCCTTGTGCAGACCCCATTGCCTTCTTAGGCACTGGGCTAAATTGTTTTAAGGCCTTTAAAGGCACTTGTTGCAAAGCTGGTGAGCACTGGGTTCAAAGTCTGCCTCTGCCGCTTAGAAGCTGTGAGACCTTCAACAAGTCATTTTGTCTTCTGAATCTTGGCACTCTCTCTCTCTCCCCATACACACACACACACACACACACACACACACACACACATATACTCAGAACAAAATTATATCTACCTGATAGCAATGCTGCTGATTAAATGATATTATACGTGAAGCCTCCATCAGCATCTGGATGTACTTATAATAGCTTACAAAACTGGAAACACATTGCTCAGACATTAAGAAACAATTTGAGGATAACAATAGGAGGCCAGCTGGAGCTGACAACAATATTTGAACTTCCCAGATAGCACAGTGGTAAAGAATCTGCCTACCAATGCAGGAGATTCGGATTTGATCCCTGGGCCAGGAAGATGCCCACTCCACTATTCTTGCCTGAGAAATCCCATAACAGAGGAGGCTGGTGGGCTACAGTCCATGGGGGCTACAATCCATGGGATAACAAAGAGTTCGACACAGCTGAGCACACACACAGCATAAGAATGAACATCAGTGTCTTGGGAATGAAGCAGTGGTCAGAGTAATAGGCAGGAATACAGATGGGTACAGATCACCTGGGCATTTGCAAACAATTTAATGATTATGAAGGTCAGGGCCAGGAAATATAAAAATGTGTACAAACATGGAAATGAAAATAGCTGTTGTGGAGAGAAAATACTACACATGCCTAAAACTGATACAAACAAATCAAGGCGTTCATTGGTGATCGGTCCCTTTTTTTCGTTTGTTTCCTTGTGTTTCACTAGCCAACTTTTTTCATCTCTCTGATTGTCCAGATACTTTGGAAGTTGTTACCTGTTTGTAAAAGAAATCCCCATTTCCCTTAGATTAATTTTTACCTGCTCGGTGTTTCTCTGATTGAATCATGTCAAAATCAAAATATGTTATTCATGAAATATGACATTTCTATAGAACCTACTTTTCTAATACATGCCCAAAAAAGTGCCTGAAAATGCCTTACTTGCAAATAAAGTAATTCTAGTCTATATTTTTTATTTAAAAAATATGTATTTGGCTGCACCAGATCTTAGTTGTGGCATGTGGGATATTTCAGTTGTGCCTTGTGGTGTCTAGTTCCCCAACAGGGATTGAACCCAGGTTCCCAGCATTAGGAGTCTTAATTTTAAAAGGAAAGTAAGTTTCAAGAACCCAACTAGTTAAAAGAATTTCAGAAAAATAACATAAAATGAATTGCACTGTAAACCTCATTTGTAGTTTCTTTATGTACCGAATATTACACTAGCAATAATTAGGAAGATTTGAAGATAAATGCATTCACAATCTTCCCTGTAAATCCAATATAAGTAGAAATTTTCACTGTTGCTCGATTAGAGGCTGAACTGGTAGGCCAATATTTCCTTTTAGGTAACAACAGTCATGAGAGAGATTATTGTAAAGGATCAAAAAAAAAAAAATACAGCAGTAGCTGACAATTGCATTTTTCTATCAGATACAGTCCTAATAGCTCTGTATACAACCACTATTAGACCAAGCCCTAGCTAGCAGTGTCAGGAAAATTAAAACAGACAGGCACCTCTTTAAGGCACTTGGTACAATTTAGTGTGACTTAATAGGGTCTGTTTCAGGGCGTCTGAATAGAAATATAAACAGTTCCACCAAACTGTTCAGATCTTATTTGTGTTAGAATCATCAGTTGCTTTTGACCATGTTGATCATGGGGTCCTTTAATTTGACTTGCACAGAGGTTGGGTTCCTACCAGGTATTATCTTGGTTCTCTACATGCTTCAGTTATTCTACGCTTTTATTTCAGTCTAAACAAATGCACATCTGGCAAGAAACCAATGAAATAACAGGGTTCCTGGAGCTGGTATTCTGTGCACCTCTTTTCAGGCATGTCTCTTCAGTTACTATGTATGTCTCTCTGTATCCACTTTTAGGTGTCATGTGTGTCATTGCTGTTCTTATTCAGTCATTCAGTCCTATCCAACTCTTTGCAACCCCATGGACTGCAGCATCAGGCTTCCCTGTCCTTCACCATCTCCTGGAGCTTGCTCAGACTCATGTCCACTGAGTCAGTGATAACATCCAACAAGTTCGTCCTCTGTTGTCCCCTTCTCCCGCTTCAACCTTTCACAGCCTCAGGGTCTTTTCTAATGACTTGGTTCTTTGCATCAGGTAGCCAAAGTATTGGAGCTTCAGCTTCAGCATCAGTCCTTCCAATGAATATTCAGGACTGATTTCCTTTAAGATTAACTGGTTGGATCTCCTTGCAGTCCAAGGGACTCTCAAGAGTCTTCTCCAACTCCAAAGTTCAAAAGCATCAATTCTTCAGTGCTCAGCTTTCTTTATAGTCCAACTCTCACATCCATACATGACTACTGGAAAAACCATAGCTTTGACTAGACAGACCTTTACAAAGGCCCTGAAAGAAATCTTTCTTCTATAAAAATTACAAATGGGGACAACATATTTTCCATCTGAATAGAAGAGAAATCCTATGACTTTTCCTATCATCTGCTACCTCTGTTTTAAATGTTTAGAACAAAGATGAATTTCACTTTTACTGCACTGTCTCTTCAGCTGTTGAAAACAGTTTAGGATACATATCCCAACTGGGAAGCTTTCCATAACAACAAGACATAAGAAAGGGCATAGCTTTCTTCTGCATTTTCTAGGCTAAATGTGTATGATCTACTTGGATTCTGGCCTTTTAAATGCACCCCTGCAACACTCACAGGTGAGAAAACACCCCAAATTTATTGTGTCTGCCTCTAAACCAACTGAGTCAATTAGTTTTATTTTCAAACCATATTTGAATTATGACCAGTGTTAGACTGCAAGGAGATCTAACCAGTCAATCCTAAAGGAAATCAACCCTGAATATTCACTGGAAGGACTGATGCTGAAGCTGAAGCTCCAATACTTAGAGAAATGCAATGTGATTAAGGAAGCTAATCTCTCTCTCTCTCTGTCTCAGTTTCTCTGTCTCTCTCATACATATACCTCTATGACCCCCAGGATTTGAATCATTCTGTAATTTGGTGAGTAAAGGAAGCGGTGAGGTAGAGTGTGTATATATTAGGGAAAATAGAGGCCACTGTTGATGAGCCAAGTTGATTTCCCACTCTGGGATAAAGGTCACAAGTTCTAAAATCTCAGACTTCGCTGCTGTTGGGTTATTTTCCCTCCTTCATTAGACATTTTATATCCTATGAGCTGAGAAGCCTCACCAACTATAGGAAGGGGATAATGACTAATTAAACATTTTCTAAAGCCTGAAAGGGCTTCTCTGGTGGCTCAGCGGTAGAGAATCCACCTGTGAACGCAGGAGATGTGGGTTCAATCCATGGGTTGAAAAGATTCCCTGGAGAAGAAAATGGCAACCCACTCTAGTACTTTGACTGGGAAATCCCATGGACAGAGGAGCCTGGCAGGCTGTAGTCCATAGGGTAGCAAAAGAGTCAGACACAGTTTAGCTACTAAACAACAAAAGCCTGAAAAGTCACCTATCAACTAGCTGTAGACTCCTGGGTTCAACAGTGAGGCCAAGAAATCCAGATTCAACGCTCATAAAACCTAGCGTTCTTTGGAAGAGTAATTCTCGAAAGGCAGGGCCTGGAAAAGAATATTTTAAAAATGAGTAATTGTACTTATTATCAAGGAGATAGGAAAGAATAAGACCTAATTTTCAGTATTTGTGAATCAAAGGAATGTGTGTTACTCTAAGGTAACAAGCTAATAATATCTGTAGAGAGTGATGCTTTAGAAATCTGGCTCCAAATTTCTGTGTTTGCAGAAATGCATACCTTCCACAATCCACATTTATACCGTTCTGGCTTGGCCAAGGTACCTACTACATATGTGTTGATGCTCTCTTACCTTGTGTTGTTGATGCTGTTTTGTTTTTTTATGAAGGACTCCCAAAGTACCACGTTCTGTTTCACGTTTCTCATGAAATATCTGTTCACTTAAACATGAAAGTCTGTTAAGAAATAGAGTTGGAACATGGAAACACCATACAGAAGGGGAGAACATTTTCCTCTACACAGATAAGCATGTTCTCAACTGAGTTTTAGCTGTTTTTATTAAACACTGAATGGATACAAAAATTTAATTACAATATGTGCATAAGATAGAGTGAATTACAATGAAACTGATCATCATGTGCCCACCACTCAAAATAAGGAATATGAAGTGTTTGGGGCAATTTTAAGGGCCTCTGTGCATCACTCCATGATATCATACTGCTCTTAGAGGGACCACCACCCTGAATTTTGAATTACCCTTACCGTGCTTTGACACACATGTTGATATTCTCACACAGTGGGTGATTTAGTCTCAAATGTTCTGAGTTGATATAAATGGAATCACTGTCTGAATTCTTCCTCCACTTGATTTTTTTCACTCAATAATATCTTCTGAGATGCATCCAACTTGATGATATTTTCTTGATGTGTGCAGTGATATTTTATTCTTTTCACTGATGTATAGTACTGTTACATTACTAATATTTTTCTAAAAAACATACAAGATAGAAAATTGGCTGTTAAAAAATACATCTTCAGTATCTGATATTTGAGAGAACTGCTAGCTTTATTTCCATTTGGACACTGACTCAACTTTATACTTCCCCTGGAGAAAAAGGAAGGATACATTATTTATTAGTGCTCACAGAGAATTAGAAATTATTTTGCTCGATTATCTCACTTTTTGTATGAGGTACCTGAACTCTAGGTAGATGAAGGGACCCATGCAAGATTACAGAACACTTGGGGGTTTGGGCATCTAACCTCAGCCTCCATTTCATATCTCCTCAAAAGAAAAAAGGACTTACCCTCTCCCATTCTCTTTTACCTTCTCTTTTCTTTAGGAATTATCCATCAAGATACTAAAAGCAAGATTGCATCTAAGTGACCACAAATCCTGATTTTCAGAAAAAACACAACAATTTTTCTACACTTTGCTAATCTTCACTGTATGGAAATTGGTAGGACAAAAAGCCCACTTGATACTGCTGCTGTTGCTGCTGCTGCTAAGTCCCTTCAGTCGTGTCCGACTCAGTGCGACCCCATAGATGGCAGCCCACCAGGCTCCCCCATCCCTGGGATTCTCCAGGCAAGAACACTGGAGTGGGTTGCCATTTCCTTCTCCACACTTGATACTATAGGAGACCAAATATCAAATATTCACTTTCACCACTTCCCTTGCAGCCAAGCCTTGGTACACAGGCATTTTAATCTGTCGATACCTAAACTCTTAACTTTGAATTAGGAGAAAATGCCTTAAATCTTTTGTTGTGGGTGGCAACAACATCTAACTTTCAGAAGTGGTAAGGGCAGATTTTTGTTGTTGTTGAGAAGTTGTTGTTTTGTCTGACTCTTTGCAACCCCATGGACTGCAGCCCGCCAGGCTCCACTGTCCATGAGATTTCCCAGGCAAGAATACTGGAGCGGGTTGCCATTTCCTTCTCCAGGGATCTTCCCCACCCATTTGAACCCACGTCTCTTACATTGACAGGCAGGTTCTTTACTACTGAGCCACCTGGGAAGCCCAATGGCAGATTAGCCCTACATATACAGAAATAAAAGAGAAACATGAGTTAATATGGCAAAAATTTCCATATTAGCTGTCAGCTGTCATGTACAACTACCACAAGTTCCGCATGAATTCATGAGTATCTTTAGGGTCACAAATTAGAACATGAAGAGCAGCAAAGAAAAGGATGGTCAGCATTACTAAGAAATGTTATTTCCCGTTGTAATGCTGTATTTCCCTGATAGTATCTGACAACTCTTGGACATTTTAGTTTCTCTATTCTTACACCTAAGTTCTTCCGCTTTCCCAATTGTCCCTGGGCTCTGAAGCAATGTCTCTCGTGTTGGCAGGGACGCAACACACAAACATTCACAGCCTTGGGAACAGGCACCTTTCGTTTCAAAGATGGAGAGCAAGAGATGTGAAATTTCCCAGGGCCTAAAGAGTGTCAGATTCAAGAATGACTCCTATCCTGCCAGCCCTGAGCACCAGGTCCCGTATATCAGGGATGCCTGGACATTCTTTAATGTGTGCGTGTGTGTGTGTGGTGGGGGGTGGGGAGGAAGAAGTGGAGCCCTCCAAAGGGCAGGACCCGGGGCAGGGGTTGCTCTCTTGCTGTGGCTTGGATGTGAAGGCAGCCCTATTCACGACTCTGTTGAGAGTATGGCAGCAGTTATGTGAAAGGCCACTTGCCTGGGGCTTCCCTGGTGGCCCAGTGGTAAAGAACCCTCCTGCCAATGCAGGAGACAAGGGGTCAATCCCTGGTGCAGGAAGATCCCACATGCCATGGAGTCACGAAGCCTGTGCACCACAACCATTAAGCCTGTGCTCTAGAGCCCGTGCTCCTCAACAAGAGAAGCCACTGCAATGAGAGGCCCGCACACTGCAACTAGAGAGTACCCATCATGCCCTGCAACTATGGCCTAAGAAGCAGCCGTGACTGTGATGCCCTTCCCAGACTGGCTCTGTGGTTCTGCTCACTGCTTAGTCTCCCTTTACCCTTTATTTATGGTCTTACACCCACCTTCCTTGTGGTTGGATATCCATTTCATAAACACGGAAACTTTTCTATGGGGTTGGCCAAAAGTTTGTTCAGGTTTTTTGGCACAGCTTATAGAAAACCCAAATGAACTTTCTGGCCAAACCAATACTGAAATCCACCAGGGTTTTGCACAGGTTTGATAAAATTCCAATATTTTGCAGATGCTAAATGTACTTTTGAATTTCTAAATCACAAGGCCCAAGCAACAGGATTACTTGTATTTCAGATTAGATTAGCTAGAAAGTTTTTTTTTTTTTCCTCCTGGTAAATAGGTGTGAAGAAAGAAAATTTCCTTGGACTTTTTCTTTGTTTCCATAGTCTTTCAAGGCTCTTCAGGGGATTTTGAAACATAGCCATTTGTCTAGTTAATTTCCCTGATCTGAAAGAGTACTAACTTCTCTTACCATCCCAGGTAGAACAAATAGTTACAACTCTAGTAGGTTCCCAGGCTAAGCCCAAGGTGTCTTGAAAACAGGTCTCTAGATTTTTGCATTTCAAAGAGAAACGGCCCCCAGAAGGCATTTGGAAAGATGCTCAACATCGCCAATTATTAGAAGAATCGAAAACAAAACTATAATGAGATACCACCTCCTACCAGTTAGAATGGTTGTCATTAAAAAGTCTACAAATAACAAATGCTGGAGAGGGTGTGGAGAAAAGGGAACCCTCCTATCCTATTGGTGGGAATGTAAGTTGGTGCAGCCACTATGGAGAACAGTATGAAGGTTCCTCAGAAAACTGAAAATAGAGCTACCATATGATCCAGCAATCCCGCTCCTAGATATATATATATACAGTTTCATATACCTGGATGAAACTGTAATTCAAAAAATATGGAGGCACCTCTACATTCAGAACAGCATTATTCACGATAGCCAAGACATGGAAGCAACCTAAATGTCCATCAACAGAAAGTGAAAGTGAAAGTCACTCAGTCTTGTCCGACTCTTTGTGAACCCATGTTGTAGCCTGCCAGGCTCCTCTGTCCACGGACTTCTCCAGGCAAGAATACTGGAATGAGTAGTTGTGCCCTTCTCCAGGGGATCTTTTTGATCCCAGGGATCAAACCCAGCTCTCCTGCATTGCAGGCAGATTCTTTACCATCTGAACAGATGAATGGATATATACACATGGTACATATATATCAGAAAAAGAACTGCCATAAAAAAGAAGAAAATTATGCCAATTTCAGCAATATGGATGCAACCGAAGATTATCATACTAAGTGAAATAAGTCAGAAAGAGAATGACAATGCTATCAGTTATATGTGGAATTTCAAATATGACACAAATGAACCTATCTATGAAACAGAAACAGACTCACAGACAAAGAGAACAGATTTGTGGTTACCAAGGGTTGGGTGAGGGCTGGAGTGGGAAGCTGGGATTAGCAGATGAAAGCTTTTATAACATAAAACAGATAAACAAGTTCCTACTGTACAACACAGAGAACTATAGTCAGTATGTTGTGATAGGCCATAATGAAAAAGAATACACAAAAAAGAATGTATATATACTGAGTTACTTTGTTGTATAGCAGTAATTAACACATCACTGTAAATCAACTTTACTTCAATTAAAGAAAAAAGAGGAATGGGCCCCAGAACAGAGAATTCTCAAGGTCACAAAAGCCAGGACACCTAGTCTCTCAGGTTTCTGGAGAAATTTACTAACATACAAAAGGATGGAGTAGGTGGAGGGGGCATGGGGGTGAAGTGGGACCAGGGATTTCTCATCACTCATCACATCCCCTCACAGATGAGACTGCAACAAGAAGGATGGATGCAGTTACTATTTACTATGAGGTATTTAATATGAAATTTCTCTCTGATTCAGAACACTCAATATGTTTATGCAGGATAAATTAGATAAGGATGAATATTAACAACCAAACTATGAGATCCAGGCAGGATCTGTCACATGCCTTTTCAGACCCCCTACATCAAAATCACAAGGAGTAGGGGTGGTGGTGAAGGATAAGAGGAGTAGGAGTCATGATATTTAATTAGGAGCATTTTGAACCTTATCTCAAATCAGTCAGAGTTTCTTGGTAGGGGACCCTGAAATATGCATTAGATGTGTATAAGAGACAGTCCTATCCTATTGGTGGGAATGTAAGTTGGTGCAGCCACTATGGAGAACAGTATGAAGGTTCCTCAGAAAACTGAAAATAGAGCTACCATATGATCCAGCAATCCCGCTCCTAGATATATATATATACAGTTTCATATACCTGGATGAAACTGTANACTGAGACCAAGTCAAGCTCATTAATGGGTAACAGAATTTGACTTGCATAATGAAATGCTTGCCTGATGACTCAGCAGGTAAAGAGGTCACCTGCAATACAGGAGACAGAGGAGATGTGAGTTCGAGTGTTGGGTTAGGAGGACGCCCTAGAGAAGGAAGTGGCAACCCACCCCAGTATTCTTGCCTGAAAAACCCCTTGGAGAGAGGAGACTGGAGGACTATAGTCCAAAGTGTCACAAAGAGTTGGACACGATGGAGCCATTAAGCCCAGCACAGCAAGAATAAGAATGCCAGCACCGAAAGCAGAAGTTTTCTGATGACATCTGTTACTATTAACCCATATTCTAACATTAATCTCACACATATGCTGTGATTACAGAGTGCCTTCTGAATTGCTCTGCTTCTCTGAAGTTAAAACCTTCCTCTGGGACTTCAGATTCTTGGAGTTAAAGGCCCTTTTGAGTTTGCATCTTTCTCAGCAGTGGGTGATTAAAAAAAAAAATCCCACTGAATGTCCCTTGCCTCCTTTCAAAAGAGAAGGGTAGATACTAGGCTTTAAAAAAAAAAATTATTCATTTTTTATTGACGGATAATTGCATTACAGAATTTTACTGTTTTCTGTCAAACCTCAACATGAATCAGCCATGCATATACATATATCCCCTCCCTTTCTTCTCTGGCTCTAAACATCTCTGATTCTGGGACAATCAGGGGAAACATTACCCTTTCTTTTCCAGCTTCTTTGTTCTCGAAGAATCAGGTTCCTTTTCTCCCATATGACTGAAGAGAAAGAAGAGTGCTTGGAATTGGGAATTACTTTGCTCCCTGACTTCTCACTTCGTTACCTTCCATGTGATTTACCTACAGAATACCCTATAGATTCTCCCACCTCCCCAGTGCTCTCTCCTACACATGCATGTGCACACACAGACACACACACACACATATATGCAAACACACTGTATACAGGGCACCTAGGCTCACAGTCTCTCCAGCTCACATCTAATCCTGCTTCTGCTGATCTGTGCCAGTCTGTACTAATTTGCTTGTCTGAATGATAACAACTAACATTTATTGATCCCTTTGCTAAGCCCTGTGATAAGGATCTGACTTGGATGACCGGGTAACTAATTCTTAGCCTTTGGCTTTTGGAGCCAGCGAGTCCTAGATTTGAATCTCTGCATAGCCCTTCAATAGTTATGAGACCTTGAGCAAAAAGATATCACATTTATGAGCCTCAGTTTCCACGTCTGTAAAATGGGGATTATGCAAATATAAAATCTTACAAATGGTTACCAAGGGCTACCAGAATAGACTGGCACACCAACTGTCAATAAATGATAGCTATTTTTGTAACTATTATTAGCTTTATTGCCAGGACCACTGTTTCTATGTTCTTGCTCCTCAGCTTCTCACCCAAGGATCTGACGCTTGATGTTCCTGCCTTTATCCTGGGTTTCAAATCTCCTCTCCTGACTCTGGTTCCTGAGCCTCTGTCTGATGCTTCTCACATGGTTGTTTCATAGAGGACTGTACCCTGAGGCCCCACCTACCCTCTTACCTGAAAACATATTATTAACTTCATTCTATTTACTGCTTATTCCCCCCTGCTTTCTTCACTTTTATTGAGGTATAACTGACATACAGCATGGAATACGTCCAAGGTGTACAGCATAACGATTTGACTTACATATATCATGAGGATCACAAGAAGTTTAGTGAACATCTATCATCTCATATAGATACAAAATTAAAGAAACAGGAAAACGTATTTTTCCTTGTGAAGAGAACTCAAGATTTACTCTTTTAACAGCACTCATATATAACATGAAGAAGGAAATGGCAAGCCACTCCAGTATTCTTGCCTGGAGAATTCCATGGACAGAGGAGCCTGGTGGGCCATAGTCTATGGGGTCGCAGAGTTGAACCCAACTGAGCGACTATCATTCACTCATTCATATATAATGTACAGCAATGTCCATTATGTTAATCATGTCATATATTCTATCCCTAGTACTTATCTATTTTATAACTGAAAGTGTGCACCTTTGGCTGCCTTCATCTGATTCCTCCTCTCCCCAACCCCTTGCCCGTGGTAACTACAATTCTGACCTCTTTTTCTATGACCTTGTTTGTTCTTGAAGTATCATTGACCTACAACACTACTTCTCTATTCTTAAACCATAATTACCTCTCCTGTCTAGCAAACCTCCCAGTCTTGCTGTGAAGCCTCCAGAAAAGACACCTTCATATAGGGCAGCACTTAATTCACACAGCAACCTATGAGGACACAAGGTCTCTGCCATCCTCAACACAGAAATTCTATCTCTAGTCTCAAGACAGCTTCTTCAATTTCCATTTTCTCCCAATGCAAGGATCACAAATCAAATTTGCTAAGTCACATGGCCAAACTTAGCTGCAAAAGAGGCAGTTAAAAATCTCTAACGGTTTTAACTTTCATAAGTTACTTAAAAAGGTGTCCATGAACCCTGCTGAAATATTAGTGTGAAAGCAAAGGAGAAAGGGTCTAAGGCCAACCACCAGGCTGCCAGAGGGAGGTGATCATGTTTCCATTTCATATGAGGACAGCATGGCTCAGGGATATAAAGAAGTCCCAGGAACTGAAGTCAGGTTTATCAGACTCCAGAGCTGCTTCTGAAGATACTGGTTGGTTCTACCTGGTTTTCTGTGTTCACAGAGGATAGAGCTGCCTCCAGCACACTCTGTAGATTCGTTCAAACAGAAGGCCTGACATACCCCCACCCCTCTGATTTTAACTAGAAATGGAAGCAAACTCCTCTCTTCAGTTATTTTAGCTACAACGTGATTTTTACATACCCCAGTATACCACTACTTCTCTTAACAATATTTACTAAGTCAGACACAATTTTGCCAACTACTCACAGGAAAGAGTTCTTTAGCGTAAAGTTGCACAGGCTGTGTTCCTTACATAGCACAAAATATTTAAAACCAGTACTTAAACAAGGTTTCAGAAAAGCAATTTAAACTAAATCCATGGTAAAACACACACACACACACACACACACACACACATTTTCAAGCTCCTGAAATGAAAACAAAGAAATTATCCATATTACTTAAAAGGAAAAAATAGTTATTTGAATTATACATTCAAGTCATCCTTTTAATGTTTGCTTCAAATCCACATTGTTTTGTTTTTCAACACTGAGAAAACTACCATTTGGCATTCTTAACAGACCCACATGCTTGTACTTACAGTTAACAAATAACTTCCTTGCAGAGTTTTTTTTTTTGGGGGGGGGGTTGTTTAACATCATTGTGTTTCTCATTTTGTATCTTTCAACACTGTATTTAATATTAGAAACCAATACCTATGTTATCATGTGCTAACAGATGCCTCTAACACGTAAGTAATTCTCTCAAGAATTCAGAAGCCATCACAAAAGGCATTTTGTACTAGTTATTAACAACTGGCTAAAGAGAGTCATCTTCACTTTCCAAATGGAACCACCTCATTCTTCGACCAGGACAAATACTGTATTAATCAGGGTAGGCTCTCTGTGGTAACATATAATCCCGTCTCATGGTTTAAGACATTAATAGTACATTTTCCACTCATATTTTCTGGTAGTTAAGGTTGGCAGGAGGGCTTTCCTTCACATGGCCATTCAGATACAGCCTATTTCTCTCCTGTGGCTACATGACCCACGTTTGAGGAATTGTCTCCCTCCTGTCAAAGAGTGGAGAAGCAGAGGATGTTTGGGGGGTGGGGAGGCTTTTTGATAGGTCAGTTCACAAGACACTTCTTCCACATCCTATTGGCTGGCACTTAGGGGCAGGACCATATCTAACTGCAAAGGAGCTTGGGAAACGCAGTGTCTTTATGTGCCCAGGAGGAGGAAGAGAAGAACATAGGTTTAGTGAGCACTGAAGCGACTTAGCAGCAGCAGCTGGCTTCCCATGTGGCTAAGTGGTAAAGAATTCACTTGCCAATGCAAGAGATAAGAGACACAGGTTTGATTCTTAGGTCAGGTTGGGAAGCTTCCATAGAGAAGAAAATGGCAACCCATTTAGTACTTTCCTGGGAAATCCATGGACAGTGGAGCCTGGCAGGCTACAGTCCATGGAATCAGGAAAGTGTCGGACATGACTTAGCAATTAAATAAAAACAACAAACCACAAATACCATTGAGTCTCTGTTGCAAATACCAAAAGAAATTGCTAGGCCAGAAAAAAACAGAAACAAACAAACAAAACCCAACCAAACAAAAAAAAACAGACAATTCACTTTAAAAGTTGTTTCAAGTTAATGATGATGTAATTAAAAATTATGACCTTTTACTTACTCTAGCAAATCTAGTGTGAGTAATAGGTGTTCGAAATTCAAGTCAACTTTCATAAGTTATTTACACACAGTTACCTAAAGTCAAATATTTTTTATTGCGTTAAAATATTCAAAACATACAATTTATCATTTTAACTATTTTTAAGTGTCTGGTTCAGTGGCATAAAGTAGGCTCACTATCCATCTTTACAATTTTTTCATCTTCTCCAAGTTGAAACCCAGCACTCATTAAACACTAACTCCCTATCCTCCTAACCCCAGTCTCTATTCTACTTCCTGTCTTTATGAATTAGACTATTCCCAGGCACCTTATGTAAGTGAAATTATACAATATTTGTCATTTTGTATGTCTGGCTTATTTCACTTAGCATAATGCCTTCAAGGTTCATCTAAGCTGTAGCATTATCAGATAGCATTCCTTTTTAATGCTAAATAATATTCCCTTGTATATACAGACTATATTTTGTTTATCCATCCATCCGTCAATGAACATGTGGGTTGTTTCCACCTTTTGGCTATTGTGAATAACACTGCTATCAACACAGGCATACAAATATCTGTTTGGTTCTTTGCTTTCACTTCTTGGATTTACACCCAGTAGTGGAGTTGCTGGACCATTTGTTAACACTAGTTTTTGAGGAAATGCTCTACTTCTCCAAAGCAGTTGTAAATCACAATAGTTTTTAAAACAAGTTTGTGACTGGCTTCTACAAATGGTTGTAATGACTCCTGTGTAAAAGTATGCTGATGCAGCTGCTGCTAAGTCGCTTCAGTCGCTTCTGTGTGACCTCATAGATGGCAGCCCACCAGGCTTCCCCATCCCTGGGATTCTTCAGGCAAGAACACTGGAGTGGGTTGCCTTTTCCTTCTCCAAAGCATGAAAGTGAAAAGTGAAAGTGAAGTCGCTCAGTTGTGTCCGACTCTGTGCAACCCCATGGACTGCAGCCCACCAGGCTCCTCTATCCATGGGATTTTCCAGGCAAGAGTACTGGAGTGCGGTGCCATTGCCTTCTCCCATGTAAAAGTACAGTCCCTATTAAAAAGTTTTCTGATGTAAGTTGATGTAGCCTATGGAAAATAGTGTGGAGGTTTCTCAGAAAACTAAAAATAGAATTACCATATGATCCAGCAATCCCAATACCACTCTTGAGCATATACTGAGATAATGTCACACCATGTTAAGTCGCTTTAGCTGTGTTTGACTCTGTGTGACCCCCGTGGACTGTAGCACACCAGGCTCCTCTGTCCAAGGGATTCCGCAGGCAAGAATACTGGAGTGGGTTGTCATTTCCTTCTCTAGGGGATCTTCCTAACCCAGGGATCAAATCTGCATCTCTTAAGTCTCCTGCATTGGCAGGTGGGTTCTTTAGCAGTAGCACCACCTGGGAAGCCTTACTGAGATAATACTCTGATTCAAATAGATACATGTACCCCTATGTTCAGATTAGCACTATTCACAATAGCCAAGACATGGAAACAACCCAAATATTCATCCATAAATGAATGGATAAAGAAGATGTGGTCCATATATACAATGGAATACTACTCAGCCATAAAAAAGGACAAAACAATGTCATTTGCAGCAACATGGATTCAGCTAGAGATTACCATACTGCATGAAGTCAGAAAGACAAAGACAAATACCATACAGTACCACTTATATGTGTAATCTAAAATACGGCACAAATGAACCTAACTACAAAGCAGAAACAGACTCACAGACATAGAGAACAAACTTGTGGTTGCCAAGGGGGAGGGAAGGACTGGGGCTTTGGGATGAGCAGATGTAAAGTATCATACATAGGGTGGATAGACCCAGGTCCTACTGTTTAGCACAGGGGACTATATTCAATGTCCTGTGGTAAGCCATAATGGAAAATAGTATTTTTTTTTCAATGTAAAAATAATTCCCTGGATGGGGATAAGGGTGGCATTATGTTACTCTAGTTCTTTAGGAACTAGAATAGTTCTAATTTCACTTCTTTGCCTCTAAATAATAAAACACATTGAATAGTTAGTTGTATTCTCTGAGAGATAAAAAGAATAGGAGTTTGATGGGAAAATTGTGTGCAAAGCTCTGGCCTATCTCTCTTGTGACACTGGCCTCTAACAGATTTCCTGGAAATGATGGGACTAGTTTATCACACCATGACCAAAAATTAAACTGAGAAAAATTTCTGTAGCAGTGAAAGTTTTAACGTCTAATTACCAATTAAAACCTGACAGCAACACTCTTCAAGAACTGATATCATTAACTCTGCTTTTCCCTGCCACTCATTCCATAATTATCTGGATTACTTTATATTTTGTCTTCTCCAGATTTTTTTCCTATAGTCTATTTCTGCATAANAACTGAGAAAAATTTCTGTAGCAGTGAAAGTTTTAACGTCTAATTACCAATTAAAACCTGACAGCAACACTCTTCAAGAACTGATATCATTAACTCTGCTTTTCCCTGCCACTCATTCCATAATTATCTGGATTACTTTATATTTTGTCTTCTCCAGATTTTTTTCCTATAGTCTATTTCTGCATAAATATTTAATACGGTTAACTAGGGTGATGAAAACCTGAGTGTCTTCTGGAAGTTGAACCCAAACAGCAAGGGGTACTGGATGTTTGGGTTGGATTTTATTCTCTTTGCCAATTTAGTGTTTCTGAGTATAGGTACTGTCAAAATTCAAAGATACTACCAAAATAAAAAGCAAGTACTGTGGAAATGAGAATGTATTTGAACTAAACCCTTAACACAGAGATTGATTTGGGAAGCTTTGGTTCCTTAATAATATGACTTTTAACTCAACTATTTCATCACAGAGAGATGATAGTACAGTGATATTCTAGGTTTCAAAAAATATCTCCAAGTTAAGCTTTTCCAGGAAGAAAGGCTGGAAAAAATGACACTGGGTACAAGGCTTGATGCAGATTACAATTTGTCATGGCAGGACATCATAAAAGAATTCTTTCTTCCATTCTTGCCTACCAGTCATCAGGGCTAGTAGATCTGGGGTCCAGTTCTGGAGCACGTTTATTTTCATTATTTTTAAATAGGACTACATTGGGTGTTTCAGTAACAATAGTGCTTACATCACATGTGACATGAAATGGAATTAAAGTCTATAAACGCAAATGCTACACGCTATCAAGTTTCTTCACTGCTGTACATTGAATTTGCATAATTTAGCTCCCCTTGTTCAAACACATGCATTCACAATAGTTTGAGAAATTTCCTGAAATAAAACTCCTATCTATTAATTTGAAGTTTCTTTGAAGCTGCTTCTTTCAAAACAAAGAGAAATAAAATCTAGAGCAGTTTCTCTTTAACACTGTCTTTTTAAGGTGTTAACTCCTAGAAGGAAGAGCCTGCATGTGAAATCCATCACAAATCTTCCACCATGGGCGTAATGTGGGCAGTGGAGAATTTAGTAACTTCCATAAAGGAAAACTGGAGTCATTTTTTTAAACATGAATCTTGTGTGTAATTTCACGTCTGGCAGCGTGGACTAGTGAAATACATAACATTATAAATAATGGACTTTTAGGCCTCTCCTTAACAACCACAGGCAGGTACACATTTATAGGGCTTCATGGCTATGGTACAATCAGAGCGGTCAGCAGCACTGAGATCACTCCAGAAGCTTCCACTGATCCATCTATTCATCATATAATCTTCATATGAGCCCCACTCATTCCTGGTAATAGTCACCTCTCCAAAACTCACACCCCTGGAGTTCTTAACCTCAACATTTTTATTCTTCATTCTGCCACCCCTGGGTGCTATTTTTGCCCCCATCTTGGTTCCTAGGATGTAAAAAGCCTGCTCTCCCAGTATTTTCTCTCTGCCTGTCCCTCACCAACCAACTTCTTATACTTTTACCCTCTTGATAAAACAAAAACACCCCTTGCCAAAACCCCTTATTTTTTTCTCCTCTTTTTCTCATTATATATATTTTCAAAACATTTTTTGGTTATTTATTTAGGATGTACCAGGTCTTAGCTGAAGAAGGCAAGATCTTCATTGATCATGCAGGCAGCATGTGTCAGATCCAGGTCCCTGACCAGGAATTAAACTTGGGCCCCCTGCACTGGGAGCATGGAGTCTTAGCCACTGGACCACCAAAGAAGTTCTTTTTCACTTAAATATATTAATGTACTTCCTAGCATCATATTGAAGTTCTTGGTCCTCTACTAAGAGAGCAAGTGCTAGGACATCACCAAACTGGGTTCTAGCCCTGACCTTGCACAAGGCACTTTTCTGTCTGCTTTCTTACCTGTAATCAGAAGAGATATTGATCCTATCATGTAGACTGTTCTACAAGTTAAGATAACAGACCTTAGAGTAGCAGAAGTGGCCTCAGGAAACACCTATTACTATTAATACTATTATCATTATTAATGTTTGCCTTCATTTCAAATGACACCTGGAGGTTCTTCCCATCTGCGTACTCATCTTTTTTTTTTCCCCTCAGAATTCAGGATAAAGTTAAAGCAGTGCAAAGAGCAGTTACCACAGAGTAATACTTAAACTCTATCCAGTGGTAACTGCTCTCCACACTGTTTCCTAGACTGACTCACAAGTATTCAGGAAGCCTGTTTGTCATTTCAAGTGCCTGGCCAGAGCTCATGTGAGTCGTTCAGTTGTGTCCGCCCTTTTGCCACACCATGGATAGTAGCCTGCCAGGCAAGAATATTGTTCTCTAGGCGAGAATACTGGAGTGGGTTCTCATTTCCTTTTCCAGAGAATCTTCCCCACCCAGGGATCAAACTCTGGTCTCCAGCACTGCGGGAAGATTCTTTTCCATCTGAGCCACAAGGGAAACCCATCTGGTCACATCAAGGGCCTGGGCCAGTGCTCACAGCATCACTCTCGTTTTAAAGATGAGAAGCCTCAGGCCCAAGAACATGAAACAATGAAGGAATAAACTAATGTCAAATATCATGAATTTACTAAATGCCACCTAATTGTAAGCTTTAAAGTAGTAAATGGTACGTATGCTGCTGCTGCTGCTAAGTCGCTTCAGTCATGTCTGACTGTGTGTGACACCACAGACAGCAGCCCACCAGGCTCCCCCGTCCCCGGATTCTCCAGGCAAGAGCACGAGTGGGTTGCCATTTCCTTCTCCAGTGCATGAAAGTGAAAAGTGAAAGTGAAGTCATTGAGTCGTGTCCAACTCTCAGCAACCCCATGGACTGCAGCCCACCAGNCAGCATCAGTCCTTCCAATGAATATTCAGGGTTGATTTCCTTTAGGATTGACTGGTTTGATCTCCTTATATACTTTGCAGTGCGTATAGTTAAAATTTGACCCAGATAGGAGCAAAGGACAACAGATCATTGACAGTCTTGAAAAGTCTATCCCTATGTATTTAATGCCTTCTTAGTCTTGCGCTTGGCCCTAAGATCCCTGGTATTGTAGTAGGTAGTGGACCCCTATGTAAGGCTTGTAGAAGTTGTTCTCAGAAATAAGCCTGAAGACAAAATAATGAACTACAGAGAATGGGAGGAGCTTTCTGACCTTGGAAAATATCCATTCTTGTTACCATATGCTTTAAAATGTTACTATATGAGGAATCTTTCTTCTACATATCTTAAAGACCTGAGTCAACCAAACAGTAACACTGCTGAGAAGTCCTTAAGCTGTGTACTGCCTATGAACATCACTGTTAATAGGAAAACCTGAGATGGTTGTTGAATACGTTTTTCTTATACTGAACACGGCATCGTTCTGTTTCTCAGTGGTTCATGTTTTTCTAAAAATGTTTCATTTTAAAAAAGCCTTCTCATTCATAGACTTTCCTCCCTCACTTAAAAAAAGGAAGACGAAAAATAAAGTATCTGCTCCCACTTAGTCATCTGGCGTAAACTGGCTCTGTGATTCTGACGACCTGTTTCATGAGACCATTATCTCTCTGAGTACAACTGTCTCTGCCTGCTCAGCATGGGAGTCCTAAGTGTTATCCATGTCTCTGTCCCCTTCCAATCAGGCATGGCCATGGAGTTGCTTTGGTTAATTAAATATAAGTGGAGGGACCTGTGTCACTCCCAGGTGAAAGGCCAATGAGAGGCATACCCCACCCTCCCTCTGCCAGAGTGCCAGAGTGACCACCGGTTTTCTAGACAGTGGCTGTTCTGTCAGCCGGGAACACAGAATGCAGACAACCAGCAGAGTCCCCATCACTCTGTGTTAGACACAGTGTGAGCCAGAAATCAGTTTCTGTTGGTCTTAGGCCCCAGGGTTTGGGGATTTGTTTGTTAAATCAGCATAACCTAGCCGATCCTGACTAATACCCTCAGGGAAGGTCTGAGCCACATACCTCCAGGGATTAATGGTTTCCAGCTTATCAGATATCTTGGGAGCCTAAAAGAGGGAAATGAGCTACTGTGACCAGTGTTCCTTTAACTATCAGATGAGCTAGCAGGTAGACTTGTTTCCAGAACACTCAAGCCAACTTTGTGATTTTTATCAAAGGTGAGGAAGATGGCATTTAGATGTTTAATCACATTCTCTAAGGGCAGCAGGTGTTAAAGTGTAAAGTACATAAAAGTTCAGTGTCCATAAGAGATAGGAATTAAGGCTGTCATTTTCATTTTGAAAAATGCAATTATATATACATATATTTATATCTATAGAAACAAATATATTTATAAATACATAAAATATAAATATTTTATATACTTAAAATATATAATACAAAAT
>SJYA01001893.1:61063-95286 GCA_006410615.1 Neotragus moschatus
GCATTCTTCCCAAGTTTTCCGATATAGAGGAAGGTTCACAGATTCATTGTTAAGAGACAGTTCTTTCCAAATATAGTTATATCAATAGATGCGTTGCAGAAATTATTTTGTCACCAAGGGACACTTGAAATGAATCATCCATACTTACCCTTGACTACTTTCTAATTTTTTTTAAAAGCAGCCTCAAAAAATATTTTAAATATAATTTCCTTGCTTCCTTATTTCAGATCCAAGAAGACCAGACCTAGATTTTGCTCTCCCCATGCAGGAAGCAATGTGTTCCCTCTTTTCCCCTGACTTAAACAGAAGTGAAGCAGGGAGGCATTTTGCTTAGGGCAGAGCCATGCTGCCTTCTTAGGGATGTTGGCTATAAATCCAGTCTCCCTAGAGGTTAACAATCAAAGTTCTCCCCCTCTCTTACTCAGACGAATGATATGATGATGATAAATTGCTTGGACATGACTGCCCTGAGCACTGGTGTGATGAATTATGTTGTTCAGGGCATGACCAAAGATCCTCCACTGTCAGTCGGCCACACTGAATATTGGCAGTTTTCATAAGTAGCTTTCTGCCAATTTTGGTCTCTGTTTTGCATATTAAACTTTCTGTTCTCACTGGTCATGGTTTTAGTTCTTAATCATCTCTCTCTTCCTCTGAATTCACTTAGCTAATCAACCTTTTGCTTTTTCTGTTCCCTATTCACTAAAAGGCTGGTCTATGTCTCAGTTGTGTTCAGTAAACACTGAGTCTTTCTTCACAGAAACTGTTAAAATAATAATTATTAGTCCTTTCCATCAAATCCAGGGTAATGATAGCTTATCTCGCAATGGCTTAATTGGGTAATTATTTAGTGTTTGAAAAACACTTGGAAGACTCTATTGGTAAATATTATTATGAATATAATGTTCTGTGTGCAATTGAAAGTCCACTGCAACCACAAAATCCTTAGTATTTTTGTGTACCAAAAAGATGTCTTTCTTAATATTGCTTACAATTTTCAAACTTGTATATTATTGATTTTTGAAATATTTAAAATATTTTCTTTCATACAATCTCAAAGTTATCATGTTTATTTTGTCATATTTCTAGGTCTCATCTACTACATTCCTTATGTCTCTGAAAAGTTAGACATCATATTCTTGGTCTGTGAAAGTTTGTAGGAAATATGAAGTGGATTCCCTGGTTCAGGGGTATTTCACATTATACAGCTGCCACATCTGTTGTGTGTGGTATCTGCTTAACTTTTCAGCAAGCTTTTCTATTAAGCCCTGACAAATAACTGCAATAATGATTTATTTCCTCTCAGTCTATACACTGAGCTGTCACTTCATTGGCATCAACATTTGTCAAAAAGGATTAGATTATATTGCATATGCCTGGCCAGACTCTTGACAAATTTTCTACTCACTTGATAGACCCAGAGCCCCCTGGTGTAATTAAAGGCCACTTCCATGGCTTGGACTACACGACCTCTATTACTGACTGTATTGGTTTGCTAGGGCTGCATAACAAAATATCACCGGCTGGGTGACTTAAACAAAAGAAATTGATTTTTTCATTTTTCTGGAGGCTAGAAGTCTGAGATCAAGGTTGTAGGTAGATTTGGTTTCTCCGGAAGGTTCTCTTTTTGGCTTGCTCATTACCCGCTCCCCCCTGTATCGTCACATGGTCTTCCCTCTGTGTCCTAATCTTTTCTTCCAACTACACGAAATAGTCTGTTAGATTAGGACCTACTGAACAAACTCTTTTTTAATATAGTTACCTTTTTTAAAGACCCTGTGTCCAAATACTGTCATGTCCTGAGATAGTGGGGGTTAGGACTTGAACCTAAGAATGTTTAGAGGGGGTACAATTCAGCCCATCAGACTAGCATACAGTAACAATGGTCTCTGTGTGTGCCTGTGTGCTTAGTCGCTCAGGTGTGTCCAACTCTTTGTGACCCAATGGACTGTAGCCTGCGAGGCTCTTGTCCATGGAATTTTCCAGGCAAGAATACTGGAGTGGGTAGCCATTCCCTTCTCCAGGGGGTCTTCTTGACCCAAGGATCAAACTTGGGTCTCCTGCATTGCAGGTGGATTCTTTACTGTCTGAGTCTCCAGGGAAAGCCAATGGTCTCTAGAAACTACGATTTTTGGAGGGTTTAAAAAGAATTATCAAATTTGAACAGTCGAGTGATAACTACAAAATTTGGAGAGTCTACTCAGTTCAGGAACCTCTTAACATTACTTGGAGGAGAGCTTTACGTTTGTGACTTAAAAGACTGAACTGATGAAAATCAAAGCAACATGATTAGATGAAAACCATAAAATGCATTTAAGCAAGTATATCTTGCTGTCTGAACTATCACCATCCAGATATTTGTGATGACAACTAGCACATATTTTTAACCTAAAATATCCTCTCTGAATCAAAAACATGCCTTGACTAGTCTGGCATCAAAAAGGGTAACAGGATATAAAATACACTTTGGTCCTATCACACGTCTTTTCCCTAGAGGGTGACATCTTGTGCTCCTGCTGTAAGATGTGTTCCGAATCTCTGCCTCCTTATTATCAGCTGAAAATGTCCATGAAAGCAGAAGAGTCTCTGAAGAAAGATGATGAACCAAGAAGAAGTTAGATAAGCTCTTATATTTGAAGAAATATTGGGAACGTGAAAACCTCAAAGACGTTGATGTGCCCTGTCTGCATCAACTATGCATACTAGAGTTGATTCTGGAAAACTTCACCATGTTCAGCTTCAGAACAGCATTGTAGTTTTTTTCTTTTAAAGCTCTTTTTAAAAATGCCTTTTGCAGTAAACGGATAGCCAGAAATCCTTAGAGGATTGTTATGTGGGTTTATAACAGTATGTTAGTAATATTTGGGATAATTGGTTGAATGGTTTTACATGAGCTGTGAAACATTATTTTTCCCTTCAAAACCTTTGTAGTTAGAATTACTGTTGAAGCTGCGTGATGATACATAAGGGTTCATTATACTGCTCTTTCTACATTTGTAAACTTTTAAAATGTCCATATTAATAAGTTCAAATAAGAGAATTATTTCTTCAAAGATGAAATTATGTATATAATTATGTAATCACATAATATAATCATATGAATATACAATTCATTTCTTCTTTATATATAATTACATATACATACATATATATATATATATATCTCTGCTGTAATGCACAATTTGGTACCATCACATTTAGAGAGACAGATTAAATTTGAGTAAGGTATGCAGGTTTATATAAGAGAATACACACATAGGTAGAATGTGGTTTTCACTACCCATCATTCCATAGAAAAGTATTGTTGAAACCTTTACCCAGGAAAGGCTACAAGGACATCTTTGCTAGTCTTAGCCTAGATTATTTGACACATGTTCTTATTTATCACTCCCTGGTCTCTGGCACGTCTATCATATCATGAGTCAGTGCTTTTCTACAAGTTATAGGGTTTCCCAGGCTGCAGTTTCTCCAAGTTCAGTTTTTAACTTCAGCGCCTCCATTTGCCACTGCACAAATTCACTATAACACAGGAGTTTCAGAAGGGGCTACTGGCCTCCAGTGCAGATCTAAGGCCTAAACACTGATTCCCTTTGGCTTCTCTGTTCTTTTGAACTTGCTCCCGTATCAGCCAAGAAAGAATAGTTTCCAAGTATTCTTCTTTCTCCTGTGGAACTAAATATCTGGGAGCAGCTGAGTGCATAAGCAGCTGTTTTAAGTACAGACATGATGGAGACTTTGACCTTACAGCCATATCTGCCCTGCTACGTGTCCACGGAGATAGAAGATTCTGGCAGATCCAGCTGCAGTGTTCCTTTCTGACCTTCTTCATTCCTCCCAGGTATTGCCTTTTTAACTTTTTGTCTATCAGAGTATTTCAGTGGAAAAATTAAAATATGTCAAGCTAAGAGATTCAAGTTTAAACAGTCTCCATGAAGATTCTACATAGTTCTATATATTCTTGCCTACTGAATGTCATTGAATTGTTAGATTTAAAATATACACAAGAACATATACAGTTTCTAGCATTAGGGATATTTCGTGGGCCTTTGCTATTACATATTCTTGCCACAGTGAAGTCAAAATGATTAGTTTCTAAATTATTTTGCTTTTAAAAATCAGAATTGCAATTTTTTTAAATGTGGAGTTTCATAAGGTATTATATAAGGATACTGTGTTATCTGATGAAGCTGTTTCCACTTACTTATTTTTATTTTTGTTTTTAGTAATACTTTGGCTAAAATAAGTTTTCGTTAAGAAACGTGAAAAGTGTTAGTCACTCAGTCATGTCTGACTCTTCGCTATGCCACGGACTGTAGCTTGCCAGGCTCCTCTGTTCATGGGATTCTCCAGGCAAGAACACTGGAGTGTATATCCATTCCCTTCTCCAAGGGATATTCCCAACCCAGGGATCGAACCCAGGTCTCCCACATTGCAGACAAATTCTTTACTGTCTGAGCCACCAGGGAAGCCCAAGTTTTCATGAATTATTCTTATATAATGCTATGATTTTACAACACTGTCACTAAAGGAGAGTTTATTTAGAGTTTCTCTAAAAAGAGTGATGTATTAAAACTTTAGAGTTTTACTCTATAAAAATTGGAAAACTTACTAAGCAGTTGTACTGTCTGACCACAGTGTCTCGATCTATAGTTTTTTACACCATATAATATCGCATTTATATTTTTATATCCACATCATTTAAAATAATGTCAATTATAGGATCAATGAAAAGGTCTGAGAATTAAAACTGGATAATAACTTTCTCTAATTAGAAGTCAAGATTATATTTTTGATGTGTTGTGGGGATGTTACCTCCAGAGCAGGAATTAGTTCCTTAGTAGGCCAGAAAAATTAAATGTGTTACAAGACATTGCAGAGATGGTAAATGTCATTTAAAAAATTCATTCATTTTCAGTTGGAGGATAATTGCTTTACAGTATTGTGCTAGTCTCTACCATACATCAACAGGAATCAGCCATAGGTATACCTATGTCCCCTCCCTCTAGAACCTCTCTTCCACCCCATCCCACACACATCCAGGTTATCACAGAGTACCTGATTTGAATTCTCGGTGTATAAGGTTCATCAGAGTGAATGAGTAAATTCATCATTCATTGGTATTCATCAAATTTGATTCACTCTCATATCATCTTTAAGAGTGTTTGCCCAACAAGGACCTGATGTACAGCTCAGGGAACTCTGCTTAATGTTATGTGGCAGTCTGGATGGGAGGGGGTTTGGAGGAGATGGATCCATGTATCTGTGTGGCTGAATCCCTTCACTGTTCACCTGAAACTATCACATTGTTAATTGGTTATACTTCAATATAAAATAAAAGGCTTAATTAAAAAAAAGCTAAAAAAAATAGGAGTGTTTGCTATGTCTATGTACTACCTTCACTACTAATGACAATATTTTTCTTTAAACCACCCCATTGTTTTTCTTTGGCTTCACCCTAAGCAAAAATGTCTGAAATCACAGGCTTGCAGTGTTTATTACTTTCTCCCCTAACATATATTAAATAAATACTTTTTAAAAATATTTTTAAATGTCCATATATCACCTAAAATCAATTTGAACACCAGCAGAGTATATATCACTTTCTGAAAACAGTGACAAAAAACAAGCAAATTGACTTTTTTATACTTATCTCACTATCCACTAAAAAGTAACATAATTCTTAGTTGAAAAGTTGGCACACAGTCATTTTCAGAATAGTTTCTGCACCTGTACTGTGATGATTAGAAACTCTGAAAACAATAGAAAATGTAACTACCTATGTATGCATATGTATCAGTGTACACGTATACTTAGATAATGGGTCATTTTAGCTGGTACTTGGGAAAGAGCCAAAAGTTTTCAGTTGCTTAGACCAGTAGTCCCCAACCTTTTTGGCACCAGGGACTGGTTTCATGGAAGACAATTTTTCCATAGACCCAGGGTGGAGGTGGGGTGGGGTGAGGAGGGATATGGTTTCAGGATGATTCACATACAGTGGGGCGCAGGCTCCTATGAGAGTCTAATGCTGCCCCTGATCTAGCAGGAGGCAGAGCTCAGGAGGTAATATGAGTGATGGGAAATGGCTATAAATACAGATGAAGCTTTGCTTGCTCACCTGCCTCTCACCTCCTGCTCTGCAGCCCAGTTCTTACCTGGGGGTCCCAGTTTAGACAGTCAGCATCATTTATCTGAGGGCTAATCACCACCATTATTTTATACTAGTGCCTCTATTTACTCTTAGCCATAAGCAGTATAAACGTTCTAAGGGGAATCAACCAGGTAGCAAAATATTTTTCTTTCATTTGCTAGTAATAATCTGAAGTTTCCAGTAGATACTGTAGTATAGTTTGTTACAGGATGGTTTGCCTTGGTGGAAAATCAGAAAAAGAACTAGAAAGATCAATATTTTTATGTTCCTTGCATAGCAATGTTTCACCTGATTTTCTGCTACATGTATATCCCCACTTGTTTAACATCTAAACACAGTGAGCTCATGGAGGGGTGGCCACAAAACCAGTTTACAGGCCTTTGAATGTTCCTTATTAGAATCAGAGAAGTTGTATCTAAAAGAAATGTTAGAAATCACCTTGCTTATTCCTGTGTTTTATTAATGAGAAAACAGGACCACAGACTAAGTGATTGACCCAAAGATACACTCTGAGCAAGTCAACCTTTTTTTTTTCTTTTTTTGTAATATAGATGTAGTTGGTAAATTTCTAGCTTGTCTTTCTCTTTGGGAAATAGTGATATTTTCATAAAGTAGTACGCTGTCCCATCTGTGTGTATTCTTCCATTTTTGGAATACAGCACGTTAGCATTAACGTTTGATGGCACTTAATATATTATATAGCTTCTAGCTTTTAAAAAAAATCAGTGTATAGTTGATTTACAACGTTGTGTTACTTTCTGCTGTACAGCCAAGTGAATCAGTCATACATGTCTATGAATTCTTTCTCA
Organism: Neotragus moschatus; assembly: GCA_006410615.1. Classification (NCBI taxonomy): domain Eukaryota; kingdom Metazoa; phylum Chordata; class Mammalia; order Artiodactyla; family Bovidae; genus Neotragus; species Neotragus moschatus. The sequence goes on from SJYA01001893.1 coordinate 68,021, forward strand.
TATTCTCTCCTATTATGGTTTATCCTAGGACATTGAGTATAGTTTTCTGTGCTATACAGTAGGATCTTACTATCCACCCATTCTATATGTAATAGTTTGTATCTGTTAATCCAAAAGTCCTAGTCCATCCACCTGCCACACCCCCTCCCCCTTGGCTACCACAAGCCTGTTCTCTGTCTGTGAGTCTGTTTCTGCTTCACAGTTATGTTCATATTTTAGGTTCTACATATAAGTGATATCATATAGCTTCTAACTTTTGTTTGTATCAAAAGATTAACCTATTGCATATTATCAGGAATGATGTCTGTTGCCTTCAATACATTTGAACAAGAGAGGGAAACTGGTATTTTTTTAAGCAGCATCAAGATTTCAATATATTTCCCATGATAAATAAAATTTCTGTTCTTATGGTTAGTGCTCTTGGATTCAAATCTCCCTGAGTTCCTGATTTTTAATCTCAGTATGTCTGATAATAAAATAATAGAAAACTGATAACCAAAGGTAATCAAAGTAATTTTCGATAGGAATTCATATGAGAAGTATATGACATGAGTTACTCTGAGCATTAGCCTGAGAAGTGAGTTGAATGTCATGTGATGCCCATGCAAGAACTCAAGGAAGACTAGGTATCGAGGGCCATAGACTTTACCTATGAAATTAAAAATCACTTCTAAAGGAAGGATAACTAATTTCGTTAATGTAATAATATTGCTCCACAGCCTGTCAGTAAAAGCAGCTTTGAGCACTTAGAAAGCACATGTGTATCTCACTGCGCTCCAATTTTAAAAGTGTCATTAGTTTTTTTGGGAAACTGAGCCATGGCGTAGTTCTGAGATTTCCCAGGCACATATAACTCGAGAAAGGCAAAATTAGCAACCATGAGCCCTCTGAATGCTGATATTTGCCATCACTAAGAAAACAGGCAATCTTTAATAAAGTAAGAGACACAGCCAGTTGGTAACTCCTCTGCCGTTAATGTGACCGGACAGTCCGTATTCTACATCTGCCCCCTGTGTTTTCAGACCCACAGCATCTCTGAAGCCTGCGTGTTCCCTCCAGCCACGATAATGAACTCCTCCATCCATCAGCATCTCTTGAACGCCTGCCACAGGGCTGTCACCATGCTCAATGCTGGCTGTGACCTAACTCTCACTGAACGTTGAGCAGAGAGGAGGATTCCTTGAGAGTTAGGATAATCCACTTGCAATTTCCCCACAGTGTCTCCAGAGAAGATCAGAGGCTCCTCCAGTGAACACAGTGCCCTGCCAGGCTCCGCATCACATGCCATTTGTCACTGACACACATAGGCAGTTTACTCTGTGGCTTCAAACCAAGGAGAGTGGCAGGGCCTGGGCGGTGCCTTTCTGAGACTTGATGTGGTGCTTAGGGAGACCATCTCTGCTCATCCCTCTATCAGTGAGAAAGATCAAGGTCTAGCTTCCGTGCCCTGCTCAGAGCCCAGCAGAGGAGCGGTTTATTTTGCTCTCTCTTTTTGCTTCATCCTTGGGTGGGGCTGTGGCTGTGAAACCTTTCCTTCTTCCCCGGGTTAATGGCTACAGACATGCCAGCTGGACTGTAAGGAAGGCTGATAATCTGGACTCCATTCCTGCCATACAGTTTTTGTCTGATCCTTTATTAATTGGCAAACCTTTTCTTTTCAGGAGCACTTTGTGTGATTGTTCTCATAGGTCTGTAACACCAGTTACTTCAAAATTTAGCATACGGGGCCTTCCCTGACGGTCCAGTAGTTAAGACTTCACCTTTCAATGTAGGGAGTGTGTGTGAAGATCCCACATGCCTCATGGCCCAAAAAAACCCAAAACATAAAACAGAAGCAATATTGTAACATTGAGTTTCCCTGGTGGCTCAGCTGGTAAAGAATATTGTAACAAATTCAATAAAGACTTTAAAATGGGCCACATTAAAAAAAAAATTCTTTTAAAAATTAGCATAAGAGTATTAATGCTGCATGTAATTGGTCATAAACCTGACTAAATTACAAAGTCCTTAAAGACAGGGACAATGTCTGCTTTTCCTTTCTGTACCGCAGAGAGGGAACGGACCTCCTTTCTTCCTGTGGTATGAATCCTGAACAAACAGAGAAACAACGAAAACAAAAACCTCATCTCCCGTGAAAGGAAACTTCTTCAATTAAAGGTCTCAAGGCCAACCTTACTGTACAATGCACTTCTTTCAGTAAAGAAGTGAAATGCTTTACTGCTAAGCATCACTTTTTTAAAAAACATTTTTTAAGCTTTCATATCCCAACGACAGGGCTCCATCACAATTAATCTTATATGGCAATGTAGTGACAATGAGATGATTTCTCTGGAGAATCTATGCTAATACTATTAAAATGCTCTTACAATGTCAAAATGATTGCAGTGGAAGCATGTGGGGACTGTGCTTACGTGATTATGATATTCTAGTGATGGGTGATTACCATAGGAAACTAGTAATTCAACTCTGCAGGGACTTGCATTATGAAGCCATTATAACATGAGATTATAATGACACAATAACTTGGATGCACATTCGTGTTTTGAAAACGAAAAGCTAATTTGAATGCAAGTAGTGTTTCCATTAAGTTGTAATTAAACACTGAAAGCAATGCTTGTTTAAATTTAAGACGGAGACATACAAGCCAGAAATGAAAATGGTGGGAAGGAATGCATGCCAAGTAGAGGTTTCGGAATGGTTAGAACCACTTACAATTCTGCTCTTTAGTACTTAGAGTGAAATCGCACCTTGAAGTGGCCTCCCGAGACTTTCTCCCCCTCTGCTGGCCCCCTAAAGTAACCAAGAACCACATCAGGACCCAAGAACCCTGGAGGCAACTCCCATTTCTATCACTACCATCAATTAACATTTGAAGCGTTCTGGTTTTATTTTAAAGTGGGCATGAGGGTACCTTACCTCCCTCAACACAAGAAACTAAAGCAATTTTTTTTTTGCCATTAAAAGTAATCTTTTTAAAAATGTGATACACTTAATCCACGTTCAAAATCCGACAAAACAGATAAGCACAAAGGAGAAAAGGAAAACAAGAAAAAATTCTACCCTTATAGCCACTGTATGCTAATACAAATTAAAAAAAAAAAAAAAACCTACTATATAGCTCAGGGACCTCTACTCAATATTCTGTAATGACCTGTATGGGGATAGAATCTAAAAACAAGTGGATATATGTATATGTATAACTGACTCACCTGGCTGTACACCTGAAACTAATACAACATTGTAAATCAACTATACTCTAATAGAAACCTAACTAAAAAAATTCTGCCTCTAGAAATAACCTCTATTAGCACCTCTGGGTATTTTCTTTCTTTCAGACTATTTCCTATGCATAGTATATGCAATTTATCCCTCAAAATATGTTTGGTTTTTTTTTTACAATACTGTAAGAACCTACTTATTCATTCTTCCCATCCCTCGAAGTTGCAAGATTTATTTCTTATCCAAGAGAATCTAGTTGATAAGTTTTTGTTTTCTAAAGGTCAGCTCAAACTGGACGATTGTACATGTCACCCAGGAAATTATATTTTGCTATTAGAGAATAGTATTTGTCAGGGTTTATGCTCTGCATAGATCAGTTACAGGATAGTTCTATAGTAACATTTTCAGATTCTTGGCAACACTACAAATGCTTCATTAACATTTATATCTGTTTAGTAATGAGTGGTGCATTTGATAAGTCACAGAGTTCTAGTTTGTTCTTAATTGATAATTTCTATATGGCTTAGGTCAACATAAAGACAGATTATGAAAAACCAGGAAAATTCAGGAGCTGCTGAACTTGTTAGATGAACCCCTGCATTAGCTTGTTCAGACGGCATAAGGATACACAACAGCTAATATATACTCCCTCCTAGTGATGACTCAGAGAGGTTATTACTCCTTGGTTTAAATATAGTTGAGTTTTTTGTTATTAAGTATTTCATTTGCATTTAGAGATGCTGGATGCTTTATCATCATTTTTTATTACCACTACTTGCAACAACCAATTTAGGTAGATACATGCAAATTACTCCAGTCCTTATTTTTATATTCACACTTAATGGCTTGATTCGTGCCATCTAGGCCACAACTGAGTTGGGATTAGATTTTCTTCTTCCTGAGGCCAGTAAATGATGTTCCCTCTGAATGGTATTTCCACATTAATGGACACCAGGATAACTTAATGTGGTGATTACAGTAAATATCTACATGGTTGAAAAAAGGCAGCACCGGACTAATGAGTTAGGAGACTGAGTTCTGGTCAAAGTTACCAGGGAAAAAAAAGAGATTCACTTTTTACATCTGAAAATGAAGCCTTTGCTAGGACTTCCCTGGTGGTCCAAGGGATAAGACTCAATGCTCCCAGTGCAGAGGGGCCTGGGTTCCATCCCTGGTCAGGGAACTAAACCCCACATGCCTCAACTAAGAGTTTACATATCACAACTAAAGATCCTGCATGTCACAATTAAGGCCCAGCACAGCCAAATAAATTAATAAATATTTAAAATACAATAAAAATAAAAATGAACTTGAATTAAGTAATCTCTGTAGTCCCTTCAAGCTCAAAATTTTTGATATCAAATAGTATGTAACATTAATTGAAGCTTTTACATTTTAATTATAAATATTATGTATTTTAATATTTAATCTTAATGTTTACTTTACCTGCTTCAAAGCCATTCATCTAAATGCAAAACCCTACCTTATTTAGATGCAGCTAATAATTTGTCATGTTTTAGGAGACTTGTAATTTGAGTTCAAAACTCTTTTATATTTAGGAACTTGATGGAAATGATTAAAGTTGCAGATGTAAATCTAATGCAAAGAAGAGATTAAAATTATAGTGCTTTGGCATACACATACTTGTTAAAGCACAGTTAGAACTCAATGAAAGGAAATAGTGTGTTGAATAATACTTAAAATATATTATTTTCTGTGAATTCTTAGAAAGCAAGGAATAGCAATGATTTTAGGTATGAAATTAAATTATAATATTAGAAAAACGTTCTAAGTCTTTTAGGGTATCTTACTTTTAGGAGGAAAATAAATAAATAATATATTTCCTTTATATTTAAATGCATATACATGACTAGGGATCAGTTAAGTTTGTTTTGGTTGTAGGTAATTTTCCTAATTTCTTGAGACATTATCTAGAGAATTTAGAATTCCGTTAGAGCACTTTTTCTGCCATATCGAAGATTGAGAAAGAGTGATTGTTGCTCTAAGACACACGTAGTTATTACAGACTTGCCCTGGCTCCCATTGTAGTAAATCAGTTTTCAGGAGTAGAAATAAGCTGTTTGTTACTTTATTTTTAGTGCATCAAATACCAGTCTTTCCCCAAAAGAGGTTTCTGTGTCAGATGCCACCCTCTCTTAGGACCAGGCAAAATTCATTATCTCTCCTTCTTTCCTAGACCCATCAGTGAAGTTATCTCTAACACTATTTTTCTCAAACTTGAGGGTCTACAGATTCTCAACAAAATTATTTATTTTTTTCTTTCCATTTTTATGATAATCTAAATAACTGCAAGCATAGTCTGGATCATTATAGATATTGCATCTGATCATTGCTGTAAGATTTCATTATTTGCATCTCCATTTGTTTTTTAGACTTCAGTGATAAGAAATTATTACCTAAAACCACAGGCAGCATCTATTTTTTCTTCTGATTCCCTCCCCCAACCCCAAAATTTGTTTCCTTGGGAGCCATGACTGTGGTTTGTAGAATGTTCAGTTCAGTTCAGTTCAGTCTCAGTTGGGTCCAACTCTTTGCGACCCCATGGGCTGCAGCATGCCAGGCCTCCCTGTCCATCACCAACTCCTGGAGTTTACCCAAACCCATGTCCATTGGGTCAGTGATGCCATCCAACCATCTCATCCTCTGTCGTCCCCTTTTCCTCCTGCCTTCAATCTTTCCCAGCATCAGGGTCTTTTCAAATCAGTCAGTTCACATCAGGTGGCCAAAGTATTGGAGTTTCAGTTTCAACATCACTCCTTCCAATGAACACCCAGGACTGATCTTTAGGATGGACAGGATCTCCCTGCAGGCCAAGGGACTTTTCAAAAGTCTTCTCCAACACCACAGTTCAAAAGCATCAATTCTTCAGCACTCAGCTTTCTTTATAGTCCAACTCTCACATCCATACATGACAACTGGAAAAACCAGTAGTTTGTTGGGAGGTGGTAAGGTCTAAACAGTGTTGATATAGTCTGGTGAAGTGGTTTTGGCCCTTTAATTTCCTTCATAAGAAGTGGATTTAGTTTATAAACTAGATAATATATGATAACTGCATGTCTATTATTTAGAGTCTAACTTTAGAATCCATACCACTATCCCAAGAGTAGAACCAAGAGTCAAGACTTACTCAGTTTCCTAGTCTTCATTTTTCCTAGCTTTTGTTATTTGTAACTGTGTCTTTAACATAACCAACCTCCTTAAGACTGGTACCCAATCTCTGTGTTGCTAAAGGAAGGATGAGGATATAGGGAAGGCAACCAAGCTTCTGACAAGCCTGCCAATCAAAGCTAAGAGATTGGATATCATGATACATTTGGATTCTTGTCCTGTGTTCTTTTGCAAGAAAAAGGAGATGTCTATTTTTTGGTGCCCATTTTAAGTGTTTGTTAATAAGTGCAGGTTGACTATGTGGGAATCAAATCTAAGAGTAGCTGTATGTATATTGATAACTGACTCTGCTGTACAGCAGAAACTAACACAACATTGTAAATAAACTATACTATAATTTAAAAATAAATAAGTAAAAAAAGAAAAAAAAGTGCCAGTTGAATTGCAAAGGAGACACCTGAGAGATTTCTCTTATACTATTTTTAAAGGCCTCCTAGGGAATGCTTCCAGGGACTAGAGCAGTACATTCTGCCTTCAGTGAAAATGGAAGATAGCCCATCATTCTTATCTGAATAAACCCCATTTCCTCCTTAGTGAAATGGGAATAATAATAATAAAAGTGGATTTCAGCTAAAAGTATGTCCAGTGGTCCAGTCTTCTTGTCTTCTTGATGGCCCACCTTCTGGTGATCCCTTGTTAATGTCACAAGGACATTAGGAGATTTAATTAAAGTGCAGAGAGAGTTCTGAGCTTTTCAGAGAAATACATAACATTATCATTGTAGATCATACTTTTGATATTTCATAATCTCTTGAAGGTAATGAGACCAGCAATATAGAAAGTTGGGACTGCACCACAGTCACAATTTTAGGGAAACACATTCATACCACGTGATATTTGTAGTGGTCATCGTCATTTGAGAGTTCAGAGTTCAGTTACTGGGAATGTTCTAATTGTTCAAAGTATTTTGATTTCATTTTTCCCATCAATAAGTCTGGGGGTCAGTGAGTATTTAACTCATTTGTGTTCAGTGTTTAAGACTCTCCAATAGTGTTTTCAAACTATGATTGGGAAAGGTATTTTACACAGCTAGCATTATAACACTTTTGCAAGTTAGAGGAGAACAAAAGCCCATGTTCATCCAGAATTCCCTTCCTATGAAATGGACTCCTGCTCTTAAAGTCTCTGAGGAAGAATGAAAATTCACTTTTGTTTCCTAACTCATCCTAGCCTTCAGTCTCCAGCATTCAGCCTATCCTTGTGCTGCCCATTTAATTACCATCCTAATACAAGTCTCATCCTCTGGGGCTAGCCCATGCTGTAGTGTTTTTTGCTACAAACCTGCTACTCAATCCTTATATGAGCCTCTAAAGACTTCTTACAAACCCCTAAACATACCTTTCATTGTTCATGCTACCCGAATGCCTTTTTGCTAAAATCTTAATGTTCTGGAGGCTTGCCTAAATGCCACCTCCTCCAGGAAGCCCTCCCAGTCCCTCTAGCATTGGTGACCCTTCCAGTCCCTCTAGCACTGGTGGACGTTGTCCAGACAGTATTCTCCAGGGCACTTGCCCTGTACCTCTTTTCTAACATTTACTGCACTCTGCTTTATACCATAGCTGTGCCACTAATACACAGAAAATAGCCATCTTGCATTGGAAGCTCGCCCTGTATCATGTACTTATGTTGGGATGCTTCAGCTGCCTAAGGCACAAGTGTTCCTTTTTCATCTTTGTGTGCCATAGTATCCTCCTCCTTTGGACATGGTAGATCCTCAGCAAACATCTTCAGCAGACGTTGAACTGAAATGCACGCAGGTGAAACTTGTGGATGCCTAGAAAGCAGGCTCTTTTATGCCACCTTTCAATGCTCTGAGAACTGAAGGCTCAAATTATCCCCTCAAACCTACAAATCAAAGTTGCTTCTCTTACTATTTCAGGACAAAAACAATAGCTGATCACAAGCTGAGAAAGAGGCCACAGTACTGATGAAACCATCAGATTGTTTTGGGCTGAAATTATGGTCCATCGGTGTGGAACTGAAGGGTGGGTAGAGTTCAAACTGTTCATTGGTTGAACAGACACTAAAAAAAAATATTTTGGCTACACTATGGATCATATGGGATCTTAGTTTCCTGATCAGGGATTGAACCCATGCCCTCTGCATTGGAAACATGGATTCCCAACCACTGGGCTGTCAGAGAAGTCCCTGTATAGACACTTTTGGGCATCTGCTTCTTGCTTATAACTAATACCTACTAGTACCTACTTCTCCATGTGTGGGAATGGAATTAAAGTGGTTATCAAAGTCAAGGTAGCTATGTGTACAACACATTCCAGTATTCTCATCTGGAAAATTCCATGGACAGAGGAACCTGATGGGCTACGGTCCATGGGGTTGCAAAGAGGCAGCCATGACTGAGCACATCAGCACTCTTCCTCAAGCATGGGTGGCCTGTCTCATACAGGTATCCAATAGACAACAGATAGTGTTTTGGAAGTCTCTAGAATAAGACAAGGGTGAGATTCAGGTGAAGAGTCCTCTGGCTCTCCTTGACTTTTTTCTGCAAGACTACTTTTTTACATCAAACAGGCTAAGCCTGACTATCTGAAAGCACATACCTGGTACTGAGTCTTTAAGTCTGAACTAGCTAAGCAGGATAGTGAAACTCAAGACTCTTCTGTGTCTAAGACACAGAAACTAAGACAGTCTACTGTGTGGCCTCCCTGGCCTGAGATGATTTTGTGGGCCATACCTTTTAGATAGATAGGTATTTGTGCAACAGGAAGACTTTCTGGGATTCCAGGAAAATTATGTTGAAGTTCAGCTGTCCTAAAGAGAAATTAGTGTGGATGGCCTATGTATTAAAAAAAAATTAGTTGTAAGAGATGTTATCCAGTTTTACTCCTTATAAAGGAGTGGTTACTACTATGAATCACTTGTAGCAATTTTACTAAGTATTTTTAGTTGCCTGATTTATATTTGGTGTCTACTAATTCAGGCAGGAACATCCTTGAAGATAAAGCCACTTGATTTTTTTTTTTTTGCATGTTCAAGTTTTATTTCATAAGGAAAAAAAAATTTTTAATACATGTATTCCTATGTAGTACTGCATGGGGTACAGAAGGATTAAGCTACAGTGGCATATTTGCTATGTTCTGAGAAGTTGGAAGGCAAAGATATAGGAAAGTTAGAAAAACAAACAAGGCATCAAAATTCATAGCTCCCAAACTTTGGGGAAAACATTTCCCATACTTTTAAATAAATTTCAGTGGTTTTAATTTAGGAAAATAATGTGATATGTCATAAAAGGGGCATGCTATGATCTTAGAATTACCTGTATCACATATATTTATAAATATTCCAGGGAGAAAATCTTTAGCCATTTTCTAACAACCACAAACGTGTTGTTTTCTTCTGGTCCTAATTCTACTTCTGCTTATTATTTCCTCACTTTGGCTTTAATATTTGTTTTCTTTATGTTAGGTGTCTTTTGTGTAAGTTACCTCAAATCCTTCATGGAAAAAGGCTGGATTAAAACCAGCAAGCATACAGTTATTAATTAAGTACTTCTATGTGCCAGACACTGCCAGGGGCTGAAAACTGAGAGATAAGACATGGACTGTGTCCTCAAGAAGCTCAAAGTCCGATGGAGAGATATTGAGACAAGAAGTGAGTTTCAAGGGTAACCTCAGACATGAGAGCACCTCAAGTGGGCATCTTACCCAGACTGCTTGAGCAACAAGGAGGAACATCAGGAAAAGCTTCTAGTTAGAAATGATGCGAAAACTGCCTCCTGAAGGCCTTGTACAAGTTAGTCAGGAGAGGAAATGGATTGAGGAAGTGGAGGGGGAGTAGGCTGGGTTTGTTATCTCAGAAAAAAAAGAGGCAGACACACAATCAAAGACTTTGAGATAGGTGCAAGCATGTTGAGTATTTCTCATAGGCTCTACCTGCCCAGCACCAGGTCTTGCACTTAAGGGATACACAATAAATGTTAAAGGAATCTGATAACCGGCTTTTCTAAGAAATGGAGAAACTGGGTGTGAAAGGGTTAGTTTGTGGAGGTTTCCGGAGAGATGTGGATGATGGGAGAAGGTACCTGAAGTGCACTGTGGCAAGGAAGGGGTGAGGGGAATACACATAGGACCATTCTCAGGTGCCCTCAGGACCATACGAACTTGAAAATAGAGAAGGCATCTAAGAAAATGACATTGGGTTGAGAATTATGTCACAAAATCAGTGAGGGAGAAAACTACACAGACCTTAGAGTCTGTACAAGATCTTGAGTTGAAGAGTTTGGCCTTTTTGAGCAACTGAAAGGCCATGGGGAGAATGGTTAGAGTGAATGGGTGGAGTAGAGTGAAGTGCTTGGAGAGGTAGACAGGAACTAGGTCATACCAGGTTTTACAGGTCATGCCAAGTATTCTGGGTTTTATCCTAAGGGCAATGGGAAACTTTTAGGGGGTTTTTAAAGGAGGGAGAGACATGGTCAAATCTGTTTTCCATTTGCAGCAACATGGATGGACCTAGAGATTGTCATACTGAGTGAAGTAAGTCGGAGAAGAACAAGTATGATATGATATTGCTTACATGTGAAATCTAAAAAAAGGGGGGGGGGTAAGATGAACTTAACAAAACAGATAAGCTTTTTATTTTCATAGCTTGGAAAACACGTTAAATTGCAACAAAGAAAAAAATTTATCTTCACTATCTACTGCCCAAAGATACACAATACACTTTAGTATTTCTAGTTAAACTCTGCATATGTGTGGCTATATACACTTGCCATAAATTTACAGTTTTGCATTTTTTTTTCACAGCACTTTATTCTATCATTAAATATTCCTAGATTATAGGGAAACATTCCTATATTGTTAGATATTTTGGCCACTCTTTAAAATAATGCCATAAGGAAACCTTTGGGAGTAATATTTTTTATAGGTATCTAAATATTTCCTGAAGACAGATCTCCAGGACCACTGTAACATTTAAAAACCGTAGCTGCATATTGCTAAACTGCTTTTCAGAAAAGTTGGGCAAATTTGCTGTCTGCCAGGGTTACAGAAAGGAGGGCCATGTGCCACCCACCATGTTCACTACATTACTTATTTTTCACAAGCCATTTGGTTTGTTTTAACCATCTTTATTTTAACCATCTCCCAACTGATGCTTTCTGCTGGATCCCTCAAAATGTGGCCACTTCTGCTAACTCTTAGGACTCAGCTGTCATTTACAATGGAAAGCTTTTTCTTTTTTAATGTGATGCTAGATTTCTATGAAAATCTTCAAATGGTTATCTGTGTTTCCTGTGTTGCAAAGGGAAGTTATGTTCCTTAAATGTGGTATATATTTTAAATACTCTTTTAAAAAATATTTTTATTTAGTTATTTGTTGCATTGGGTCTTAGTTGTATCATGTGAGATCTTTCATTGCAGTGTGACGACTCTCTAGTTGGGGCATGCGGGCTTGGTTGACCATGTGAGATCTTAGGTCACTGACTAGGGATCGAACCTGCGTCCCATGCATTGCAAGGTGGATTCTTAACCACTGAACCACCAGAAAAGTCCCTAAATACTTTTATTATCAAGCACTATTTGCAAAGAATTGAAATCAAGCTCCCCTCTCTGCCACCACATTTTGGGGATCATCTGGCAGCAGTAATTTCAAATAAATATCTTAGCTATTTGATATTTGGACAGCTATTTGAAATTTGGACAGTTTTCTATTATGCTGTATTTGCCGGAAATTATTTTTTAAAAATATATCATGCTTGAGGTTTAGTTTGCAGGCTTAAGAATTTTATGTATGTAGCCACTGCTCTCTTCATTTCTCACTAAGAAGGCGTAATTGAAACTTGACTGTCACATTTGTTTGTATATAAAAGAAAAGTAATTATTTGTGGGATAATCCATTGGGATTTGGGGTATAGTTCTACATATTATGTGCCCTTTCCTCTTGCAAACTAAAATGAAAAAGTGGAGGAGGGGGGAATCTTATTGGAATCATTGAGTTAGAGTAAATTTTCCTTTATTCATGAAACTTTTTCCTCTTTTACTCATTCTTTAATGCACAAATGACTTTCTCTCTATTCAGTTCAGTCCACTTTCACAGGTGCAAATTACATCCTGCTGCGGCTGCTGCTAAGTCGCGTCAGTTGTGTCCGACTCTGTGTGACCCCATAGACGGCCTCCTACCAGGCTCCCCCATCCCTGGGATTCTCCATGCAAGAACACTGGAGTGGGTTGCCATTTCCTTCTCCAATGCATGAAAGCGAAAAGCGAAAGTGAAGTCGCTCAGTGTTGTCCGACTCTTAGCGACCACATGGACTGCAGCCTACCAGGCTCCTCCATCCATGGGATTTTCCAGGCAAGAGTACTGGAGTGGGGTGCCATATAAACCTAGGGGATAAAAGAGAGAGTTCCTGTGCTATACAGCAGCTTCCCACTAACCATCTATTTTACACACTCTAGTGTGTATGTGGAGAAGGCAATGGCTCCCCACTCCAGTACTCTTGCCTGGAAAATCCCCTGTATGCTGGAGCCTGGTAGGCTCAGTCCATGGGGTCGCTGAGGGTCAGACACGACTAAGCGACTTCACTTTCGCTTTTCATTTTCATGCATTGGAGAAAGAAATGGCAACATACTCCAGTGTTCTTGCCTGGAGAATCCCAGGGATGGGGGAGCCTGGTGGGCTGCCGTCTATGGGGTCTCATAGAGTCGGACACGACTGAAATGACTTAGCAGCAGCAGTGTGTATGTATGTCAACTGTACTCTCTCAGTTCGTCCCACCCTCTCCTTCCCCCTCTGTGTCCACAAGTCCGGTCTCTATGTCTGTGTCTCTATTCCTGCCCTGCAGATAGGTTCATGTGTACCATTTGTCTAGATTCCATATGTGTGTGTGTGTTAATATGTGATATTTGTTCTTCTGACTCAATTGTGTAGCACAGGGAGCTCAGCTCCAAGCTCTGTGATGACCTACAGGGGTGGGAGACAGGCTAACAGGGAGGGGATATATGTATACATACATCGGATTCAGTTTGTTGTACAACACACTGTCAGGCAATTATATTTCAGGAAAAGGAAGACATAAACAGATTTTTAGGAAAGTTTACACTATGATGAAGCACAAGCTGGAATCAAGATTGCCAGGAGAAATATCAATAACCTCAGATATGCAGATGACACCACCCTTATGGCAGAAAGTGAAGCAGAACTAAAGAGCCTCTTGATGAAAGTGAAAGAGGAGAGTGAAAAAGTTGGCTTAAAGCTCAACATTCAGAAAACGAAGATCATGGCATCTGGTCCCATTACTTCATGGCAAAGAGATGGGGAAACAGTGGAAACAGTGTCAGACTTTAATTTGAGGGGCTCCAAAATCACTGCAGATGGTGACTGCANATCTTGGCATCTGGTCCCATCACTCCATGGGAAAGAGATGGGGAAACAGTGGAAACAGTGTCAGACTTTAATTTGAGGGGCTCCAAAATCACTGCAGATGGTGACTGCAGCCATGAAATTAAAAGATGCATGCTCCTTGGAAAGAAAAGTTATGACCAACCTAGATAGCATATTCAAAAGCAGAGACATTACTTTGCCAACAAAGGTCCATCTTGTCAAGGCTATGGTTTTTCCAGTAGTCATGTATGGATGTGAGATTTGGACTATAAAGAAAGCTGAGCGCCGAAAAATTGATGCTTTTGAACTGTGGTGTTGGCGAAGACTCTTGAGAGTCCCTTGGACTGCAAGGAGATCCAATCAGTCCATCCTAAAGGAGATCAGTCCCAGGTGTTCATTGGAAGGACTGATGTTGAAGCTGAAACTCCAATACTTTGGTGACCTAATGCGAAGAGCTGACTCACTGGAAAAGACCCTGAAGATGGGAGGAGAAGGGGATGACAGAGGATGAGACTGTTGGATGGCATCACTGACTCAATGGACATGAATTTGAGTGAATCCAGGAGTTGGTGATGGACAGTAAGGCCTGGCGTGCTGCAGTCTATGGGGTTGCAAAGAGTCGGACAACACTGAACAACTGAACTGAACTGACACTATTAAGGAAAAGAGATTTCCTCCTTTCCCCTACTACTACTGCTACTACTACTACTGCAGGTACTACTACTACTACTACACACACACACACACACACACACACACAGCACATAGTCAAATAGAGACACATACCTTCATAGGTCAATTCAGTGCAATGTGACATTTGCTGGGATCTACTTTTGAATTTCATCCTGTGATATATTCACTATGTGTACCCCTCCCCCTCCAACATTATCAGGTTTAGATAAACCAAATCTATACACTAATGAACTGACCACTCAAAAACTAGTTCCCATTTAAGCATTCCTGTTTCCATCATCCCAATTTCTGTTCCTGCCTTGCATCTGAATATCTTTTTCTTCATCTCTGTGGCTTGTCACAAATAGTCAAAAATATCAAGGGATAAGATGCAAATAGATTGCAAACTGAAATTGAAAGTTAAAAAAAGAGAGATGCCGTTCTACCATGAAGTTGAGGAAAGTGAGACTGGAGAAATCCTACGATCTATACCCACACAAATCCTATGATAAATACAAACCCACACAAATGAGGATGTGACAGAATTAGACCTTTAACGGGATCAGGATCACTGCTTCAAAGAGAATATGAAGCATAACACTGGTTAATGGAGGGTTGTGGTAAAAAAAGAAAACATCTTCAGAAATATTTTCTCAAAAATAACCTTTTTCATCACTGGGGTGCAAAAGTAAAGAATATCATCATATCCCCTTAAGATTATACAGTGGAAGTGACAAACAGATTCAAGGGATTAGATCTGATAGAGTGCCTAAAGGACTAAGGAAAGACGTTCATGACATTGAACAGGAGGCAGTGATCAAGACCATCCCCAAGAAAAAGAAATGCAAAAAGGCAAAATGCTTGTCTGAGGAGGCCTTACAAATAGCTGTGAAAAGAAGAGAAGCAAAAAGCAAAGGAGAATAGAAAAGATATACCCATTTGAATGAAAATTCCAAAGAATGGCAAGGGAAGAAAAGAAAGCCTTCCAAAAACAGAATGGGAAAATCTAGAGATCTCTTCAAGAAAATTAGAGATATACCACGGGAACATTTCATGCAAAGATAGGCAAAATAAAGGACATAAATGATATGGAGAATGGTATAACAGAAGTAGAAGATATTAAGAAGAGGTGGCAAGAATATACAGAAGAATTATATGAAAAAGATCTTCATGCCTCAGAAAACCATGATGGTGTGATCACTCACCTAGAGCCAGACATCCTGGAATGTGAAGTCAAGTGGGCCTTAGGAAGCATCACTATGACCAAAACTAGTGGAAGTGATTGAATGCCAGTTGAGCTATTTCAAATCCTCAAAGATGATGCTGTGAAAGTGCTGCACTCAATAATGCCACCAAATTTGGAAAACTCAGCAGTGGCCACAAGACTGGAAAAGGTCAGTTTTCATTCCAATCCCAAAGAAACGCGATGCCAAAGAATGTTCAAACTACCACACAATTGCACTCATCTCACAAGCTAGGAAAGTAATGCTCAAAATTCTCCAAGCCAGGCTTCAGTTGTACATGAACCATGAACTTCCAGATCAGATGTTCAAGCTGGAATTAGAAAAGGCAGAGGAACCAGAGATCAAATTGCCAACACCCTTTGGATCACTGAAAAAGCAGAGAGTTCCAGGAAAACATCTACTTCTGCTTCATTGACTATGTCAAAGCCTTTGACTGTGTGGATCACAACAGACTGTGGAAAATTCTTCAAGAGATGGGAATACCAGACCACCTGACCTGCCTCCTGAGAAGTCTGTATGAAGGTCAAGAAGCAACAGTCAGAACTGGACATGGAACAACAGACTGGTTCCAAATTGGGAAAAGAGTACGTCAAGCCTGTATATCGTCACCCTGCTTATTTAACTTACATGCAAAGTACCTCATGAGAAAAGCTGGGCTGGATGAAGTACAGGCTGGAATCAAGATTGCCAGGAGAAACCTCAGTAACCTCAGATATGCACATGATACCACCCTTATGGCAGAAAGTGGAGAAGAACTAAAGAGTCTCTTGATGAAAATGAAAGAGGAGAGTGAAAAAGTTGGCTTAAAGCTCAACATTCAGAAAACTAAGGTCACAGCACCTGGTCCCATCATTTCATAGCAAATAGGTGGGAGAACAATGGAAACCATGACAGACTTTATTTTGGGGGGCTCCAAAATCACTTCAGATGGTGACTGTACCCATGAAATTAAAAGACGCTTGCTCCTTGGAAGGAAAGTTATGACCAACCTAGACAGCATATTAAAGAGCAAAGACATTACTTTGCAAACAAAGGTCTGTCTAGTCAAAGCTATGGTTTTTCCAGTAGTCATGTATGAATGTGAGATTTGACTATAAAAAAAGCTGAGCACCAAAGAGTTGATGCTTTTGAACTGTGGTGTTGGAGAAGACTCTTGAGAGTCCCTTGGACTGCAAGGAGGTCCAACCAGTCCATCCTAAAGGAAGTCAGTCCTGAATATTCATTGGAAGAACTGATGCTGAAGCTGAAACTGCAATACTTTGGCCACCTGATGCAAAGAACTGATTGATTTGAAAAGACCCTAATGCTGGGAAAGATTGAAGGTGGGAGGAAAAGGGGACGACAGAGGATGAGATGGTTGGATGGCATCACTGACTCGAGGAACATGAATTTGAGTTTGTCCAGGAGTTGGTGATGGACAGGGAAGTCTGGCGTGCTGCAGTCCATGGGGTCACAGAGAGTCGGACACAACTGAGCGACTGAACTGAACTGAATTTCATCAAAAAAATTACATGCCTTCTTTCCCCAAATCCAACATTCAATTAATTTTTTCATCCTAAGAATTAGGACCTATCTATATTGACTTGTTTTTATAATATTTTATGTTTCTAATTCGAAATTTTAATCAAGTCCTTTAAATATGACCTATTATTCAATGTTGTTCTCTGTGTATTTTGATTACCCACTGTTGTGTAACAAACCATCCCCCCAAAAAAACAGGTTTTAAATAACAGCCATTTGATCATCTCCCATAATCATAATCGTGTGGGTTAGCCAGACTGTGCTGGGTTGGCTGTAGCTGGGCCAACAGTCAGATGGGATCTCAGCTGGATTAGAAGGTTCAAGACAACTCATTCATGTGGTACCTTCCAGAGACAGCCACAAGGCTGAGCTCAGTGGCATGATGCGGTGGGGATAAGCCTCTCGCACTATACATGTAGTCTTAGGGTCTCTCCTTCTCCACATGAGAGGACAGCCAGACTTCTTACACTGTATCTCAAGATTTCCCAAATCACAAAAACAAGCTATTTCCGAAACTGTGAGTCCTCAACTGACATAGCATCATTACCGCTGCATTCTGTTGGTTAAAGCCAATCTCAGACCAGCTCAGGTTGAGCCTAGAAACAGGCTGCACAAGTGTATGAATATTGGAAAACACAGTTTACTGAAAGCCAGCTATGGAGACCAGCTAACACACAGTGTGAAGTGCCTTCATTTAAAGAGGCATTTCTAGGACCAGTTATCCGTGGATAATGAGGACCTCCTGTAGCTGTAATCACTTCAGTCAGTCATTTCCAAAAGCCCAGTGAGTTGTGATGTCAGTTCCAACAGTCAGTCTGCTTTTAACAATCATGGGCCTCAAGCGAAGGAATTCTTTTGTAAGCAAATTAGTCTCAGTTTGATTCATCAACTCCAATCTCTTATTGATAGGGTTTTTTTTTTTTTTTTTTAAGAGAACAAGTTTAGGTTCATTTGCCTAAGGATACTCAGCAACTATTTGGAAAAGATACAGTTGGGCAAATAATAATAATTCAGGACTTTTGTCTGGTGCTTTATAATTTACATAATGCTTTTGGGTACCATCTTATTTGCTTTTCCTTTCAAATATTAAGCAGTAGATCAGGCAGATCCACCACAGTTTTCAAGTGAGGAGACCAACATATTAGCTCATTGTAAGCTTTAAAATTTTTCACAATTACACAGGTAGGAAACACTGGAGCCAGAACTTCAAGTTCAGGGTCCTTTCAAATCATCCATCCCTCCTGGCCTCCTGGAGAGTCCTCTTTTAAACCGAACAGTAGCTGAAACTGAACTTAATTAATTAACTCTCTGTCTCTGACTCTCTCTCATGTATGTAAGTATTCACATATATATATAATGTACATT
Organism: Neotragus moschatus; assembly: GCA_006410615.1. Lineage (NCBI taxonomy): Eukaryota > Metazoa > Chordata > Mammalia > Artiodactyla > Bovidae > Neotragus > Neotragus moschatus. The sequence continues at coordinate 86,569 of SJYA01001893.1, forward strand.
TTTTGGTTTTGGCAACAAGGTTTGTGGGCTCTTACTTCCCCAACCAGGGACTGAACCCAGGTCCATGTCAGTGACAAGACCTAACCTCTGGATTTCCAGGGAACTCCCGAAAATGTACATTTTAAAAATCATTCTTAAACTACAGCCTTTATTCATAGTGAACAAATAGCACTGATACTTAATGAAGTTTATTCTTTCACTTTCTTATTATATGTATGCAAGTATGCATATCTATCCATTTCAGTATTCTTGCCTGGAGAGTCCCATGGACAGAGAAGCCTGACAGGTACGGTCCATGGTGTAGTAAAAAGCTGGACATGGCTGAATGGTTTAGCACGCGCATATCTATATAAAACATACATTTTTAAAAATGTTACAAAATGTTTTAAAAAGTACTATCTTCATGGATAATGATCTCTAGAAAGTCAGTAATATCCATTTCAAATTCAAGGCTATCACCAAAACATGATGTCATCTAGAAGTCATCTGGTCAACCCCTTCATTTCACAGATGGGGAAACAGACTCAAGAGTGTGAAGTTATCTGCCCAAAGTCACACAGCTGTTTAGTGACAGAGCCAGGAGCTTTGACACTAACCAAACTGCTCTTCCAGTTAAACCAAGCCACCTCAAAAACAGCCTCCCAGATGAAATTGTGTGAGGAATAGAGATGTTTTGTGGTTAAGACATTAATTTAATTTACCAGGAATTAAAAGTAACACAAATTTTAAGACTCTTAATGACTAAATACAGTTAAGGACCAGCTGTGCAATTTGCTCAAAATATTGCTGTTTCCAAGAGACAACCTAGTGCTGGGAATCCACAGAAGAAGAAAAAAATCCTCGACAATAAGCTGAGCACTAACTTCACCTCAGAGAGTTTGTTACAAAGAAAAAGAAGTCCTAACTATTGCATCCAGTAGCTTGTCCTATGTTTCATTTCCAAGAGTATATGTTAGCAAAATCAAAAAGTTTACATCAAACATTCTCAGCACTGAATGCGGAAACTTCTTCTGAGAATGAGAAGGGCTAAGAAGACTTAAGATCTTAGTTTTTCAAATGAAGAAAAACACAAAGATCCATTCAGTTCTTCAGACAGTATTTTGCCAACATTGCACAGCTATTACTTATATTACAACAGTAAGCAATATTGTATTTTGGCCTCAGTAGAAAGAAATATTTTTTTCCCTCTCTTCCACCCTCTTCCATATACCCCTGCTCTCTCCCTTTCTTTTCTTATTGTTGTTGATCAGTTGCTAAGTCGTGTCCGAAGCTTTGCAACCCCACGGACTGCAGGACATCAGGCTTCCCTGTCCTTCACTGTCTCCTGGAGTTTGCTCAAACTCATGTCCCTTGAGTTGGTGATAGGATCCAACTATCTCCTCCTCTGTGGCCCCCTTCTCCTGCTGCCTTCAATCCTTCCCAGCATCAGGGTCTCTTCCAGTTGAGGGGAATATATTTTCTGTTTGTTGCCGAAACAGGTAATAGATTCAAGAAGCCAGTGGTATGATTTATCATAGCTATAATGTATGTGACTTAAAAGAGTTGACCAGTTAGCACATGTCTGACTAAATTAGAATCAGTGAAGCTACAGGCTCCATCCCTTTAGTCAAGAGCCCCGTGTAATTTCTGGGTTTAATAATGACATGAATGATTTATCAGTTTAGAGGAACTGTTGGCATTAAGGAGCACAGGATCAGGAAGGGCGGAGCTGACCTAGAGGAGGCTTCCTTTGCCAAACACACCCATCTGTGACCAAATTTTTTTAGGAATGTCACACCTTGGGTACATCTCTGCTGCCATCTCCATATTTGTTGTTTGAGATTTGGAAATATCCCCAGTTTGGCTCTTTTACTTTCTTCAGTTCAGTGCAGTCATTCAGTTCAGTCGCTCAGTCATGTCTGACTCTTTGCAACCCCATGAATCGCAGCACGCCAGGCCTCCCTGTCCATCACCAACTCCTGGAGTTCACTCAGACTCAGATAAATTGAGTCAGGGATGCCATCCAGCCATCTCATCCTCGGTCGTCCCCTTCTCCTCCTGCCCCCAATCCCTCCCAGCATCAGAGTCTTTTCCAATGAGTCAACTCTTCGCAATGAGGTGGCCAAAGTACTGGAGTTTCAGCTTTAGCATCATTCCTTCCAAAGAAATCCCAGGGCTGATCTTCAGAATGGACTGGTTGGATCTCCTTGCAGTCCAAGGGACTCTCAAGAGTCTTCTCCAACACCACAGTTCAAAAGCATCAATTCTTTGGCACTCAGCTTTCTTCACAGTCCAACTCTCACATCCATACATGACCACAGGAAAATCATAGCCTTGACTAGACGGACCTTTGTTGGCAAAATAATGTCTCTGCTTTTGAATATACTATCTAGGTTGATCATAACTTTTCTTCCAAGGAGTAAGCGTCTTTTAATTTCATGGCTGCAATCACCATCTGCAGTGATTCTGGAGTCCAAAAATATAAAGTCTGACACTGTTTCCACTGTTTCCCCATCTATTTCCCATGAAGTGATGGGACTGGATGCCATGATCTTCATTTTCTGAATGTTGAGCTTTAAGCCAACTTTTTCACTCTCCACTCTCACTTTCATCAAAAGGCTCTTAAGTTCCTCTTCACTTTCTGCCATAAGGGTGGTGTCATCTGCATATCTGAGGTGATTGATATTTCTCCCGGCAATCTTGATTCCAGCTTGTGCTTCTTCCAGCCCAGCATATCTCATGATGTATTCTGCATAGAAGTTAAATAAGCAGGGTGACAATATACAGCCTTGACGTACTCCTTTTCCTATTTGGAAGCGGTCTGTTGTTCCATGTCCAATTCTAATTGTTGCTTCCTGACCTGCATACAGATTTCTCAAGAGGCAGGTCAGGTAGTCTGGTATTCACATCTCTTTCAGAATTTTCCACAGTGTATTGTGATCCACACAGTCAAAGGCTTTGGCATAGTCAGTAAAGCAGAAATAGATGTTTTTCTGGAACTCCCTTGCTTTTTCCATGATCCAGCCGATGTTGGCAATTTGATCTCTGCTTCCTCTGCCTTTTCTAAAACCAGCTTGAACATCTGGAAGTTCACAGTTCACATTTCTGAAGCCTGGCTTGGAAAATTTTGAGCATTACTTTACTAGCGTGTGAGATGAATGCAGTTTTGCAGTAGTTTAAGCATTCTTTGACATTGCCTTTCTTTGGAATTGGAATGAAAACTGACCTTTTCCAATCCTGTGGAGTCACTGCTGAGTTTTCCAAATTAGCTGGCATATTGAGTGCAGCACTTTCACGGCATCATCTTTCAGGATTTCAAATAGCTCAACTGGAATTCCATCACCTCCACCAGCTTCGGTCGTAGTGATGCTTTCTAAGGCCCACTTTACTTCACATTCCAGGATGTCTGGCTCTAGGTGGGCGATCACACCACTGTGATTATCTGGGTCATGAAGCTCTTTTTTGATCTTTTTGATCTGTGTATTCTTGCCACCTCCTCTTAATATCTTCTGCTTCTGTTAGGTCCATACCATTTCTATCCTTTATCGAGCCCACCTTTGCATGAAATGTTCCCTTGGTATCTCTAATTTTCTTGAAGAGATCTCTAGGCTTTCCCATTCTGTTCTTTTCCTCTATTTCTTTGCNTCACTGCACAGGATGTGGCATTGAACCTCTGCCCCCTGCAGTGGAAACCCAGAGTCCCAACCCCTGGGCCACCAAAGGAAGTCCATGACTTTGTTTTATTTATGTCACAGTTTGACGAGCTTGCTGGGTCCCATTACTGCTCTGCGTACTGAGGTTGTTGGATTTCTTTTTCTTTATTCACGCATGGCTATTGATTTTTGGACAGTGTTTAATAGGAAAACTTATAAGGCTCCATACAGTAGAGCCCCTTAACCATACATATTTGGGTAAGTGGACATGCAGTGATGTGTGTGAAGAGAGATTCCTCGTGTCACTATTGTTCAGCCACCGGAGTGATGCTGTCTGAGAGGAGGCGTGTCAAAGGCTTGAACCTGTGCATGGTGGAAGTGTTCAAACAAAGTATTAGGTAGTGTTTAAACTATTTTAGTCACAAATCAAATGTCAGCTGTAAGTACAGCTTTTATGGAGCACTGCCGCTCTGTATGATGTCACCCATAAAAAATAGAAGTGCCCACACATTTCCATCAGACAGCACTTTTCTCTAAGGAGCCCATTTATTTGGGGGATTCTTTTATAGCATCAGCAAGGCCAGTGAGAACTTCCATCTGCTGTACTTCTTTCTGCTTCTGCTGGCTCACCATCTCCACTGGCGTCCAGCTCAGACAAAGCCACCACCTCATTTTGTCCAGATTCTACTCACACCCTGCTGGTCTCCACAGGCACACTGGCCGCCCTTCTGTCCATTCTCCACAGTTGCCAGGTCATTCAGATCATATCTTCTCCTGCACGAAACTCTGAAATGCTTTCCCATTAAAAAAAAAAAAAAATGTGTTAGGGTTTGATTAGGGAAAGGAAACAACTCTAAGTGAGATGGACCAAGAGATTTATTCAGTCAGTTCAGTTCAGTCGCCCAGTCGTGTCTGACTCTTTGTGACCCCGTGGACTGCAGCACGCCAGGCTTCCCTGTCCATCACCAATTCCTGGAGCTTGTTCAAACTCATGTCCATTGAGTTGGTGATGCCATCCAACCATTTCAACCTTTGTCGTCCCCTTCTCCTCCTGCCTTCAATCTTTCCCAGCATCAGGATCTTTTCCAATGAGTCACTTCTTCGCATCAGGTGGGCAAATATTGCAGTTTCAGCTTCAGCATCAGTTTTTCCAATGAATATTCAGGACTGATTTCTTTAGGATGGACTGGTTGGATCTCCTTGCAGTCCAAGGGACTCTCAAGAATCTTCTCTAACACCACAGTTCAAAAGCATCAATTCTTCGGCACTCAGTTTTCTTTATAGTCCAACTCTCACATCCATACATGACTACTGGAAAAACCATAGCTTTGACTAGACAGACCTTTGTTGGCGAAGTAATGTCTTTGCTTTTTAATATGCTGTCTAAGTTGATCATAGCTTTTCTTTCAAGGAGCATGCATCTTTTAATTTCATGGCTGAAGACACCATCTGCAGTGATTTTGGAGCCCCAAAATATAAAATCTACCACTGTATCCATTGTTTCCCCCTCTATTTTCCATGAAGTAATGGGACCAGATGCCATGATCTTCGGTTTCTGAATGCTGAGTTTTAAGCCAACTTTTTCACTCTCTTCTTTCGCTTTCATCAAGAGGCTCTTTAGTTCTTCTTCACTTTCTGCCATAAGGGTGGTGTCATCTGCATATCTGAGGTGATTGATATTTCTCCCAGCAATCTTGATTCCAGATTTTGCTTCATCCAGCCCAGAATTTCACATGATGTACTCTGCATATAATTTAAATAAGCAGGGTGACAGTATACAGCCTTGACATAGTCCTTTCCTGATTTGGAACAAGTCTATTGTTCCATGTCCAGTTCTGACTGTCACTTCTTGACCTGCATACAGATTTCTCAGGAGACAGGTCAGGTGGTCTGGTATTCCCATCTCTTGAAGAATNCCAACTTTTTCACTCTCCTCTTTCACTTTCATCAAGAAGCTTTTTAGCTCCTCTTCACTTTCTGCCATAGGGTGGTGGTCAGATAGGTCATTGAATATAGTTCTCTGTGCTATACAATAGGACCTTGTTTATATATTCTGTATACAAGAGCTTCCGTTTGCTAACCCAGCCTCCCGCTCCATCCCTCCCCTTACTCCTTCCCAGTAGGCAGTCACCAGTCTCTTGTCTGTGTCCATGATTCTGCTTCTGTTTCACAGGCAGGTTCATTTGTGTCCTATTTTAGATTCCACAGGTAAGTGATATCATATGGTGTTTGCTCTCTCTTTCTGACTTACTTCATTTAGTATGATAATCTCTAGCCTCTTCCATGTTGCTGCAAATGGCTTTCTTGTTTTTTTATGGCTGAGTAGTATCCCATTCTATGTATTGCACTACATCTTTACCCACTCATCTGTACAGGGATATTTAGGTTGTTGCACGTCTTGCCTATTGTGAATAGTTTTGCTATGAATGCAGGGGCACATGTATCTTTTTGAATTGGAGTTTTGTCTGGATTCATGCCCAGGAGTGGGTTGCTGGGTCCTGTGGTCGCTCTGCTTGCAGTTTTCTGAGAAACTCCCATTCTGTCTTCCACCAACTTACTTCGCCACCAACAGGGTTAGGAGGATAATAGTTCAGTGCTAACTGAATGTGTGTACCAATTTGGAAACCACCCCTTATGGTCTGGAAGAACATTGCAATGGATTGAATGAAGACTGCCCAAAAACCTATGCCCTTGCCTTAACCCTTGGACCATGTGATGGGAACTTATTTGGATAAAACATCTTAGCAGATATAATTAAGAATCTGGAGCTGAGATTATCTTGGATTGTCTGGGTGGACTCTAAATCCAGTGACAACTATCCTTACAAGAGACAGAAGAGAAGACAGATGCAGAGAGGAGAGGAGAAAGCCATGAAAAGACGGAGGCAGAGATAGGAGTGATGCAGCCACAAGCTAAGGGATGCCTGACCGCCAGAAGCTGGAAGAGACAAGGAGTTAATTGATTGTCTCCCCTGGAGACTTCAGAGAGAACCTGGCCCTGCTGACCCCTTGATTTTGGACCTCTGTCCTCCAGAATTGAGAGGGTAAATCTCTGTTGCGTACAAGCCTCCAGGTTTGTTGCAGCAGTCACAGGAAACTAGTTAGAACCATCATGAGGCACTTGAGCACACCTAAAAGACGGGAGTGGTGAATCCTGCAGGTTACTAACCCTGAGACCTACCCATTCTTGGCGTACACCAGTGATCTTGAAGAACCTAAGCCGCTCCATTTTATNGCGTACAAGCCTCCAGGTTTGTTGCAGCAGTCACAGGAAACTAGTTAGAACCATCATGAGGCACTTGAGCACACCTAAAAGACGGGAGTGGTGAATCCTGCAGGTTACTAACCCTGAGACCTACCCATTCTTGGCGTACACCAGTGATCTTGAAGAACCTAAGCCGCTCCATTTTATTAACAGAAAAACTCCATTTTGTAAGGTTCCGGGAAAAGAGCCTTTGGAAATCCCCTGACCTCACCCCACCGCCCACGTGCCAATTGGACCCCAGACTAAAATCCCCTGACTTAACGCCCAGGAACTTGTGGTCTACCTAGACAATGGGGACCAATCAAGAACCAACACACAACCCTTCGAAAGAAAGTGACCAATCAGACGTCCCCCTACCTAGAAATCCTTTTTTTCCATGTATACTCCCTATATAAGCAATGTAAGCCAAAACTTGGGGCTCCTCCCTATAGCCGCTGCGTCGGTAATGGTGGAGCCCCAGCTCGAACTTGGTAATAAAGACTCTCTTGCTTTTGCTTCGGATATCGGCTCCCTGGTGGTCATCGGGAGATTTCGCGACTTGGGCATAACAATCTTAGCCCCGTGTTAAAAGGAGCATTATGATTCTACTTCTGGAAATCTATTCTAAGGAAATAACTAAGAAAACATGCAAGGATTTAATGCTAAATATATTTACCACAGTGCTGTTTAGAATAAACGAAAGCTGGAAACAATATGAATGTCTTACCATAGGGGATTAATTAAATTGTGGTGCAACCATACAAAAGAATCCTATGTGGCTATTAAAATAACATTACACAAATGTAACTATTGATGTGGAAAGATGTTACCAATTTGTGTGTATAAAAATACATTATGATATGATCTCATTAAAAACACAGAAGTGCATGTGTTGATATTATGTATATATATCAATACACAGAAAAATCTAGAAGGAAATGTCAACAGTGGTTTTCCTTGAGAAAGCAGGTGTTTTAGGTTCTTTTCTTTACATTGTCTGTAATTAATATGTAATTTATAATAAGAGTGAAAACTATTTGTAATAATAGCAATATTCATAAAAAGCAATTAAAGACATTTCATTTAGGGGAAGAAAAAAAGCCTGACACTTGTCATCAGTCACATGGGTAGGGGGTTGTTATTTTGCCATGTTAGGGATTTAGGAAGATGCACACGTGAAAGGGTTAATTTAACACCAGGAGAGCCCCCACTCTTGGGAGGTCAGAAATTGATGCTGGCTGTTAAAGAAGTGAAGAGGAACTAAAAAGCCTCTTGATGAAAGTGAAAGTGGAAAGTGAAAAAATTGGCTTAAAGCTCAACATTCAGGAAAGGAAGATCATGGCATCTGGTCCCATCATTTCATGGCAAATAGATGGGGAAACAGTGTAAACAGTGTCAGACTATTTTTCTGGGCTCCAAAATCACTGCAGATGGTGACTGCAGCCATGAAATTAAAAGACGCTTACTACTTGGAAGAAAAGTTATGACCAACTTAGATAGCATATTGAAAAGCAGAGACATTACTTTGCCAACAAAGGTCTGTCTAGTCAAGGCTATGGTTTTTCCAGTGATCATGTATGGATGTGAGAGTTGGACTGTGAAGAAAGCTGAATGCCGAAGAATTGACAGTTTTGAAAGGTGGTGTTGGAGAAGACTCTTGAGAGTCCCTTGGACTGCAAGGAGATCCAACCAGTCCATTCTGAAGGAGATCAACCCTGGGATTTCTTTGGAAGGAATGATGCTAAAGCTGAAGCTCAGGTACTTTGGCCACCTCATGCGAAGAGTTGACTCATTGGAAAAGACTCTGATGCTGGGAGGGCTTGGGGGGCAGGAGGAGAAGGGG
>SJYA01001893.1:98235-110516 GCA_006410615.1 Neotragus moschatus
CAACAACACTTTCCCCAGTACCTTCTGAGCAAGTGTATGCAGCGCTGAAGTTTGCAAGTCTTCCGTAAAATGCCAGAAGCCTCCTTTTTGGGTTGGGGCTGGGGCTGGGGCTGGAGGGGCGTGGGGGGGTGGGGGGCCAGGAGGTCACTCCTGTTTGCACAGCTGTGCACTGCAGGTTTTATTCGGCACTTACTGTCCTCTGTGTTCTGTGCTCTTTGTCTATGGCAGAAGGCCATTAATAGCCCTTTGCCTACAGATTAAGAAGAGAACAAGTTCCAGGCTGAAAATAGACCCCAAAGGGCTGCCTCATAGAAACCCCATAGTTAAACATGGTTCCTCAACCCCTGGGCCATGGACCTGCACCAGCCGGTTTAGGAACCGGGCCACATATCAGGAGGTGAGCAGTGGGCCAGTAAGTGAACCTTCTCTGCATTCACAGCCACTCCCCATTGCTCTCATTACCAGCTGAGCTCCGCCTCCTGTCAAATTAGCCTGTCAGCATTATATTGTGGTAGGAGATCAAACCCTGCTGTGAACTGTGCATGCGAAGAAGCACCTAGGCTGAGGCCTCCTTATGAGAATCTAAGGCCTGATGATCTGATTCTGGGTTATGGTGAGTTGCATAATTATTTCATTATGTTTCACAATGTAATAGTAACAGAGATAAAGTGCCCAATAAATGTAATGCACTTGAATCGTCCCCAAACTATTCCTTCCACACCACCACCCCACCCTTCATCCATGGAAAAATTGTCTTCAGAAAAACCAGTCCCTGGTACCAACAAGGATGGAGATCACTGCACTGAAAGACACATTCTAGCTTAGAGTGGTGTTGGGTCTACTTTGTTCTTTAATCTTTTCTTATCTTTTAAGTATGGGCTACAGTGTAGGTGATCATAGGAAGCACCAACTAGTTCTGCCTGAGAGCATTAGAGGAATTTCCTGGAGGAGATGACATTTCTTAAATGATATTTTTTTTCACAAAGACTCACAGCTTGTGAACTTGAAACTTCCAACATTGCTCTTTCAAATCTATATCAATTAAATACGTGGTTTGGCACTTTTCTAGTAAAAGCAATAGTGTTTTGTCAATTTATCCAAGTTTCTGGCCCCTGGAGATACTCTAGGAACACATCTGTAAGATCACCAGCCAGAAGGAGGGAAAGAGCCAATGAACCCATATGGAGCATTGAGTCTATTATTAAATGATACTTTGATTCCATCAATTGAAGGAACTAGCTACAGTCACAAGGAACAAAACATTGAACAGTGGGTTCTTGGATATCATCAGTGGAAAATATTGCCCTCTGTAGTGACTGGCAGCTACAGAGTGATTCTATAAATAGACAAACATCTTCTGTTATGATCACCATGTGAAATATTTAGCTGTTGGAAGCCTGACTTGCAGAAGAGCACTCTCAAGCAAAAATTAATGGCCATGCTAGCCACAAGTCCTAAAGTTCTCAGTCAAACAGTCTAAACCAGTCCTTTATGCATTGCACACCAATATATGTCAAACTCCTGGATTCCAGATGATTGCAATGGCTTGATATAAAGTTCCCCCATAACTCAGTATTCCTCTTTCTCTATCTTTATTTTCACCTTGTCTTACATATGCGCTGTACCCATTACAAATTTGTCCTATACCCACTGTGCCCCTAAGTGATGACTTTTTAAATCAATCACTTCCTCTGAAAAGGAACAATGCAGGACATATATGAGAGTTTCCAAAGTCAGCGTAACAAAGGTGTGTGCTGGGTGCCAGACACTTGGACAGGTCATTGTACCTGTGCCATATAATTTAATTTCATTCTTATGACAGCCTATGACATGTGCACTGTTGCTCTAGTTTACAGATGGAAAAACTAATCCTCAGAAAGTCACGAGGGACCGTCCTCAAAGGGATGCGGTTCCCTGGCAAAGGGGGGAAACAGTTTCAGAATTTCATTTAAAGGAACAAAGTGAAAGAACAAATATTTAATGAAATATTTGAAAGAGTTAAACTCATTGGGACACAGTCAGTTATCAGTCTTGGGGAAAGAGGAAATGGGGAATTATTGCTTAATGTTTACAGACGTTTTATCTGGAGTGATGAAAAAGTTTTGGAAACAGATGCTGATGATGGTTGCAAAACATGGTGAATGTAATTAATGCCACTTTACTGTACATTTAAAAATTATGGTCCAGTGCTTAAGAATCCACCTTCCAACGCTGGAGACGTGGGTTCAGTCCCTGTTTGGGGAGCTAAGATTGCAACTAAAGAGCTGCAACTAGAGAAGCTTGAGTGCACCGCAACTAGAGAAAAAGCCTACACGCCGTAATGAAGACTCCACATAGACAAATTTTTTAAAACCCACGAAACTGTTAAAATGGCAAATTGTATGCGATATCTGGTTTGTGCTTCCCAGGTGACTCAAATGGTAAAGAATCTGCCTGCAATGTGGGAGACCTAGGTTTGATCCCTGGGTTGGGAAGATCCCCTGAAGGAGGGCTTGACAACCACTCCAGTATTCTTGCCTGGAGAATCCCTATGGACAGAGGAACCAGGTGAGCTACAGTCCATGGGGTCGCAAAGAGTCCGACATGACTGAGCAACTAAGCACAGTAAAAGTGGCTCAGTGGTGAAGAATCGCCTGCCAGTGTAGGAGACTGGAATTCAATCCCTGGGTCGAGAATATCCCCTGGAGAAGGAAAAGGCAACCCACTGCAGTATTCTTGCCTAAGAAATCCCATGGACAGAGGAGCCTGGTGGGCTATAGTCCATATCCCCTGGAGAAGGAAATAGCAACCCACTCCAGTATTCTTGCCTAGGAAATCCCATGGATGGAGGAGCCTGGTGGGCTGCAGTCCATATGATCACAAAAGCATCAGACATGAGTTAGCAACTAAACAACAACATATATATTTTACTATAATTAAAAAAAGATGGGAGAGGAGAGGGAAAAAAGCAACAATGTGAGAGCTTCAAAGGACACTCTGTTTTATTCAGTTCCCAGTAGATTTTTTTTCTGCCATCCCTTGGATGTGTCTGGTCGGTGCTCTAGTGGGACGCTGTCTCTGGCTGTGGTTTTGTCCTTGACCGTGTACCTTCATCACTTTCAAGATATCCTTTCTCTTTTCCAAGGGAAACCCCTTCGTTTATGAAGTGAAAAGCTGTGGAACTGGGATCTTTGCTGTCACTGATAGAAACTTGGTGTAGACTTATTTGTGTTACAAATGAAAGTAAACAGAGGATAAACAGTGGCATTTGTTCTTCTTAGAGACAATAGATTTCCATTATAGAATGCACAGTTGCTTCCATTAAGCCTAAGAATTTTTGCTTTTAAAATTTTTGAAGTGTATTTCTGACTGTGTGCTCTAGACAAAATAAAACACCTAGAATGGAGAGGTTTGTTTTTGTTTTTTTTTTTATTAGGCCTAGACATGCTCCTCCTAGCTGTTTTTTGGGGAATAATCTGTGAAATCATCATAGTCAATTTTGTTGTATTCCTTTTTACACCTCGAGTTTTGACACAGTGGACCTGGCATCATGTGGCTAGTAAATGAGTCATGGAATGATCAGTCATCACAGTATATTTAATTTAGCTGAAATTTTTAATTATTTATTTATTTAAATTACTGATCTATGGCTACTTTGGATATAAGTTATTGATTATGAAGTTTTATTATTGTTGAATTATCCAAAGAAGCATAGCTCTAATGAGATAAAATTAAGCAAAAGAAAAATGTGAACTGAATATCAAGAAATACTTCCAGTAGATGAGCTTGGGATTAAATCAGACAGAGAAGTCCCAGTGGAAGTGGCTGGGGGACATTTAACACCATGAACGTTACTTCAAGCTGCAGTGAACTTAAACAATTTACAAGCGACAGACTCTGACTTTGGCAGGATGATGAGTGAGATCATATCTCTAGTTTCATTGATTCTCTTACCCTGGTATACATTCACAGCCTCACATCCCCTATGGACAGAATTTATGTGTGTGTTAAATTTTCTGATTATCGTTTTCTTTTTTCCAGGAAACACTCTTTTTAGAGCATCGCCTGGTCCCATCAGAAATGTCTTCCTTAAGTGGGAAAGTTCAAACGGTCCTGGGCCTTGTGGAGCCTAGCAAACTGGGTCGCACCCTGACCCACGAACATTTGACAATGACCTTCGACTGCTGCTACTACCCACCTCCTCCAAGCCACGAAGTTATCTCCCAGGAGCCTATTACAATGAAAAATTTATTTTGGATCCAGAAAAACCCTTATTCCCATAAAGAGAATCTGCAGCTGAATCAGGAGACAGAAGCCATCAAGGAAGAACTGTTGGATTTTAAAGCCAAAGGTGGAGGAGCTTTGGTGGAAAACACAACCACTGGGATCAGCCGAGATGTGCAGACCTTGAAGTNCCCAGGAGCCTATTACAATGAAAAATTTATTTTGGATCCAGAAAAACCCTTATTCCCATAAAGAGAATCTGCAGCTGAATCAGGAGACAGAAGCCATCAAGGAAGAACTGTTGGATTTTAAAGCCAAAGGTGGAGGAGCTTTGGTGGAAAACACAACCACTGGGATCAGCCGAGATGTGCAGACCTTGAAGTGGCTTGCGGAAGAGACTGGCGTCCACATCATAGCTGGGGCTGGCTTTTATGTGGATGCGACTCACTCTGCAGAGACCAGAGCCATGTCGGTGGAGCAGGTATCAATAAAAGCCTTCATTTCTTGCACAATTGTTGTTGTTGTTCTTTAGTCTCTCTGTCCAACTCTTTTGCAACCCCATGAACTATATAAACCACCAGGCTCCTCTGTCCATGGGATTTCCCAGGCAAGGATACTGGAGTGGGTTGCCATTTCCTTCTCCAGGGCAACTTCCTAATCCAGGGACTGAACCCTTATCTCCTGCTTGGCAGGTGGATTCTTTATCACTGAGCCACCAGGGTAGCCCTTCTTGGACAGTATTTGTGTGTAGATTCAGAGCAGTCAGCCCTTCAGACCTTGGATTATCCCTACACGTCATCTACATTTTGAAATGTCATTGGCTTAGAGGCATGCTATGGAAATTTGCCAGCTAGCAAAGACATCTGTCACTGGGACCTAAATTAGGAACATTTCATTTTACAAAGAAACAGTGTTCTGGAAGAAGATCTTAATGCATGGGTCACCGAAAAACCCGATATGTTCATACTTCGGTTCTCGTATATGATATCGGCTCAGTAGTGGTGGCACAGGCTTTGTGTAAATCTCAACTTTCCATTGTAAGCTTCAGTTATGCAACCTCAGTTTTCTTTCTGGATTTTATAATGTAGCCGGCAATAAAAATTCACTGTAGGGTGAAACTTGGCAGGCAGAGATTTGGCACTTTTGCAAATATGTTTCCTTCTCCTTTTACAAAACAAGACGGGTAGAAGAAAATCCACTTTCCTGTTTTTGTTTAAATAGGATCTTAAGCAAGAATGGGCAGAAGCAAAAGTAAATCTTTCAGGGATTAAAGAGAAAGAATAAGCCACAAAGCTTTCTGCATGTCTATGTGTGCTCCTTCTATATATACACATAACACAAATGTATATGTATTTACTTGTATATGTATATATTCATTTGTATTTTCCATTATCTCTTTCATAGGCATAGAATGTCAGCTGCAGCTGTCAGAATGTCAGCTGATTCTTTGCAAAGAATCAGTTAATCTTTAAAATACTTTATATTTCAGATTCTTATCTGCCTTTTTTCCAGTCAGGCCTTTTTCTTTTTAATTGGTGTCTTATTTATTTATTTTTGGCCACACCATGCAGCACGCAGGATCCTAGGTCCTTGACCAGAGACTGGATCCAGGCCCCCTGCATTGGGAACATGGACTGCCAGTCTGTGTGTGTGGTCAGTCGTGTTCAACTCTTTGCCAACCCATGAACTATAGCCTGCCAGGCTCCTCTGTCCATGGGATTCTCCAGGCAAGGATACTGGAGTAGGTTGCCATTTTCTATTCCAGGGGATTTTCCCGGGAATCGAACCCGAGTCTCTGTGTCTCCTGCAATGGCAGGTGGATTTTTACCACTGAACCACCAGGGAAGCCCAGGGACATACTCAAATATATATATATATATATATTTAATTGGTCCCTTTATATACACTGATATTATTTGAAGACTATCCTGATATCAGGGCTTACACATTCTTCTAACCACACTTAGCAGTAAATATAAATAGGAACTGTCCCAAAATGTCATCTTAGAATTGTGTGCTGTGAATTTGCTTTGCTGCATAGTGTAGCTTCCCTGGTGGCTCAGATGGTAAAGAATCTGCCTGACCCAGGTTCGGTCACTGGGTTGGGAAGATTTCCTGAAGAAGGGAATGGCAATCTACTCCAGTATTCTTGCCTGGAGAACTCCATGAACAGAGAAACCTGGAGGACTATAGCCCATGGGGTTCCAAAGAGTCGGGCATGACTGAGTGACTACACTTTCTTTTTCATAGTGTAAAGGGAACTTCCCAGGAGGCTCAGTGGTAAAGAATCCACCTGCCAGTGCAGGAGATGCAGGTTCGATCCTTGGGTCGGGAAGATCCCCTGGAGAAGGAAATGGCAATCCACTCCAGTATTTTCACCTGGGAAATCCCATGGCTAGAGAAGCCTGACAGGCTACAGCCCATGGAGTCACAATGAGTCAGATACAACTTAGCAACTAAACAACAAAAACAGTAGGGCAAAGGACAGAATAAATAATAGAGAATTGAAGAATTACTTGGTACGGTTGACACAGACTCAAAGACAGTCTTTTTACATTCTACATGCCCCTGAGATTAAATTATGGATTTTTATCTCAATGAATGAATGAGTGTACAATGTATGTACTCTTCTTAAGTCACTTTTCCCCATGTAGCTTCCTAAATCCATGAATTTCTTGTAAAATAATCACAGTAAGATACTATCAAATCTTTGATTTAGAGTAACGTGTTTTTTTGTGTTTTTTTTTTAATTAAAAATTTTTTTAAATTTTCTTTGGAGTATATTCGATTACCAATGTTGTGTTAGTTTCAGGTGTCCAGCAAAGTGATTCAGTTATACATATACATGTATAACTTTTCAAATTCTTTTTTTTTTTTCCCCACCCTGTGTAGCATGGGTCATCTTAATTCCCCAGTGAGGGACTGAACCTGGGCCCCTTGCATTGGGAGCAGAGAGTCTTAACCACTTAACAAATACTTGTCGAGTAACTTGTTGAATTTGAGATTTTGCCAGTAAAATGCCTTTCTCATTTGCCAATATTAACTGAATGAATGTTGAATACATTTATACATTTTTAAAAGAATGAGTGACTCAGTGAATAAATTCACTCACATACTGTATTGGCTCTCTGTTGATAAAATCCAGTCTGTAAATTTTCATTCTCTCTTCCTTAGCTTACTGATGTTCTTGTTAATGAAATTCTCTGTGGAGCCGATGGAACCAGTATCAGGTGTGGCGTTATTGGGGAAATTGGTTGCTCCTGGCCTCTGACTGACAGTGAAAGAAAGGTTCTGCAGGCAACAGCTCACGCCCAGACTCAGCTTGGCTGTCCTGTTATTATTCATCCCGGAAGGAATCAAAGTGCACCATTTCAGATTATCCGAGTGTTGCAAGAAGCTGGAGCAGACATCTCCAAAACAGTTATGTCACACCTCGATAGGTAAGCAGAAAATCTACCAATTAATTTCAACCATCACATGATTCATGGGTGATCAAAGAAATAGAATCATCAGATCAATGAAACACTAGAGAAAACTACTAACTACACATTAGATAGCATTTAGAAAGGTTTACCATAAACATTAATAAAAGTCACTGATGCCATTTTTGTGTCCCTACTCTGTGTCAGTACCCTAGGTATTTTGCATACATCATTTCTTTTAATTTAGTTAATCCTTCATAACCCTTGAAGGTAGGTATCACTGCTTTGCCTCAAGGTATGATGTCACAGTTGGTGTCAATTCCAACTGCTTAGTATTTACCAGTAGTTAGAGTGATAAATTTATCTGCAAATATAAAGGGAAGGCAAATTGGTTTCATTCTGAGAATAAAAACATACATATAAATGTTGAGGTTTGCTGTTGTGACTGATGGTTTGAATCATCTGAATTTTGGAAAATGCAATGCTACAAAAGTAATAGTAATACGTATATTATTTGTTTGGTGGTATTATATCTTAATTTCCTATGGTTCTGTAACAAATTATAAGAAACTAGGAGGCTTCAAACAGTAGAAATATATTCTCTGACAGCTCTGGAGGCCAGCAGTCTGAAATTAAGGTGTTGGCAAGGCTGTGCTTCCTCCAAGGACCTACAAGGAGGAGCCTTCTTTGCTGTTTTCACCATCTGGTGGTTCCAGGCTTTCTTTGGTTTGTAGCCACCTAAATTCAATTTCTGCTCTGTTTTCAGATGGCCTCCTCAAGCCCATCTGTGTCTCCCCTTTTGTTTCTTATGAGGACACCCATCATTAGATTTAGTGCCCACCCAGATCATCCAGAATGACCTCATCTCAAAATCGTCAACTTAATTACATCTGAAAAGACCTTCTTTCCAATTAGGGTCACTTTCAAAGATTCAGAGAGTTGAAACATGGACATGTCTTTTTGAGGTCCACCACTCAGCCTCCTCATATTATATTGGATATGTAAGGGTCAGTAAAATAACTGACTATATAAACAGACTTTAGCTACAGTTATCGGAATAAAAAAATCCAACAATGCTGCAAAGGCTAGACACTGGTCCTTACACTGAATTGATGAAGGAATTAACATAGTACCAATGAGAATAATAATACATTACAATTGCTTCTATCTTGCAAAGTGGAATGAAGCCATGTTAGCAGACTGATAAATCCTGATCATGAGACCTGACAGTCTGCTATTTANAAGGCTTTGTGCCTTTTAATCACTTACTAAAACTTGACTATCTGTTAAAACTCCAGCCACATTTTCAGGTGGCATGTCATCATAGCCCTGCCTCTGGGCCTGGTCTGATACAGGATATATGTGATGGAAGAAGACAACCCAGAGAGAGTCTTGTTGCCACTTGCCTCCAAGGAAGTTTTATCTGCTATGGGCTATAGAGTAGCTGTAGATATTTTTATGACAACAAAATTCTTTGATTACCAAGGAAGACATGGTACAAGGTAGAGAGACATGGTTGGAAGGTATTTGGGCACTAGCTATTTACTGATCAAACTCCAAGCCCCTGGGAGGGCAACACACAGGTGCTGTGCCTCAGTCTTTTTCTACTTAATTATGTATTTAACAAAACAGAGGGCTTTGATGGAAACCCAGGGCCTAGAGTTTGATTAGGGGCACAGTGATAATTAAGTGCAGGAACACTGCATATCTCTCTGAAAATTTCTCCCCGTGGAATCAGAGGAATATTACCTAAGGGTTTCTGAAAGAGAAGGCAGAGCACAGGGGATGGACTATCAACACATGTTATTCTCTTTAGCCCTGATTATTCATGCCAAATTTGCCCACTTCTTTAAAGGATACAATTTTGATACATTTTTTCATGCTCTTAATTAGATGAAGTAATGGAGTGAAGAATAATTTCATTTATTCTTTCATTCAACAAGTATTTGGTAAGTGTCTAAGTACCATATATCAGACACTAGGATGTAGCAAGCAGCAAGACCCACTTTATGGCTTCAACATGAGTATTCCATTATAATTATGGTGGCTTAACCTTAAGAGTGTTTTTGTAAAGCCACCCCAAAATAATCATTTGGGATCCTTGGAACTGTATCCTTTTAATTCCTATGAATACTAGTGANCCAAATATTTGGTAAGTGTCTAAGTACCATATATCAGACACTAGGATGTAGCAAGCAGCAAGACCCACTTTATGGCTTCAACATGAGTATTCCATTATAATTATGGTGGCTTAACCTTAAGAGTGTTTTTGTAAAGCCACCCCAAAATAATCATTTGGGATCCTTGGAACTGTATCCTTTTAATTCCTATGAATACTAGTGAATTAATGTGAAACCGTTCAAAAACAATTCCAGGCAGAAATTTAGCAAACTTAAACTTGACCAAAATATTTTAATATATGTAAATAGAATGCAAATACTTAAAAAAAACAATTGGAATGTTTTGCACGTGAAATGGTTTATAACATTTAGAATTCTCTGCATACAGTGCTATATTTCTTAATAGTTTATTGTTAGGACTATGCTTATGCATGCATTATGTATGAAATGTATGTGGGGACAGAAATGAGTATGCATTGTAGAATATATACTTTATACACATTATATATAGTAAAGACAACTTATTTAGTCAAATTGGCTCAGATCTAACTACTGAGTGAGAAATGCAGGCACTTTCCTGGTACTCCAGTGGTTAAGAATCCACCTTGCAATCCAGGGGACAGATTCAATCCCTCGTCAGGGAACTGAGATCCCACATGCTGCAGGACAACTAAGCCCGTGCGCCACAACTAGAGAATCCGAGCACCACAATGAAAGATCACAAAGATGCAACAAAGATCCCATGTGCCAAAACTAAGACCCGACGCAGTCAAATAAATATTTTTTAAAAACCAAAAACAAACAAGCAAAAAAACAAATTAATCAGGAACAAAGTAAGGGCCTGATAAGCACATGAGAATTTTTAAAAGCAAATATTTACTAATACCACTGCTTCTTTCCCATTTCCTAATGTCCACTGACATTTCTTCCATTACCACTATTGCAGGCAATAGGAAAATATAAGAAAAACTAGATGCTTTTAAACATGTCATCATAGCTACTGTATAAACTTAGTTATTTCTGCAGTTAAATTTTACATAAGAATCTGCATTGCAACCCGCAGAATGGGAGAAAATATTTGCAAATAAATCAAACAACAAAGGATTAATTTCCAAAATATACAGACAGCTGATGCAGATCAATTAAAAAAAAAAGAATAAAAAATGGATAGAAGGTCTAAACAGACACTTCTCCAGAAAGACTCATGGATGGCTAAGAGGCACATGAAAAGATGTTCAGCATCACTACTTATTAGAGAAACTCAAATCAAAACTACAATGAGGTATCACCTCACACCAATCAGAAAGGCTATCATCAAGTGGGGTAGGACAAACTAAGAAAGTAGAGGGCAGGACAAATTGAGAAAGTAGCATTACATATATACACTGTGCTGTGCTTAGTCACTCAGTCATGTCGGACTCTTTTCAACCCATGGACTGCAGCCCACCAGGCTCCTCATTCATAGGAATTCTCCAGGCAAGAATATTGGAGTGGGTTGCCATGCCCTCATCCAGGGGATCTTCCCAACCCAGGGATTGAATCCAGGTCTCCCACATTGCAGGCAGATT
Organism: Neotragus moschatus; assembly: GCA_006410615.1. Classification (NCBI taxonomy): domain Eukaryota; kingdom Metazoa; phylum Chordata; class Mammalia; order Artiodactyla; family Bovidae; genus Neotragus; species Neotragus moschatus. The sequence goes on from SJYA01001893.1 coordinate 109,549, forward strand.
GTTTACCAGCTGAGCTACCTGGGAAGCCCCGTATATACACTATCATGTATAAAATAGATAGTAGGAAGCTGCTGTATAACACAGGGAGCTCAGCATGGTGCTCTGTGATAACCTAGATGGGTGGCATGGGATGGGAGGTGGGAGGAGGGTTTAGGAAGGAGAGGACATATGTATACTTATGGCTGGCTCATGTTGATGTCTGGCAGAAACCAGCACAACACTGTAATGCAATTATCCTCCAAATAAAAATGAATAATTTTTTAATAGTCCCTTTTAAAATGGCCTGAAAAAATATACTTAGGAATAAACCTGACTAAGGAGGCAAAAGAACTATATGCTGACAAATATTAAACATGGATAAAGGAAATTGAAAATGATTCAAAGAAATGGAACAATACCCATGATATTTGATTGGAAGAATTAATATTGTTCAAATGCCCACACTACAGAAAGCAATCCACAGATTTAATGCAACCTCTGTCAAGTCAACTATGGCATTTTTCACAGAACTGAAACAAATATCCCAAAATGTGTTTGGAAACATTAAAAAAANGGGCAAGGCTCAAGAGGGAGTGTATGTATGTGTGTGTGTGTGTGTGTGTATGTATATATATATATATATATGGCTGATTTGCATTGTTGTACAGCAGAAACCAACACAACATTGTAAAGCAATATCCCTCCAATTAAAAAAGAAAAGGAAAAAAACTCTTCAAACAACAAATGCTGGAAAGGGTGTAGAGAAAGGGGAAACCTCCTACACTGTTGATTGGAATATAAATGGATACAACCATTATGGAGAAAAATATGGAGGTTCCTTAAAAACTAAAAATAAAGCTACCATATGATCCAGAAATTCCAATCCTGGGCATATATATGAAAAAAAAATCATAATTCAAAAAGATACATGTATCCCAGTGTTCATTACAGCACTGTTTACAATAGCCAGGATATGAAAGCAACCTAGA
>SJYA01001893.1:110581-136248 GCA_006410615.1 Neotragus moschatus
AAAAAAAATCATAATTCAAAAAGATACATGTATCCCAGTGTTCATTACAGCACTGTTTACAATAGCCAGGATATGAAAGCAACCTAGACACCCACTGACAGAGGAAAGGATAAAGATGTGGTACATATTTACAATGGAATATTGCTAAGCCATAAAAACGAACAAAATAATGCCATTTGCAGCAACGTGGATGGACGTAGAGACCATCTCTGTCTCAGAGAAAGACAAATATCATATGATATCACTTATATATGGAATCTTAAAAAAATGTTAAAAATGAACTTATTACAAAAATAGAAGTGGAGTCACAGACATATAAAGCAAATTTATGGTTATCAGGGGTGAAAGGAGGGAAGGGATAAACTGGGAGATTGGGATTGACATATACACACCACTAGATAACTATATATAAAATAGATAACTAAAAAGAACCTAGTGTATAGTACAGGGAATGCTACTCAATACTATATAATGACCTATATGGGAAAAGAATCTAAAAAGAGTGGATATTTTCTATGTATAACTGATTCGCTTTGCTGTACAATAGAAACTAACACAATATTTTCAAATCAACTATACCCCAATGAAATTTCTTAAGAAATCTACATTGGTTTGTAGAGAGTACTCAGTGAGACAGAAACACACACAAAACATGAGCACATTGCAGTGTGATGCTGTGTAGTGACACTGGCCACAGCTATCCCTTCTCGAATGCAGCGGATATTCTATGTGTCTGGGACAATGGAAAAAGGGTGCTGGGAACACAGTGTCTGATCCTACCTCTGTCAACAGCACCTACTTTCTGAGTGACCTTGAGCAAGTCACTGAAGCCTCCAAGTCTTTTACTCATCTGTCAAAAGGGGTTAAGAAAAATTATTTTTTAACCCTTAAAGTGTTAGACAAATTTCCCCAAGTATTGCTTGTCATAATTTTCCTTTTACTATTTGAGAAGTAAATATAAGTAAAGTAAAAAGACCTATTTAAAAAGAAATAGAAAATCCAGACAAATATTGGACAAACTGAAATGGAGCAAAACTACTTAGTATACCTAAAAGTGCTGAATAAAATGCAATTAATTAACTTATGCTAGTAATTGGTATGTGTTAATAATCCCAAATTGCACTCTTTAACACAGACACTTGGGCGAATCAGCCCAATGTCAACAGCAAATGAAGACACTGGTCCTGTCTTCTCTCTAACACATTATAGCCACCAAAACCTCCCACAAGTAATTTTTTCTTCTAAAGCCATTTTTCATGACTCTGACACCATTCCCAAGAAATGTGACATTTTAACAAATAGGATTGCCATGTCTATGAGATTTATCTTCACTCTCCTCAATACCATCGTTCCATGAACTATGTATCGCTTTACATGAAAAACGCAACCTCTTTTGTGCTCTGTGGCAGCTGCAAAGTTCATATGGTAAAAAGCTCTTCCTAGGGTGGATAAACTGTGAAATGCATTTTAAAATGGAGTTTTAATTACATTTTGCAATTCAGAGCCAACTTCTGGTTTTAGTGTAATTTAAACAAGGGTTTTTCTCTCTTGCAGCCATCTGTTCCTTTTCCTTAAGCTTAGACTTATGTCATAATATTGAGAATGTGACGTCATTCTCTCCTATGACGTCATTAAACATCTCTGTAGGATAATGTGCCCAAGCAGACAATTGAATCATGTTTGTTCAAATATACAGATCATGGGGAATATGCAAAATAAACACATGGCCATCTAAATTATTTCTCTATTGCTTTTTATTCCCAGTTACTCTCTACAGTTGAGAAGCATAAAAGTAATCCTTTATCACAAAAAGAATCCTCTAAAGAAAGACAAAAGAATCTTTAAACTGCCTACATGTATGTGAATAAACTAGTATATTAATGTGAATGTACCATGTGAATTGATGCTTTTGAGTTTGTGTGAAACCAAAGTTCCTGGTAAATATTTACTTGAAGTAATAAATTATACTTTTTGGATATAGACAATGTTTAGGTATTGTTGAAGGAATAGTCTTACATTTAAAACTTATACCATTCTATTAAGTTTCTGTCTTTGACATTAAAAATAAATTAATTGAATTCATCAATTAAGAATTTTTCAGAATTTGTAATTAAAGTGTAATTGCCACTAGTAATATAGGGATACATGTGACTAATGTTTCAGAATTATAGAAACATTGAATTTATTAGACTATAGTAACATATATTAATTTCTTTTAGACATTATATTATAAATATTTTAAAAATTATTTTAGTTATTAAATCAATAGTTCTAGGTGAGTTTAATCATTCTTTTAAGTAGCTGTTGAAGAACTCTCATTAAATTGTAAAGAATCCCACATGGTATGGTCTGCACAAATATTCATTGGTTTTAAATTAAGAAATTCAGTGACAAGGGAGACAGAGTTTTCGGGGGCATTTCTTTCATGGTAAACAATTTTTATAATAACCAGTCATTGAAATTGAACATTATTGTAAATAAATCAGTTGTCTATAAGCATCCCCTTATTACTGTATTTTTAAATTAAAGAAAATTTTAATTACTTGGTCAAGTTCATAAGTTTCAGCACTGAATATATTCTGTGTTTCTGGATGTGTCAGGCTCTGAACTCAAGTCTCAAAATAGACCAACACATGATGCTTACCCTCCAGGCCCAGGAAGTCACAGGCTGGATGACTGATGAGTTCCAAAAAAGTCACTGCACAATATAATGGGAAGTGCACTAGCCTAGGAGCTAGAATTCCTGGATTCCTGATCAGTTAAGAAACCCAAGCTTCGGTTTCTTCATTTCTGCATTCGTGTTAATACCCAGCATCTGTATTTCACCAGTTCATTATGAGTTTCAGAACCTGCCCTTTCTATGCTCTTGGTAGTATTTAATGATGCCAACATCTAATGAACTGCCCACAGGAGGCCCTGCTTTCTCCTTCTCCACTTCTGTCATGATGGGGACCAAGTCCCATCACTTGACTTTTCCTTCTTGCCCTGTTCTGGTCTATGACAGCATGATTCGCCCAGATGCTAACCTAAATTCCCCTTCCCTTTGCACCCACACAAAATAATAACTGTCTACCCCACGAAGATCTCCAAATACAGTCCCTCCTATCTATTCTTCTGTTGTTAACTTAATTCAGATCCTCATTTGTCCCCTAAACCACTATAATTATCTCTAAACAGGAAATCGCTCTCTTAGTTTTGCTCCCTAACCTAGCCTCCATATTGCTACTATTTGGATCTTTCCAAACAAATCTGCTTTACGTATCTCCATCCTGATTTACAACTCTTCAGAGGCTCCATGTCACCTGTATCACAAAATCCAAACATCCAGGTCATTTGGTCCCTACCAATCTTTCTGCTGAAGCTGGGCTGAAGCCACACTGACCACGATTTTGAGTAACCTATGAGTCAAGGCTATGGTTTTTCCTGTGGTCATGTGTGGGTGTGAGAGTTGGACTGTGAAGAAGGCTGAGCACCAAAGAATTGATGCTTTTGAACTGTGGTGTTGGAGAAGACTCTTGAGAGTCCCTTGGACTGCAAGGAGATCCAACCAGTCCATTCTGAAGGAGATCGGCCCTGGGATTTCTTTGGAAGGAATGATGCTAAAGGTGAAGCTCCAGTACTTTGGCTACCTCATGTGAAGAGTTGACTCATTGGAAAAGACTAATGCTGGGAGGGACTGGGGGCAGGAGAAGAAGGGGACGACAGAGGATGAGATGACTGGATGGCATCACTGACTCAATGGACGTGAGTCTGAGTGAACTCTGGGAGTTGGTGATGGACAGGGAGGCCTGGAGTGCTGCAATTCATAGGGTCGCAAAGAATTGGACACGACTGAGCAACTGAACTGAACTGAACTGCTGCTGAGTGTTCCTACATGCTTCTCACATGACCTCATCCTTCTGATGTGAATACAATATTCTCTGATCTACTAGGCAGAGCCTTTCTTCAATCTACATCTCATCAGAGATGTTTTTCTCTATCAAGTCTTTCTTGAATGAGCCAAGCAGTGTTTGGTATCTCTTCTGTGTTATCCCAGATCCTAGGAGTATTTCTTAGACTCAGTAAGGTCTGAAAAGCAATGATCTGTTTCCATGTCCATTTTTCCTATTGGACAGTGATCTTCTTGAAGGACAGGATTCCATATTATTTGTCTGTTTTCCCAGCTCATACATCATAGTAAATAAATGATCAACAATTTCTTATTAGATGGATGAATGGATGGATAGATGGATGCATCTCCCCTCATGCACGTTAGCGCTGATAAATTCAGCCTTATCTTCTAGAAACAACAAGCTCTTTTACCTCTCAATAGGTATTCTTCTGGATTATCCGTCCTTCATCTGACAACTTGAACCCCACCANAACAATTTCCTATTAGATGGATGAATGGATGGATAGATGGATGCATCTCCCCTCATGCACGTTAGCGCTGATAAATTCAGCCTTATCTTCTAGAAACAACAAGCTCTTTTACCTCTCAATAGGTATTCTTCTGGATTATCCATCCTTCATCTGACAACTTGAACCCCACCAGCCTACATCTGAATAGTTTTCTTAAAGACTCAACTCAAATGAGTTACCTCTTTCATTATCCCTTCACAATATTTTCTATGTATTGTACTAGAAAAAGCTTTCAATTACAATAACTGTAATTATTAATTTAAATCTGTGTTTCCTTCCATGATGTTCAGTTCTTTGAGACTGCTACTTAAATTTCTTATTCACAGGAGTATTCCCAACACAAAAGCTAGCACAGAGTAGGTAGCAGTACAAGACAGTAAATGTTTGCTGAATTAATTCATGAAGGTGTGCTTGAATGTAAGAGATGAAATCATATATTTGCAAGTTCTTTGAAACCGGAAAAGCCCAAGACAAATGTTAGGTAATGTTATCATCTGGATCACACCCACGTATTATATCCTTTCCTCTGCTTCTTAGTTCTTTCTTCCCAGAGAGCTTACAGGCCCGTGTCTAAATTATCACTTCACACAGATTTCTTGCTCCAACTCAGAGTGCATTTTGACATTAAACTAAACCCCTCAGCTCTTGGATAAAGATCTAGAATATAAAGAGGTTTGAAAACAGAATCAATCGTCTTGCGTTTCGGTACTGGCCTTAAAAACGTACGTACGTGATAACAATATTCTGAAAATAAAGACAGCCAGATGGTGTCAGAGAACTGTTTTCTTAGCTAATAGCGATATATTTGTCATCAGTGTATGCCTGTTCCTTATAAAGAGAGAATCTGTTTACTGGTTGAGGAGCAAACAGAAGAAATGATATAATATAAATAACAAGAATAAATACTTGATACAAATATCTCATCTTCCTCTTGGGAAATTCCAGGATATTTTACAGATAACATTTGTGATCACACTATTGACCTTGAAGAGGGGACTTTCTCCAGTGTGAAACGCAGCAACTCTTCTGCATCTCACAGTCACCACACTATTTAGGGCAAGAGGTGAAAGATATTTACCTCAAAGGTTGGGGAAGACTGGAATAAAAAAGAATGTAATTATTCATGGAAATAGACTATACGGCAACCCACTCCCGTATTCTTGCCTGGAGAATCCCATGGACAGAGGAGCCTGGCAGGCTAGAGTCCACGGGGTCACAAAAAGAGTCGGCGATGACTGAGTGACTAACACACATAGAATATGGAATGAAGAAAACTGGCTGAAGTTGACACCTTCGCTCTTGTAAGAAGTGCTATGAGATCACTGATGACCGGGAGGGGCAGGACCTCTGTTTAAGCCTCATCTGAAAGACGTCAAGCAGAGTATATTTTTCCCTGGTGCCATTTTGACATCTAGGGTCAATCCTTTCTCCAAGCGGAAAAAAAAGTCACATGCATAAATGCAACTTCAGTAGCATCTTGACAGTCCCTGGAAGTCATCCAGCTGATTGTCAGCTGAGTGTAGTTAAGTCACCTTGTTAGACATTGTGTATGCTGAGTGAGATGCTTTTGTGATGGGGTGTATTTCTCCATAGGGAAGTGCTGTCGTAGGGAATGTGGTGGTGGAAGTGGGTGGATGCTCTCATCACAAAAGGAGCAGTGGGGTGTAAGACCGGGACATCTGAAGACAATACAAATTGCTCTTATGCACCAGCTGTTCATTTCAGAAGTTAAGGACTCCCAAACTTTTCTGAGACTTCGTTTCTTCATCTGTAAAATGAGGATAATCACTGAGGGTGGGGCCCTCATGATGGGATTAATGATCTTCTAAGAGGAGACACCAGAAAACTTGTGAGAATGTGGCTGCCTGCAGGCCAGAAAGATAGCTCTCACCAGACCTGACCTGATACCCTGATCTCAGATTTCTAGCCTCCAAACTATAAAAAACAATACATGTCTACTGTGTAAGCCGAAAAAGAATAAAAATAAAATGGGATGCTCATGCTTTTCTCATGTAGTTTTTGTAAGAATTAAATTATAGGGGGCCATGTGAAATGCCTGAGGATTATTAAGTGTTTTATTTTCTTACTTCACCTGCTTCTCCATCCTACCACCTCATTAATATCTAATCCCACACTCTTTTTTTCTTCTTTCTTTTTTTTTTTTTTGCAGGGCTCTCTTCTAAAAAGTATGTATGACCACTGACACTATTTTTTCCCATAGATTTTATACTGTGTTCCCTTCTTTAATAGGGGGAAATTAAGTGAATCATTTCTTAGCTGCCTTCACACTAATGTGCAGTTATCTAGGCTGTGTCACATCACCAGATGTCACTAATAATAATATCGGTTGGCCAAAAACTTCATTTGTGATTTTTTCCATAACATTTTATGGAACGAACTTTTTGGCCAACTCAATATATGTGTGTATATGTGTGTGCAAGGCTTTTCCGGTGGCTCAGTGGCAAAGAAGACTCAGGTTAGATCCCTGGGTTGGGAAGATCCCCTGGATCTGGCAACCCATTCCAGTATTCTTGCCTGGGAAATCCCATGGACAGAAGAGTCTGATGGGCTACAGTCCAGGGTTTGCAAAAGAGTCAGACGCAACTTAGCGACTAAACTAGAGACATGTGTGTGTGTGTGTGTGTGTGTGTGTGTATCCTGGCTTTTTAATGACAGCAAATTTGTCTGTCTCCTGTTTTAACTTCATTTACCCAATGTCTAAAACATGAGCCTAATTGCTTCTTTTCTGAAGTCTTCTCCCCTATACATTACTGTGAAATTTTTAACAGTGTTTTACAGAAGTACCATTTCCCTCAAGTTGTACTCCTTTCTAATTCCCAGGGATTACATTTGACACTTAACACATGTAGATGAATCTTACTGAACATATTACCGTGTCAGTTTTCAGATGACATTTACAATCCAGGCAAGATTTATATGTAACTGATGTCTGGAGGTCTGGATGCCTGCATTCCCCATCCCTCCCTGAGATAAAGCTTTTGGAAGACCACATACAGGAGGATCACGCAGGGTCTCATGGGCTACTGTAAGGCCTTGGCTCTTTCTCAAGGAAAATGAGGAGCTGTTGGTGGACTGTGAGCAGAAGAGAGACCTGATTTGACTTAGTTGTGAAGACAGACTTGGTGGTTGTAATTGAATAGACAGTAACAGAGCAAAGGAAGAGAAACAAGGAGAGTGTCTGAGGATCTATTGCAAGGATCCTGCAAAAGATGATGGAGTTTTGGATCAGGAGGGGATCAGGGAAGGTTGTGACGTATCTGGATTCTGGTCATATTTTGAAAGTCAAGCTGTAAGTCTATTTGATGGGCTAGATGTAGAGGGTTTTACAGGAAGAAAGAGGAAAAAACCTCAAGGTTGTTGGTCTGAGCAGTGGATGGATGCAGTTGCTATCAACTTAGACAGGGGAGGGTGCTGCAGCAACTGGTTTGGGGTGGGACATGAAGGATTTAGTTCAAGGCAGGTTAAACTTGAGTTGTCTATTAGACATCCAAGTAGAGATGACAAGCAGGCAATTAGACATCCAAATCTGAACTTTGGAAGAAAGGACCTCACCATAGAAGACCCTTAATATGTGACCCTTAATATTTGTGAGAGACTTAGAGAAACCTCAGGTTCTAAGCAACAGTCATGATTAATAGAGCTTCTTCTCCTTCTCTGACCATATCACTGGAAATATCCAGAATGACATAATGGTCAAATCCTGTCTACTATATGCAGTGATTGAAGACCTCCACAAAATAATCCTTTCTTATTTGGGGAGTAAATTTCTTACTTTTCAAATGCAGTTTGAAGATACAGTGGGGAGAGAATTACATTTTAAAATAAAAATGTAAAAACATGATGTACATACAAAGTCAATGGAATTCTGGAAAATGTCCTTTGAGGATAAACTATTTAGCCATAGGAGATGTCACATAGCATGATGATTAAGGAAGTAGATTCTAGCCTCAAAATGAATTTACATTCCAGCATATCACCTTGCATATCTAATCTCTGTGCCCCAGTTTCCTCATCTATAAACCTGAGACCAGATGGGATTATAGAGAATATTAAGTGAGATAATAAATGAAAAGCACATAGCACAATGTGAGAAACATAGTAAGTTCTTATACTTGTTGGCTATGATGATGATAAGCAAATTTATTTTTCAGTTGGAACTAAGACTGAAAGATTTTCTTAGTTTTTCATTTACCATGGATATAGACTCACTATATCACTTAAATACTTAGAAAACTGAGTCTCAAGGAATTTAGACCTAAAGAAGCAGAAAGACATTGCAACCAAAAATAAGACTCTGATCCAACCTGTTATGGGCAACTCCATTGCTTTTCTTGACTCCCCACCCTGACCCACCCTGGTATTTTGCCCATATTGATAATTAACAAATGGTAGTTAACAAACCAAATGAACTGCCTCAAAAGGAAAAAAAAATACTAAACTTAGCTCTTCCCCCTTATGTCAATTGTGTATATTTCATTTTTAAGCATGATTCTTTGGGGGAAAACAGAATATGTTTACTATAGAAAAACACATATTCTTTTAGCCGAGTAATTTTGGAAGCAAAAATGGTCTCCATGGTAAGAAGAAAGAAAAGGAGTAGTATTAATAGAAGGTGGCACCGAGCTAATGTGCATTTTATAGTATAAAGGAAAGAGTTTTTTTAGCCTCCCTGCCTAAAACAACATCATGAACTAGAAGTTATGCTAAATTGGTGAAGAGAATAAAAAGGAACCAGCTACAGTATGATTGCTCAGAATCAGAGTCAAGAGCCAGCTACCAGGAAGCAGCCTGGGACAGCAGAATCCTCTCAGTCATGGACACAGAGGCTTAACTGGTCTTCCTAGGGTTTGGAAGAGGGACTCTGAAAATACTTCTGACCTCTTAGAAGCAGATTTATAGACATATAATAGTGCTTTAATCCTGGCATCCTGATGTTGCCAAAGTAATAGAATATCATAATGGAAAAAAGTCTAATAAGACAATGATTATCTGATGTTCCACTTCTTCTCCAGGCCAGCTTTGGGTCCTGAACAATCTCTTCTTTTCTTTTAACTTCCTTCATGCAATATTTAACGAGGCTTATTTTCCCTTCTTATTTCTTTCCATATGGTCTCCTGGNCTGATGTTGCCAAAGTAATAGAATATCATAATGGAAAAAAGTCTAATAAGACAATGATTATCTGATGTTCCACTTCTTCTCCAGGCCAGCTTTGGGTCCTGAACAATCTCTTCTTTTCTTTTAACTTCCTTCATGCAATATTTAACGAGGCTTATTTTCCCTTCTTATTTCTTTCCATATGGTCTCCTGGCAGGATCCTTCCTTTCTTCATCCTTCTTCCCTCCCTCCCTTCTTTCCTTCCTTCTGTTCTCTCTTCCTTTTCTCTTTCTTTCTTCTTTCAGTTTTTTAATCTCTACAGTGATACCTTAGGGATTAACTTTCAGCTCAGTTCAGTTGCTCATTCGTGTCCAACTCTTTGCGACCCTATGGACTGCAGCACACCAAGCTTTCCTGTCCATCACCAATTCCCGGAGCTTACTCAAACTCATGTCTATTGAACCAGTGATGCCATCCAACCATTTCAACCTTTGTCGTCCCCTTCTCCTCCCACCTTCAATCTTTCCCAGCATCAGAGTCTTTTCTAATGAGCCAATTCTTTGCATCAGGTGCCCAAAGTATTGCAGTTTCAGCTTCAGCATCAGTCCTTCCAATGAATATTCAGGATTGATTTCCTTTAGGATGGACTGGTTGGATCTCCTTGCTGTCCAANTCTACCTCTATGCTTTGAATAAGGCTCCTAGACTTTCTGAAATAAAAGGGGATCCATAGAGGGAGATCGATGGAGATAGGTGCTTTCATTGTGCCAAATGTTAACATTCTAGATGTATGGAACTACATAAAAATTTTATGTATATATACACATCTGTGTATCTATGTGTCTGTATAAGCATGTATCTTTAATCTTTTGTAAATTATAAGTCATACAGAGTGAAGTAAGTCAGAAAAACAAACGTCATGTATTAATGCATACGTGTGAAATCTCGAAAAATGGTATGTTGCTGCTAAGTCACTTCAGTCGTGTCTGTCTCTGTGCGACCCCATAGACGGCAGCACACCAGGCTCCCCTGTCCCTGAGATTCTCCAGGCAAGAGCACTGGAGTGGGTTGCCATTTCCTTCTCCAGTGCATGAAAGTGAAAAGTGAAAGTGAAGTTGCTCAGTCGTGAACGACCCTCAGCGACCCCATGAACTGCAGCCCACCAGGCTCCTCCATCCATGGGATTTTCCAGGCAGGAGTACTGGAGGTATAGATAATCTTATTTGTAAAGCAGAAATAGAGACACAGATGTAGAGAACAAATGTATGAATACCAAGGGGGGAAGGGAGGGTGGTGTGAAGTGGGAGATTGGGATTGACCTACATACGCTACTATGCATAAAATAGATAAATAATGAGACCCTGCTGTATAGCACATGGAACTCTGCCCAGTGCTCTGTGATGACCTAAATGGGAAGGAAGTCCAAAAGAAGAGGGGATAAATGTACAGGTATGGCTGATTTGCTTTGCTGTACAGTAGGAATTAATACACTGTAAAGCAATTATATTCCACCAGAAATTAATTTTTTAAAAAGTCATGCATTAAGTCACTGGACTCCAGTACAGCTCAGGGTGATTATTAAATGACCTTTGGGGTTGTGTACGCCCTAGTTTATTTCCTTGTCCCCACCACTCGGGTGCTTGGTCTTCATCACCCATCAGCAGTCCTTCTCTGAGCTTCAGGAATCGTAAAGCTTTGAAGTGAACAGAGAAGCATGCTTCTGCCTACCTCTGGTTTTCAGCACCAGAAATTCTGTGTCTAACACCTGTTTTCAATCTTCTGCGCCATTTCTCAAATCTTATTATATCTCTGCCTTTTCACACTTTGTAGTCTCTCTCTAATATTTGTTTGCAAAACACTAACTCATTTGTATTTCTATAATTACTGTGATTTTTTGTCTTCTCATCTGTAGTGATTCCTTCCTTCTGGCAGCCTCTAACTACTGTTCTTCTACACAATGGCACAACATGTGAGATGATCCCTTATTTTAGGAGCAACCAGGCAGCTTTCCTGATAGTCAAGATAAAATTATGTTTCTAGAACCAGAACATTCTCTTTCTCATGAGATAACTAGTCTTCAGTTTCTTGACTTACTGAGTTCTAACGGTTCCCATTTTCAAATGAGTATCTTTCCTTGCTACTGCGAAATTTAGTAACTTTGTGTTCCAGAATATGACTCAGGCCTCTTACAGGTATCTGTTTATCTATATGATATGCCTCTGTAGTAATAAGATATCATTTTTTCACAGACAAGGAAAAGAAACAAAAATGTTGAGAAACGCTCAGAAAATACACGGGGGAAAATATACCTTAAAATTTCCTGTAATGGGAAATTCCTTTTAAACTGTGGATCAGGGTTTGCCACCCTAAGTTTCAGCATTATGCATGCATCTGTGAAATATTCCTCTTCCTTCATAAATGATGATAGAGCTGTCTTAGATAATTCCTTTAAATAGAGGTTGTTCCAAAAGCAACTTTAGATCAGAACTTTTGGACATTATACAAATTTTAAAGACCAACAAACCAATGTCCTACCCCTATATAGGGGGAGGTAAGGATACATGGAATACAGAGGTGGGGGATTAAGAGGTACAAATATTAACTATAAAATAAGCTACAAGGTTATATTGTATAATGTAGGGAATATAGTCAATATTTTATAGTAACTATACACAGAGTATAACCTTTAAAACTTGTGAATCACTGTACTGTACACCTGTAGCTTACATGCCATTGTACATCAACTATCCTTCAATAAAAAATAAAGAAGCAAATAATGATGGTGGCACAGATAACACTCTAAGTATTTTTAGGACACACTTGGGGTACATGGGGTAGGACTGAAGATTTCTAGACGAAACAGCCAGGTTGGCTCTTTTCTGGCATCCCTTTAAGTGTAATTTGTTTTAAAATGTATGTTCTCATACAGAATAGGTAACTAATGAGAACCTACAGTGTGGCTCAGGGAACCACACTGAAAGTGCTATGGTGACCTAAATGGGAAGGAAATCCAGAAAAGAGGGGATATATGTATACATGTGGCTGATTCACTTTGCTGAACAGCAGAAACTAACACAGCATTGTAAAGCTACTATCCTCCAATAAAAATTCATAAGAATAAAATAAAATGCACGTTTTCAGAAGGCAAAGCTTTGTATTCAAGTGTGTTGTTGTGGCACCCCAAATTTTGCTTACTGTTGTTGTTGTTTGGTTAAGTCATGTTTGACTCTTTTGAGACCCAATGGACTTTAGCCTGCCAGGCTCCTGGCATGGAGCCATGGGATTTTCCAAGCAAGAAAACTAAAGTGGGTTGCCATCTCCTTCTCCAGGGGATCTTTTAAGACCAGGGATCAAACCCCCATCTCCTGTACTAGCAGGCAGATTCTTTACCATTGCGCCACCAGGGAAGCCCTTTGCTTACTGTAGTATTTATTAAATATGACTCATGCACTAGAATGCCAAGAAGCACTATTGAAGCAAAAAGGATACCTTTCAAATAATTAGCCCTTGGAGGAAAGTGCTGCCCATCTATCTAGATCCATTGGGGAATTTAGGAGCCAACAAGATAATATAGAAAAGGTCAGAGAAAACAGCCAGGGTCTCCAAGCTGCATGTCTTGCCCTCAGAGACCCATGGAAGTCACAGCAGACACTGCCTAGCGTCCAGCCACCACAGATGGTGGCTGTCACGAGAGGACTGACTCACACTACGGATTACAGCATTTAACAAAGCAAACAGGATTAGATGTTTAGACAATAGGCAGAAAGCTGTTCTATAGTTCACTGACTATAAATTTAAAGGAACAGTTCATTATTTATAGCAATCTCATCGACATAGAAGGAAGACAGAGTAAATTTTTATTGGTCAATTTAATCCAACGCTTCCACACTACTACTAAGTCAAAAGACCCATCAGCTTCAAAAGGACTAACGCAGAGGGACTGAAACTGACCTTTTAAAAATGATGATTGATCTAAAATATGACACATATGAACTATAGCTACAAAACAGAAACAGGCTCACAGACATAGAGAACAGACTTCTGGTTGCCAAGGGAGGGGAGTGGGGGCTGGGGAGGACCGGGAACTGGGGATTAGCAGATATGCAAACTTCTAGAAACAGGATGGATAAACAAGGTCTGCTGTGTAACACAGGGAACAATACTCAATATCCTGTGATAAAGCATCATGGAAAAGAATGTGAAAAAGAATATATATGTATAATGGAGTCATTTTGCTATACAGCAGAAATGAACACAAATTGTAAATCAACTCTACTTCAATGAAATTAATTTAGAAAAATGACAACCAAGGGATTCCCCTGGTCCACTGGCTAAGACTCCATGCTCCCAATGCAGGAGGCCTAGGTTTGACCCCTGGTCAGGAAACTAGATCCCCCATGCCACAACTAAAGATCCTACATGCTACAATTAAGACCCAATGCAGCCAAATAAATAATAAAATAAATAAATGTTGTTTAAAGATGTCTACTGCATCACATGCCCTTCATTTTAAAACCAACCAATTTTAGTTTCAGAACATTTTACTTGTAGGAAGATTCCTATCATTTTGCTATTTTAATCCCAAATAGTCATTGATTTTACTTGCTAGAAAACAAAAATAGGAAAGCCAGAGAGACAGATCTGAAGAATGGGTTCACTAAGTGAGGTATTTTAGAATGGAGAGCTGGATACAAATTCAGGATAAAGTTATTTAATGAAATGCTAAAATGGCCATTTATTCAAACTGGCACATCTGATTAGAAGCGATCTTTAATGCAGGCTTGCCAGGCATCATCATAAATATCACAGGCTAGGAATTTCTGTGTGCATGGAATAAAAATCCTCCTCCTAGTACGACAGGATGATATCTTTAGCATCACCACGCAATATTTATTAAGGTGTTTTCGCAGTGGAAGATGGTATCTTTACGACAACACAATAGGTTTATGAGTAGGAAAAAGTTTAAAGCATTCTGACTGCTGTAAACGTGAAACCAGTGCCATATAATGAATTACCGTTTTTTCACAGGGTGCGACTTCTGGTGGATGAGGGCTACGAGGATCGAATTCTGATGGCACATGACATACATACGAAGAATCGGCTGACGAAATATGGAGGTCACGGCTATTCCCATATCCTCACCAACATTGTTCCTAAAATGTTGCTGAGGGGGATAACTGAGGGTGCACTTGATAAGATACTGATCGAGAACCCCAAGCAATGGCTAACTTTCAAATAGGATGGTTGTTACGAATTCACACCTTGAATGTAAAGCTTGCCAGGGAACAGAGAGTGATTTCAAACCCACTGTGAGATATTAACCAGATCCACAAAGGACTAATGACAGAATATTTCCTTTTTATGAGAAGTAGGAGACTTTTGCCTTCTCAGAAACTGGCTATTCCACCTGCACCTTTAGGGAGTTGCGGAGCCTAATTAAGCTCTATTGTTTTTCCTTCACAAAATAAATACAACAGTAGCCATTTCCAAATGATGATTTACAGTTTAGATCCCCTTAGTCGAGTTTTGCTTCCTTTTGTTTTGTTTTCTTAATCCATCAGCAGCACTCCTTGAGAAAATTTAAACTGTTTTTAGTTAAATTACCCCTGTCTGGAGGAATCTAATGTTTCTTGTAATATTGATGATTCTACTAATTATCCTGCTGTTCTTTAATTAATGCTTAATGAATAATATCCCACTTTAAAATAGCTTCTGCAGCAAAGGAAGCTAAATTTTGAGACATTTATTTTAAGGATACTGTAATACAATAACCAATTCACAACAGTAAAAATATTGTGGAAGGTTAATTATTTCTGTTCACCTATCTTCATATACTTAAAATAAATCAGTTTTGTTGCCTGTGCCTTTCTGGTATCCAGTTTTCCTATATTTTCTTGTGATTTGAAAAATTTATATAAGGGGATATGAACACACAGCATAGTATTCTATTATAAAAATTCAATCATAAAAGTCAAAATATATTACATAATATAGTTTAATGAATCATTACATTTATAATAACAAAGGCCACAATTTAATTAATTAATAATATAGAATGCAAAAAAAGAGAAATGTTTGCCTTATATATATATTCCCTTTATTTTCTTTACCTTTCATTTGTCTTTCCTTGGGCCTGAACAGAAAATAATGCTTATTTATCTGAAGAAAAGGTCAGATCTATTAGAAATGACAGTCTGATTCTAGAGCCAAATTTTAAAAAGGTACCCAGACCTGATGTTTAGTGTAAATAAAACATTTTTTTAAACTCTTAGTTGATGTATACTGCTGTTTATAAACTAATCTTTTGGTTGAATCCTTCACTATACTACTTGCTACCTAAAAAAGAAAAGTCTTCAAACACTTACTGCTAATTCCTCTTTGATAAATACATATTGTTAAATGGGAATAAAATCCACTGCAACTCCTCTATAATTTATCTTACATATTAGAAAGGCCAAATAGAGTTAGTCATTAGTGTTGATAAAGGGGCCAAGTGTTGCTAATCATGTAAATTGTGAGAGTTACTCAGACCAAGGCATTTAAAGCAAGCGAACAGCACCTTCAGATGGGAACACCAGGCGTAACTCATTCAGAAAGTTGAGGTTCGTGAACTAAAAGATATTTCTGTGGATCAAGGATGATCAAGCTTTCTGTATATTAGAACAGAAAGCACCCAAGAGGAAGGAGCCAGGAGAACAAGCTAATTCCTTTAAATGAAAAAACGCAAATGCCCTTCATCAGTAAAAGAGACAGATTTTTCAGTCTCTGTTTTTGAAATCTAGTTGTCAAAGAGTCTTCAAAGGCAACTGAGAGTGGAACAGATTTTTCATTGTAATAGTGGAAGTAGTCTGATAGTTAGGATATATCAACATGCATTTCAAATCTTTTTCTTAGAATAAAGAGATGGCTTTTGGCAGTGTATTTTAAACAGGGAGGAAGGATTTGCACTACTCTCAAAATCTACCTTACTGTCAGCTTCAGGCCACCTGAGAAAAAAAAAAATTTGATCATTCAAATGCATATGATTCATAAACACTGCAAAGGACAGCTACTTCATCTCTGCAGTCCTAACAGTAACAGTCACAGAATGCAGTGAAAGTATTGATTGGCATATGGTAATAAAGAAGCCATAGGCTTAATTTACAGACATGTGATTTCTGGGGCATTTTAACCTGATAAACTTAATTTTCTGGATCACTCTTAGAAGTCATCTGAATGATTTTGCTACTGCATATATTTTTGTCTTCCAAAATATATTTCAATCCAAAATAAGTCAAGTAATTTATGCACGTTTGTGTTTGTGCCTACATGTACATATTTTTAAATTAAATATTTGGGTCTATACAGCCACTGTACCTATGGTCTGAAGCCATATATATATAATATTTCATCTAACATATATATACACATACACATATATATATGTAGCAGGTATTTGTATAAAATATATACACTTTGTTGTCATATTAGTTATATGTGAAATGGTTTGTTTTGCAATAACCTCAGGCCACGACCTGTTGTAACTATTTGAAGGCCTTATTTAGTGTTCCCTCGGTGGCGCATGCAGCAGTGGAAATTAAACCTATGTGCATTGGGTTATGAATAATCTTTTGTTTCAAAGAAGGCAAAAGCCTCTGTCTGATTTAACACCAAAGAATAAATTTCTCTCACTTGTCCAAGTAAACCTAAATACATTCTATTGACAAACTGGACACAGGGGATTTTTTCTAAATACCATACATAATTACACGTTTACACACTTAGAGGGTAATCCTATGATACAAGTTCAATCTCTATTTTTAAGGACTATCACCCAAAAAGAAAAGAAGATTCCTAAGTCAAAGGAAATGTGGAAAATGACCATAGGCTTGGGAATTCCCTCAAATCCAGAAAATTCCAGGTTAAGGCTTGAGTTGAATCATTCCCAGGTCTAAGCTAAAGTTAACAAGAATACAAGGCAAACGATTTCTTTGGGGACAAAGCAGCATTTTGTCAATGAGACCCTCCTCCTGCAGGGTAAAAGTCATTCTTCCCCACACTGTAAATGGACCCCGAGTTTCATAATTAGCAGATAAACTCACAGGAACCAAAGCTGACATATGGATAAAAGCAGTGAGATCACAGTACACCAAAGTATCATATATATCGAAGAAATAATTCAGTGTCTTAGATTTTTCTATAAAAATTTGTGATCTATATATAGGACTTCATTCACATGGACACTAACAATAAGGAGTATTTGCTTTGGCGGTAGTGGATCACACATCTGCTTATCTTGATTTTAATATATATTTTTTTACATCATGTTCTGAGTACACAGATGTGAGTCAGGTAGCATTTGAATCCCCCACATCATATACACAGCTGAGGCGCCCCGCATCCGGCATCCCCTGGGGTCCTCGGTTCACTGACGTTAGCCACATGAATCCAAGGTCTGAACTCAGAGCAAGAAGCTTAGTTTTTGCACAATCAGTCAGCATAGATAATAAATCCAGAAAATGTGCTGTATTTGTTGTTGTTGCCTCCGTGGGCTTTCCCGCCATCTAACTTGATGTAGACTTCGTCTCCTGGCTCCAGATGAAGAACCACACTGTTACTCGCGTAGTCGTAATTCTGATCCGCATCTTGGGCAATTGCGCTGGCGCGCACCTGTGTGAAACAGACAAGAATTAGAATCTGCGAAAGAGATTTTCTTTTTTTCTTTTTTGCCATTCACACAGGACCATAAATAGACTGGCCGTCAGGGCCCTGAATTTAGCACAGCCAAGTCCACCTTGGCCTTGGGGCTTTATGAGGATATCTTTGCAACGGTTTCAACTACGCTATTGGAAAACAGAAAATGGTGCTTTTCTGATGGTCACTATAGCAGTCTTTTTTTTTCCAACTAAATGTGGTAAACCGTGCATACCAATCTCTTCTCTTTCTAAATCAGGACTTCTCTAATTCCTTGTATCTCTATGCCCAATCACGTCCTGAAATGGCCGGGTTTTTTTTTTTTTTTTTTTTTTTTTGCATTTTAATTTAAACCAAGTAGCAGTATTCTAACCGGTTGTCTATGAGTACCGAAGTTCAAACCAAACTTCACTTGGTCCCTCTGATGATTAGAAAATTGAGATCCATGGTATGTACAGACTCAGAGAAATCTGACTCCTCTAACTCTACTATCCAGAAAGAAGACAAGAAGAAATCTTTTTGATTTGGGGCTTTCAAAATCTAATTCAAGGAAAAGCCCGTGTACCGGAATCAAACACTATTGGTTTAAAAGTTTTCATAGCCCCTACTTCTATTTGTGCCTTTTTATCACTTACTTGTGTACACTTAAACCATTTAATTTCAATACATCTAAAACTTATAGAAGGAACAACATTCCCATGATTTGATGTCTCTAAAATTTCTAGAATTTTTGAATGATCTCCTGGAATACCCTTTTATATTTAGGTGATTCTAAATGTGTGGTTTGCTTTGAGGACCGAGCTTTGCTTACACTCCACTCAGGTTGAGCCTGTGATCTCATTAGAGAGCTGGCAGACACTTGCAAACAGTCCAATTCCCCATCATATCAAGTAGTATGGACATTCTGTCACATTCTCAACTCCAATTAGGCTTCACATTCATTTAGTTGTATTTTGAGTCTACCTTGGAAAAAAAATTTTTCAATAGGCAGACTTGTACTTGATTTATTTCAGTAAAACGTCTACTTTGTGGCTTGTTTCTATTCCACTGTAATGATATTTCCCCAAATAACACAGCGAGTGATTTAGTGGTTTTGTAAACCTGTACTATGTAATAATGCATGACTTGGGGTGCAATATGTGGGATTTTATCACTTGGCAAAATGAGAGAAACGAGACGTAAGTCAAGCATTTCCATTCCTTTCTTTCCAAATTTAAATGATAGGTTTTCAAATTAAATTTTCATGTGGTATGTTCTCACAGTAATGCTGAAATGTTAAAAAAGGAGAAGGCTCTTTGACACTGCTGAACTTGTAATTCGAGTAGTAGTTTAAGCATTTCTTTCTGGATATCATATGGCAAAAGGAGAAAAGGGCTTAAAGATTTAGAATGATTTAACACTGTGCTAATTGACACTAATATAGTGAAAGCAATATATAATTATGCTGAGAAGCACTGATTCAAATGTATACACCACTTTAGTGAAGTGATCTGTTTTGAACATTAATAAAAATACAACTTAAAGTCATAATATTTCTTAGGAATTAATCCATTAGATTATAGGAGTTGGATGCTTTGATTCACTAATTTCATCTAGTCATTACATGCCCAGGAGAAAATAATCTACAAGGAGGACAGCATTATTAGGACTTGATTTTTTTTTAATGTGTAGATTTTTAATGAGTGAGAAAAATTAAAATACAAAATAATAGCTAGCCATATTTTAATACATGAATTATCAATCTATAATAGGTTTCTCTCCTAATAATCAGCCACACATTTTTATTTAGCACTTTAGGTATTTAGTATGAAATTCTATGGGTATTGTGCTTTAACACTGTTTTCTTCATGAGAGCATTTGAGAACTGGGATGATCAAAATCAGCTGATTTAGAGATATCAGTCTTAAACACATACATAATGCAGTTTTTGTTCTATTGCATTATGGGGTCTAACCACAAACCCATGTAAATGTTACCATTTTTATTCAGTAGGTGTTACCATGAAAATCTGCAAATGCATTAGGGTGATCCACAGACTGGAAGGTTACCCTTACAGTTTTCACTTCCTTTGTTGGATAAAGCCAGTGTGATTGCTTTTTAATGAAAGTGATTCTCTAAGATTTTAACCTGTACTGTACCATAATACTCTCCCAATTAAATACGTGCCATATTCTAGTGTACTTTGCCTGATTTTTGTATGCCTGCTCACCTGATCATACTATAAAGGTATAATGGAACTTGAAATTTCAAGCTCTAGTATCCAGCCCAGTAACTTCCAACAATTCTTCCTTTAAGCCATCAAACTATTGAGGAAAGGGATGTATCTACCCTGGAGACTATTTTCAGGTTCCAAAATGTATACTGATTTCAGCATTTTCTCTGAGAGGTTGATGCATTCTTTTCTTTGCCCCACATACCCATTTCTACCTAAATGTACGCTAATATCTTTTCATCTTATAAGTTAACTATTTAGATTCTGCTGATCTTTAGTGCATGTTTCACAGCCCCTAAAAAGATAATTAATTTGACACTTTATGAATCTTGCTAATAAATTAATACCAGCCCACAAACTGTCTATTATTTCCAATATATCTCATATTTACTGGTGCCATGACTAATAAATTCTTAGAGTAAAAATGGATCTTTAATTATTTTATAGTTCTAATCTTAAGCCAGTTTTATTTTTTATTACAGTAGCTTATTATTTTTTTTCTTTCCAGAAAATTAGAGTAGCTTATTATAGTGGTATTACAGTGACCGGATTCAAATAGCTGTATTTTTTATTCAGGTTTCCTGCTAAAAATATACAAACTTAAAAAAAAAAAAATTCCTGTCTCTGTTAAAGCTATTTGAGTCCAACTTTTGCCTTTAATATGCACTGTCATGGGCTTTTAACACATGGTAAGATTAAATTTAGGTTGATGGTTTCATAGGGAATATGAGAATCATGGTCCTTTTAGTTCTCTGTTTGTGAGGATATAATAGGTTATGTTGCTTTAGCATTATCTTATTAGTGAGGGTTTATCATTAGAGACAATATTTATGGTAACATTTGCTAATTTAATTAATCACTACTAATGCTCTCATAATTTCATTTTCATTGTACTTCTGTGGAATCATAAACAAAAGGTTAAGTGGTGTATCAGGTTAATTTACTGGCCTTTGATGTTTCCATCTGTGATTCTGCATTTAGACACAAAGCATAAATAAAATGGTTCTCATATGGTTACGGTCCAGAGGCATTCCTCTATCCTAGAGTGAACTGCTTTTTTAGTTTAATTTTTTGTGCTTCTCAAATCTGCTTAATCCATAGAACATTACAACTGACATGGATCTCTTGAGTTTCTGTTTTATGAAAACAAATTAGGTCAGCTCAGAAGAGGGTACTGCTGTCTAAGAAGTTATCAGACAAGAGTAAAATTGAAAATCAAGGATCAACTCCTTCTTTAATATTAATTAAAGAAAGATTTTGTAAGATTTGTCATTTGTAATGCCTGCAGACCAGACTTTACAAAATAGTTCTATTCTGGAGATAGAATTTCTTAACACTAATATTGTAATAACCATTTTGCAAAACAGTCCTTGCTGAATTCGAAAATATATTGTTTGCTACGGTATTTGTTTTTCTGAATAACTTGTTGTTCACCTTTTATAGAAGCAGCAGCTTAATAATGCCAATGAAAAGCATTATACATTATCAGGTCAGCTGTTTTGCCTTTTTTTTTTTTTCCTGAGCCTCACAGAATGCGTATCCTAGGATGATACAAAGAAGCCTTCTACACTCCAAACAATGAAATAATTAAAAAAAACAAACTGCACGTGGAACACATATATGGCATGGTTTTCCTTGAATCTAAATCTGGCCTCAGCGTCAACATTTAACCTAATTTAAATGTACTGCTCCCCACCTTTTCATGCAATTGCAATTTCCAGAGACTTAACGACGTGTGCTTTTATACTCTGGCTGAAACAACTTGAATCTTTTGTTTTTATTTTGAATTAATACCTCTAGAAACAATCTCTTCAGCCTGACAGTATTTGCTAGACTTAATCTTTGAGTCAGAAGGCAGCCAAAATGTAAATAAATGGGTGCCTCACCACTGCCTACTGAGGGGCTGTTCACAAATCATTTTGTTAGGGTGACACAATAGCTCTATTTTGGTTACAATGAGTCATGCCCTTTTTAGCCATTTACCTATCGAAGCCACTGCTCTGTGAATAATTTTTATTTATCTTAATATTATTTTCATGCATAATAACTATAATAAACAACCCTGTCAGTGCCTCCTGGTGGCCATTTTTCCTCTTTTTGTTCTATCAGACCTTAGGGTCCCTTAAGCCATTTACTTCTGAATTCCTTTAGAAGTGAGGGGTGATAGGAAAGAGGACAAACAGGATATTCCGCCCTTTCTCTTATATATTTAGCGCATTTGTGTTTCACTTTGGAAGAATTCTGACACTGTGAATTGTGTGTTTGGAATAAATTCTGGTTTAATGTGGCTTAATAGAAACCAGGGTTATAGCTAGAAAGGTCTCAATTCAAGGGACAAGCGACCTGAAGCCTGAGAATCCTTGTTACATCACAGTTGGCCCTCGCAGGGTCATGGGGAGCCGGATGGAGAGGGGACTCTGTGCCACCGGAGAAGCAAAGTTAAACCCAAGAACTCAGCCCAGACTGCAGGCTGCAAGGCCTCCCTCAGCGGCTGCTGATTTACCATGTGCAGAGGGTCTGATTACACTTTGAGGTAGATACAAATATCATTTTCCTCCCCTGACTAAGAGATCAGACACACTTCGGTTTTGCAATGACCGCGAACTTCTCAAGGCATCGGGAAAGTGGCCCCAGCCTAACACCGCAGACCAGTGGCCCTTGGAGCAGCGCTCAACGGCTTGGCTCAGGGGAGCAAGTCCTCTGGCCAAGGGCTAACCTGAGGCTATTTCACAGTCCAGGCCAAGGCCACCGCTGCTTGTGAGGGAAAGGTAGGGTTGGAGAGACCCTCACGAAGGCGCCCTGGGGCTCGCTGGCAGGGAGGCTCACCGCCCTGGGGTTGGGTTGGGCCGCCAGCTCCCTGACCACCCGCCTGTGCCTCCTCTGGCTCCAGCCAGTGGAGTTTGGGCTCAGTGTTTGGGAGCGTGTTTTATGGCACAAACCCAGGATTCTCAACTTTTCCTTTTTAGCAGCACTCATTGCCTCTCCCCCTTCTTCAGCTGAAATCTAAACCGAGACTTTTGCATCTCGAATTTGACTACTTGTGAGTTTATCCGGGCCTGGCGACCGCGGATCCCGTGGTCCTGCCTTGTCCCGGGGTGCGCCCTTGGCTCGGACTCACTCCTCCGCCCCCCTTCTATTTTTTCCTTTGGGCCCAGGTCTTTCTCCCTCGGGTTTGTCACGCTGGCACGCCCACTTCTGGCTCCCCTAGCCGTCCCAATTCCCGGCAAAACCTGACAGTGACCCCACGCTGGTGAGCATCCCACAGCCGGAGGGGTCGCTTTCTCCTCCGGGACTGCCCGAGGTGAACGAACTGTCCTGGGACCGAATCCTGCTTCCCGCTTTTTAGGGTCGCGTGCAGTGAGCGCAGGTGCCCGGGCTCGGGAGCCACCCTCGCCAGGCCTCCGGGCGCTCTTCGGCGTATGACCCCCGCCTCCCCAGGGTGGGGACAGCATTCCCCTTCGCTCGAAGCTCCCGGGAACGGGAGCTGCCGCGCCCTTCCTCCGCGGGCTCCCACCCCCCATTTCCTGGGTCTCCTCCCTCTCGCCTGCACCTTCCCGCGCGCCCTCCCCTCCCTACGCCTGCTCTCACCTGGTTGTTTTTGCAGAGATCAGCCCACATGCTGGTGCCATCCCCTCCTCGCATCAGAACGTGGTAGGTGAAGAAGTAGATACCCGGGATGGAGCAGGTGAACTTGCCCGTGGTGGGATCGTAGTGGTTTCCGAGGTTGGTGACCACGTCGTCGAACTTGAGCACCTCATAGCCTTCGTGCTGCCGCTTGAGGCCGGCGTAGAAGGCGATCTTGGGCACCGTGCTGTAGGTGGCGGCGCTGATGGCCCCGGCCGCGTTCAGGCCCGGCGCCCCCGGCGGGCCCGGCAGGCCTTGGCGGCCGGGCTCGCCCTTCTCGCCCGGGGGGCCCACGGGTCCCGGCGGCCCGGGCTCACCCGGGGGCCCCCGCGGGCCCGCCTTCCCCGGCCTGCCGGCCTCGCCTTTGGGGCCCTGGATGAAGGTGGGCAGGGACTGCATGAGGCCGCGGTCGGGCGTGGCGGCCGTGCTGGGCGCCTTGGTGCCCCCATAGGGGTCGCAGACCATGCGGCAGGTGCCCAGCATCTCGTAGTGCGCCGACGTGCCGGCCGAGCTCACCAGCACCGGGATGAGGATCACCAACAGCAGCACCATCACCACCCCCAGCGCCCCGGCTGCAATCAGGCGCCTCCTGCTGCCCACCAGCCGGCTCAGCGCGGGGCGATCCTCTTGTCTGCTTTTGGACAAAATTTTGAAGGTTGGGCGGGGACCTCCTCGGAGCCGAAAACAACCCCCTGCGAACCCCAAGTCCCCTGGGCGGGCGCGCGCCGGCCGCTCCTCGTGGGCTCTGGCTCTCCCCCCAGCTGAGGCTGCGGCTGGGGAGGGAGCTTGGACGCCAAGTGACTTGAGCTGAAGTCCCGAGCTGGGGGTGCGGGTTGGGGTGGGGGCAGGGGGAGGGGTGCGCAGGGCGCCCTCTCGCCTCCCGCGAGCCCCTCGCACCTGTGGCTGCCGGGGCGCCGGCGCGGCCGCCCTGAGTGCAGAGCAGCCGCCGCCTCTCGCGGTCGCCTGGGCCGCTCACACTTTTATGCCGCCGCCTGCGATCGACTTTTCCGTTTTTGCCGACTGCGCCAGTTCGCACCAACTTTCCGTCTGAAGTTGCCTTTTTCTGCCTCCTCTTCTTTCGCTCGCTGGGATCGCCCTTCTCCTGCCTTTTCTTTCTTTTTTTTTTTTTTCCCCTCCTCGGCAACCACCAGAACTCTAATAGATGCGCATCCCCAAAACCCCGCGCACTGGCCGCAGGAGCTAGGGCCCGGCGCCCCCCGGGTGAGCGGAGCGGCGGCACTGGGCTCCAGTGGCCGCTCGGAGAGGCTCCAGGCTGGATCGGAGGAGCTGGCAAGCAGTGGCGAGCGCCTCACGGCCGGGAGCGGAGCGAGAGAGAGACTGAACGCAGAATTCTGCCTGGGTACCACCTGCCAGGAGAAGAGGAGGCTGACAAACGCGCGCCGGAGCAATTTATAGGCACCCAAGGCGCAGAGGAAGGGGAGCCGCTTTGGCATCTCATTGCGGCATCTGTTCTGCTCATCCCACTCAAAGAGAGTTTGGCATTACTCTGACAATGTGGGATTTTTTTCCCCCTCGGCCTCTCTCCCTCTCTCTCTTTTTTTTTTTTTTTTTTCCTTCTCTGCACATGGATGAACAGTGAGATCCTGAATACTCCCTTGCTGAACTCAGGCGATGGCAGCGC
>SJYA01001893.1:136343-159763 GCA_006410615.1 Neotragus moschatus
TGGAGGGGGTGGGGGGGGGAGGTGAGACAGATGTACAGGAGGAGCCTTCAGAACTCAAGGGTCACACCTAAGTCCTCTATTTCCCCACTGCCTGCAGCCCCAGTTGGAGGGTGCAGTTGAAGGTTGAATGGAGGGTGGCTGGGTTGACAGTATTTCTCTAATGGCTCACCCACAATCGGCGCTTCAGGTGTTTTTTATTTTTTTCTCAAAATGCCACTTTTAACATAAGGAAGGCCCTTTAGAATTTTCCAGATGGTAGATGTGATTTTTTTTTTTAACCTTATGATTTTCCTCACCAGCCTTCCAAAGTGAAATAAGATGTTACCCAAAAAACAATAAGGTGTGTTGAAAAGCCAAAGGACCTTTCTCAAGGATTTTAAATGAACATGCCCACCACATAAAAGGGGGCAGGGGGAACTCTTTCGACAAATGCTGCAAATGGTGAGAGTACAAATAGGTACTCTGATTATAGGCTTACAATTCTAGCAACCTTTCAGGAGATTCAGCCATGGACCTAAGTTGCGTTTACTTAAAGGTAGTACAATGCATGAGAAATAATCACTCGTCAGGATGCCTTCAGAAGTCTTGAGAGAAAGCAGGCAGCGTTCACAAAAGTACTGGACAAGATCTTTTCCTAAGACACAGGAAGAGCCCTGCAAGTCAAGCACATTTCCTGCATGTGTCTTGGGGAAGGGAGAAAACGGGCAAAATATGAGAAGGAAGAACCCCCATTTGAGATGGCAAGCAGAAGGACCAATCTGATTTATAATATTAATGGAAAGCCCCTCCACAGTAGATATCAAGCAAGTTATCCCACCGACAAATACATAAGACACACAAGAACGACTTTAAATAAACAAGGAGAATTGATTCGTAAATCATACTTCTGCATTCAGGAGCAACGGATGTCAATCAAACGCGGGTGACATTTGCTTGTCAATACGGGGATGATGGCTGGGAAGATGGTGACTTATTACATCGGGGTGAGAATTGAAATGAGAAGCAGAAACAAGTAAGATTGCACAACCAGCAAACAATAGCATCCCAGGTGCCCATCAGGGGCCTGTGATCTGGTCTGTGGGTTCCACAGCATGGATGGACATCCTCTCCTCTCTGCTTTCTGCCTATCCCCATCCCACCAGTTCAGTTCTTTCTCTCCTCCTCCTCTATTTCAGAACAAAATAAGGTCAAATGAGGAGGCAGAAGGAAACAAAGATTCATTGATTCTTCTAAGAGAAATGTCAGCGACTCGTCAGGTCTTTCCTGGGAGAATCAACATTAAGGCATTGGGCAGTGGGGGGTATCCTTGCCCAGGTCCCCCTANCTCTGCTTTCTGCCTATCCCCATCCCACCAGTTCAGTTCTTTCTCTCCTCCTCCTCTATTTCAGAACATAATAAGGTCAAATGAGGAGGCAGAAGGAAACAAAGATTCATTGATTCTTCTAAGAAAAATGTCAGCGACTCATCAGGTCTTTCCTGGGAGAATCAACATTAAGGCATTGGGCAGTGGGGGGTATCCTTGCCCAGGTCCCCCTACTCCCCAGGATTATGCCTTCTGGCTGCTGACATGGCCCCTCCTCCTGCTAGTGGGACACAGTCCTCCTCACTTCTCAAACATTTCACTTTTCTTTGAAGGGGCTGATTTTAGAAACATCTGTCTTTACATTGGACATGGTTACACATACATTTCACACTGTTTTTGTTCACATGAGCTGCCTTATTTTTTCATATGTTTAAGCAACAAACACATAGTTCTCTCCAGGCAACCGTATCTATTTTCCTAACATCTCTTCTGGGTTGCTTCTCAAAGTTACCTTTCTTTGTGGGGGGGGGAGGGGGAGCGAGGGACAAAATGTGGTGTCAACAATCGCAGGTAATGTATTAATGAAATAAGTTCTTCCCTGATACACCAAATTATCAGATGTCATCTGAGTTCTTTATTGCGAAGAAGAGTTGAGTAGGGGAATAAAAACAAAGTTTTTTTTAAAAAGGGAGAATTGTATAAATAAATTCTCATCAAAAACCTGAAGATATTGAGTTTGGTCAAAAAGTTTGTGTGGGTTTTTCTGTAACACCTTATGGACCAGAACGAACTTTTTGGCCAATCCAATACATGGCTGAATACTTATCCCATAGAGGAACCCATCAAGGATGAAACAGTAGAGTTGAAAGGGACCCTGGAAAGCTGTTTTCTGCTTGCTCACTTGGCAGATGGTGAGACTGACCCATAGAAATCCGTCCAGTGTTTGCTGGTACACTTTCTTCTGCATGGTAGTTTGGATACATTCTGGCCCAGCCCGAGACCTGCGGAAGTGTTTCTAGTAGTTCAGGCTTTCCTCCTATTTTCTCTAATGCCAAAGCAGAGCTTGATTTTTGCAAATGAGGGCTTTAATATCTCAAAGTTCTGCTGAGNACCCATAGAAATCCATCCAGTGTTTGCTGGTACACTTTCTTCTGCATGGTAGTTTGGATACATTCTGGCCCAGCCCGAGACCTGCGGAAGTGTTTCTAGTAGTTCAGGCTTTCCTCCTATTTTCTCTAATGCCAAAGCAGAGCTTGATTTTTGCAAATGAGGGCTTTAATATCTCAAAGTTCTGCTGAGATGTGGACTGGTGCTCAATTGTCATGTCATCCTTCATAAGAAGTACACCTTCTCTGAGCTTACGCGGCTCACCCTAGTCTTTCCCTTGAGTGCACACACCTGGGCAGTGCATGGACATTTGCTTTTTAATGAAGGAAGTTTAAATGCTCCTTCTCGTTCCTTTCCTCTATAAATCATATATCAATACTTAGGGAGAAGCTTCTTTTCTCAAGATTTTCAGGGAGACCTGTGTGGTAGATGAACTCATGGCTGATTTCTGCCACTTACCACTGCTTGAATTTTTCAGAAGGTTCTCTGGAAAGTTACTCACGCTTCAACCCTTATTCTGACAGTTTGAATAAACCATCTGATATGGCATATTACTCATCATCTTTATATGTTTATAATAATAGAAAATGTGTCAATTGAAAAAAAAAATTTGCTTCTTTTCAGTCCTCATCAGAGAATCAAGTTGTATCTCATAATCGATACTAGTTTTGGAAACAGGCCTTAGAATCTCATTTTCACGGGACTTCCCAGTCATTTCTCAAGAAAACATTAGGCTCCATCTTCCCATTCCTTCTGCACCTGGGCCTTTGGAGCCATTAAATAATAAAGTCAAATGCCCNCTCATCAGAGAATCAATTTGTATC
This sequence comes from Neotragus moschatus, assembly GCA_006410615.1. Taxonomy (NCBI): domain Eukaryota; kingdom Metazoa; phylum Chordata; class Mammalia; order Artiodactyla; family Bovidae; genus Neotragus; species Neotragus moschatus. Next base: position 139,578 of record SJYA01001893.1, read on the forward strand.
TCATAATCGATACTAGTTTTGGAAACAGGCCTTAGAATCTCATTTTCACGGGACTTCCCAGTCATTTCTCAAGAAAACATTAGGCTCCATCTTCCCATTCCTTCTGCACCTGGGCCTTTGGAGCCATTAAATAATAAAGTCAAATGCCCATGATCTGGACTGGTGATAATCCTGTGATTTTCACCTTTCCCACATCATTTCTGTCTCTTTCACAGAACTGAGCAGATCCTCAACCCACAACTCCCACACGGATGTGTGTGGCCATCCATTAATCTTTATTGAACACTCACTGCCAGCATAGCCCTGCACCAGGCTTATCTGAGGCAGATAAATATTTAGTCATGAGAATAATTTTCAAATCCAGCAGGATTTCAGCAGAAATAGCATTTATTGTAACAGTGGGAAAAAAAATAATTCACAAACCCAAGGGCTAGCTAAAGAAATAGATATTAAAAATGTAAAAACAAAAATAATAATAATTGGGGCTGGATCAGCTATTGATCTTTAATTTCTGGGTCTTCATACTGTATTTCAGGACACACATTCCTCTGATTGAAGAATTGGAGGTTTCCATCCAGATAGAGTCTGCTTCAAGTTATACAGGGAAGCTCCAGAAACAGAAGGATCTTAACCTGACTCTTGTGCTGTGCTCAGTTATTTCAGTCGTGTCCCACTCTTTGCAACCTTGTGGACTGTAGCCCATCAGGCTCCTTTGTCGATGGAATTTTCCAGGTAAGAATACTGGAGCAGGCTGCCATTTCTTACTCCGGGGGATCTTCCCGACCCAGGGATCGAACCCATGTCTTCTGCACTGGCAAGCAGATTCTTTACCACTGAGCCACCTGGGAAGCCCAATTTGAATCTTAGCTTCCTCATTTAGTAGCTAGGGAAGTTACTTGTAATCTTCTTGAGGCTTAATTTCCTTTTCTATGAAATACCTAAATCAAGATTGTGGTGAAGATAGAGTTAATGTATCTAATTACAATGATACTCAATGCCCAGTGAGAAGCCAGTAAATGTCAATATTTATCTTAGTATTGGATTGGCCAGAAAGTTCATCTGGGCTTTTCTGTTTCATCTTAGGGAAAAACCCAAATGAACATTTTGGCCAACCCAATATATTGTAGGCCTACTGAAGAGTGTGTGTATGTCTATGAATTGGATGTAGAATACAAGGCTCTCAAGGGAGTTGAAGCTACAGAACCAGACTTCAGAAAAACTGTATCCAACGAGCAATGAGTAATACAGACTTAGATAAAACGAGAAAGAATACAGAAGTTGTCCAGGAGAGCAGCCTTCTATAATATAAAACAAAGCAAGACAAAACTCAAAACAAGCATCACTTTACTCTTCAAAGGAAGAAAAAACCTTATAGCAGTTTGAATTCACTGCAGTTTGCCAGGCCAAGTTTTTACATTTAAAAACTAGGACTTGCCAAGGTGGCTCCAGTGGTAAAGAACATGCCTGCCAGTGCAGGAGACCTAAGAGATGCAGGTTCCATCTCTGAGTCAGGAAGATTCCCTGGAGGAGGGCATGGCAATCCATTCCAGTATTCTTGCCTGGAGAATCCCATGGACAGAGGAGCCTGGCGGATTATGGTCTATAGAGTTGCAAAAGAGTCAGGCATGACTGAAGGGACTTAGCCCAGCACATCACAGCAAGGAAGCATCAGAATATGCTTTTTGTCCCCTGAAAAGTTCTCCAAATCTGAAGTAGCAAGTGCATTTAAAAATCACAGAGGTAGTTATTTAGGACCTGAGTCTCTGGATGGTGATTCTCAACAATGCAGACAAACTAGACAGGGTGGCTTTGAACAGACAGCCAAAAGAGCCATCCCTCTGCTGCAGACCTAAATCAGAACCACATGCAGGAGAGGATTTCCAACACTCACCCTCCATAGAAGATAGTGAGCTGAACAGCTAGCTTGGCAGATCTACTGTCAGAAAATGATCGAATAGCCAGATGGAGACCGTAACTAACACATTATGTAAGACTCTGTTACAATACATGGTTTCAAGTTGGTCTTGAATTCTTGCTCTGTCCATCCAGAGAAGGATGAAATCTCTAGTATGGATATGATATTTTTTACTTGCTTGCCTTGGGTCAAATTTTTGGTCCCTATGACTCTGCTTAACGTAGAAATGAAGGGAAATATTACAAAGACTGAGATCTAAGAAGTTGGCAAGTCCTCCTAAGCTGTGCCTAGGATAACTCAGTCATACAAGGTGGATGGATGAAATCAAGAAACTAAAGGCACTTATTTACAAAATAGAAACAGACAAAGATATTGAAAACAGACTTGTGGTTACCAAAAGGGAAACATGGGGGGGCATAAATCAGGAACTTGGGATGAACATACACACCCCACTATATATATAAGATAGATAACTAACCAGGACCTACTGTGTGGCACAGAGAACTCTCTTCAATATTCTGGGATAACCTATATGAGGAAAGAATCTAGGAAAGAATGAATAGATATATGTGCATAACTGAATCACTCTTCTAGACACCTGAAACTAACAAAACACTGTAAATCAACTATGTGCTAAAATATTTGAAATAAAGAAAGAAACTAAAAGCGGGAACCTTCTAGCAGAAGATGTATCCTGGGGACACAGTTGAGAAGCTGTGCAACAGACAGACGAACTGACAGGCAGCAACAAGAACTGGGGTGGTCTTGATGTTTTGTTATAAAGAATCTAAAGCATTAGGCATTCTGAGAAGAGAAGTTACAGAGAGCTCCCAAGGGAACAAGACCCAGGCAAGGGCAGCCAGTATTCTAGAAACTAGCTCAGAGAGTAATTAGGCTGCAGGAGGCATGAGCATCAAGTGAGGTGAACGTGGTCCCACACCCCACTCCCACTCCTCCCAGAGTAACTGACCTTCAAAAGGGAACAATATGTATGTGCTATGAAGAACCATTGTGTCCCTTGGGCATTTGTACATCAACAGACATATCAGCTTTTCCCTGATGCAGGCAATCTCCTGGGAATAGTCTTAAACAGTGTAAAAAGAGATTTAATTCGAAACCAAAATAAATTGTGAAGGTAGTTTAGATTTGTAATAAGCTCAAAGGAAGAAAATTCAAAATAAACCTATCAGGGGTAGTAGTATATTCAATATGAGTAGCAATATATACCAATACTTCCCATTGGAAGAACTTGTCACGATTCATAATTCAGTGAATTACTTTATCTTTGGCTCTGGAAAGTGGGAAAGGTCAGTCAAAGTTGATCCTATATAGATCAGGGTTTTGTGATTTTCTTTTTCCTAGATAGTTCAAGACAGAAGTCATCATCCTTCCACTTGTCAGTATCCACAAAGGTTCTCGGGTTACACTCGGGGCCCTTCTGACACACACCAGCAGGCAGGAAGATTCTGAGTGTGATGTTAATCATTCTGGGTGTTTCAGCCTTTTATTGCTGCTGCCTGGTTGGGACCATTCCAGCAAGCCGGCAACTTCACAGAGGCAGGAACAGAGACAAGACTGTTCATTTTATTACCAATGGCTGCTGTTGTGAATTTGCAGTAAATTTTCATGACAGAAAAATTTTAAATTATTGGCTAACTTAGAAGAATTAACTGAACATGTCTATTAGCCAGTACCTGTCATCATGTATTTGTACTTGTGTGTATACATATAATCCCAATTATATATTAAATATGGCATATATCGTATGTCATAACACATGTATGTATATTATATATGATCGCTATATTGATATGTATATAAATATATACATCATATTTGATCCTTTTACATCAGTTCAGTTCAGTCGCTCAGTCGTGTCCAATTCTTTGCGACCCTATGGACTGCAGCACACCAGGCCTCACTGCTGCTGCTGCTGCTGCTAAGTCACTTCAGTCGTGTCCGACTCTGTGCGACCCCATAGACAGCAGCCCACCAGGCTCCCCCATCCCTTGGATTCTCCAGGCAAGAACACTGGAGTGGGTTGCCATTTCCTTCTCTAATGCATGAAAGTGAAAAGTGAAAGTGAAGTCGCTCAGTCATATCCAACTCCTAGCGACCTCGTGGACTGCTGCCTACCAGGCTCCTCCGTCCATGGGATTTTCCAGGCAAGAGTACTGGAGTCAGGGCTGCCATTTCCTTCTCTATCCTTTACTAACTCCTGGAGTTTACTCAAACTCATGTCCACTGAGTCGGTGATGCCATCCAACCATTTCATCCTCTGTCATCCCCTTTTCCTCTTGCCTTCAATCTATCCCAGCATCAGGGTCTTTTCAAATGAGTGAGTTCTTCACATCAGGTGGCCAAAGTATTGCAGTTTCAGCTTCAGCATCAGTCCTTCCAATGAATTTTCAGGACTGACTTCCTTTAGGATGGACTGGTTGGATCTCCTTGCAGTCCAAGGGACTCTCAGGNTTGAAGTTTTACATGCAAAACCTGAGATTCTGGACAGAGTTTAATTCCAACATTTATAACTCTGGAAGGGACAGATGGCAGACCTACCCTGAAATAGCTTTTCTGGAAGAGTAACACATGGTAAATTGCATTAATTGTAATAATTGCTTTTTATGCCTTGATAAAAACTGGCAAAGACCTTCAAAGATCTTTTAATCGTGGCAAATTAATACAGCTCCTCTTAGCAGTGACAGGGCTACAGTGGTCTGGCTTTGGCTTAGAGCCTGCAGGATTAAAAAGAGCATAGGAACCACTGACTCTGGAAAGAGCCACAGCTGAAGTCCTGGATAAGCACAAACTAGAGAAGTAGCTAGTCCCACTGGGAGCCAGACGTAGGTAATTTCTTACAGGTACATATTTGGTTAATTTCATAGTGACGGCGCATAAGGATTTAGAAAAGCACCTCCCTCACTATATACTGTGGGTGAAGGTTATGTGTGTATCACAGCTTCCTTCCTTTCAAACCCAACAGAGGAGGGCAAGCTCTCCTACAACGTTTCTATATTTTTCTTCTATTAACGAACCGTGTAACTCAAGAAGAGCTTCTATTATTTAACAAAAGCTTTGCATTTTTTCCTTTTCTCTTTCTTCTATGAAGGCTTTTATGTCTTTACTTTATTGTCCCTCCTTTAAGTACTCAAAGTCAAACTTTGTCTTTGTGTGTGGAATTTGTCTACAACAGTGGGTATCTTCTCTTAGTTTAAGCCTCTAGGAATATTTATGGTTTTTTTTCTTCATTCACTCAATGAGTACAAGAAATTTTTATGGAAAAAGGACCACATTTCAGGCACCTAACAATGTGGGGCATTTGAATGGCACGTGAGAGACAAAGATGACTTATAGGTGAACGAGCCCTTTNTCTACAACAGTGGGTATCTTCTCTTAGTTTAAGCCTCTAGGAATATTTATGGTTTTTTTTCTTCATTCACTCAATGAGTACAAGAAATTTTTATGGAAAAAGGACCACATTTCAGGCACCTAACAATGTGGGGCATTTGAATGGCACGTGAGAGACAAAGATGACTTATAGGTGAACGAGCCCTTTTACAATATCTCATTTAATCCTTATGGCAAGCCTGTGAGATTATATTAGCAATAACAATAATATAAACAGTATTCTTCCCATGAGAAACCAGGGAATCTAGACAAATGAAGTAATTTTCTCAAGGTCACACATTTCTTAAGTGGCAAAGCTAAAACCTGAAACTAGGCAGTCCACCTCCAGAGCCCAAAGGACTAAGACAAAGATGATGTAGGTGAGCAAATTGGTTAAAAATGCAAACAAGTTTAGTTCAAGATGGTAATAGCTCTGCTATTTCTGCTATATACATGCAGAAATTTTAGGGCAAGGGTCAGCATACTTTTCCTGCCAAGTGCCAGACAGTGTGTATTTAGGCTTTGCGGGTCATACAGTCCCTGCTGCAATGACTCAATTTTACCATCGCAACAAGGAAGGGGCCACTGACAATACGTATACAAATGAGGTGGCTGTGTTCTAAAAAAAAACTTTATTTATAAAAAAAACAGCTGACAGGCTGGATTTGACCTGCAGGACTATAGTTTGCCAGTGTCTGTGCTTATGAACAGAGGGGATTATGAAAAATCAGGCACCAACTCTGTCTACAAGAGGTAGACATCTCAAGTAAATCTTGGCTATCGGGCAACAAAGAAGAATGGCATTTGAAGGAGACAAAAACATGTGTGACAATGAGGAAGATCTGATGGAAAATGAATACTTGGGAAAGATGTGAAATTGTGTCAAGACATATAAGCTGGTGGCAGAAAAGAAGCCTGGAAAGAAGGATTTGTATCTATGTTAATAAAGAGTTTATTGTGAAATAACTGCTTTCTAAGTGTGGTTTATTTATTTCTTGGTGGGTTTTTGCTTTCCTGTGTGAAGAACTTGTTTCTCTTCCCCTGATACAACTTTGATATTTTCCATCTTAATTTGTAGCATGTAACATCTTCATTTGCAATTTTCTCAGCAAAACAGGAAAAACAAAAATCACAGAGGGTCTGCTGTCTACATGGAGATAAACATTGTCAAAGAAGCATGGTGTTCTAGAGATGCTGGGCTTAGACATTCTAGGAGAATACTCAGAAGATGAGGACAAATTTTTGTCTTTTGTAAAACCCCGTGGGTGTAATTTTGCCATTAGTCAAGATGGATGTTTCAATGTTGAGACATGAGAAATCGTTGAAACACCAACGGCATAACAAGAAAGCTGCAGGGAAACGAAGTGGATTCCATTTCTTTCCTTGGGCTGTAAGTCAACTCAAGTTGCTTATGACCGCTTGCTGATGAAACATGATTTATAATGTTCACAGACACTTGTCCAAGTTATTAAGTTTATTAGAATTACTGCATAGGTCTGAAAGCTGTTGAGGATGAAGTTGGATTCTCAGCTCTAAAAATCAAATGATCTTCCCAGGAGTGTATCTTGGATAGTTTCTCATGATAGTTGAGTCCCTCTCTGGGAGAGAAAACGGGGGGCTGGAAGATAGATCAGTTTCTCCTGAAGCATGGGTATGTCCTTTCGATGCAATCAGGGAATTCCCTTGATTTTAAGATTCCCCATCAGGTGCTTGGTCAAGATGCAAGTTTTCTCAAAAGAGGAAAAGAAAGAGTTACGTTTACCCACATATAAGGAATAAAAGGGTACAAAAGAGAGTGATTAGTGTGTTATAAGCTCCACTTCACCACACTCACCTAAGAGTAGGGTGGTGAGACTGTGCCCTGCACTTAAGCCCAGAGGTGCTTCACCTGAAACCCCATGGTTAGAATGACATGGTGGGGCTCGGTGGACGTGCATCTGGTTCCTACCCCCGAAGGATGGAAAGCAGGATGGTTAGCTAAAGAAAGGATGGCTGAGCTGGGGATCACTCTGCCTGGGAGAATCTGCAAGAGCAAAGGATCCCACCAGGGTCTCCTGGAATTGAAGAAGGATCATGTGGGAGAAAGCCAACAAGAGATGGTCTCAGTCTAGTCTAAGATGGCTACATGGCCAGTGAAGGGACTTCAGCACACAGAGGCTGGAGGTGAATGCAGACGCACAGAGGTGGAGGAAGGTGCAATTAGGGACCAGTGTGAAGAGGGTTCATCTTCCCTCATTAAGGAAACTGTAGATAGGATAGCTCTGAAGACGTCTCCATAGAAACAGCCACAAGAAGGAGAAAGTGTTTGATCCTTGCCAGACTCAGAAAGCCTGAAGCCAACACTGAGAGCCCAGACATGGAGGATATCCATGCCCACCTTCCACATTCAATCTGTAAGCTTCTCTCCCCTCTGCTCCAGTGGTGGCAGGGTCAGAACCTGCATTTGGCAACGTGTGGAGGAGAGGATGGCAGAGGAAGGAAACACATGTTCACAGACGAAATTTTTTCAGTAAAAGAATGAACCAGTGCAGGTCCAATGGATGACTACTGTTTCCAGAAAGCTTTCACACTGATTAATAAACTTTCAAAAAGAAATACATTTGCTGGCAGTTAGTAAAATGACATATTGAGAGCTTCCATAGCCAGATCTTTATTACAATCGGGATTCCCCAGTCTAGCCTCGCTATCTAATCTGTTATATCACACATTTTGGGGCATCCTTACTCTAGGGTTTCCCGGGTGGCTCAGTGGTAAAAGAATCCACCCACCAATGCAAGAGGTGCAGGTTTGATCCCCACATATGGAAGATCCCCTGGAAGAGGAAATATGGCAACCCACTCCAGTATTGTTACCTGGGAAATCCCAGGGACAGAGGAACCTGGTGGGCTACAGTCCGTGGGGTCACAAAGAGCTGGACATGGCTGAGTACACACAGCCATGTCTTCTGTACGAGAAGCTGAGTCAGTTAAGAGGACTCTGAAGAAAAATTCTACCTGCTCCCCTTCCCCTATCATCTTCTCATAGCTTCAATATAAGGTTACATCACTGGCCTAAATCCACAAAGCCCAGAATTGGCAAGTGCTGGAAGCAAGGTGTGGTCCCCACAGTGTCCTAGTCATTCAACAATATATTTCATCCATAGTAAAACAAGACATTTCAGCAACCCACTCAGTTTTGGTCATGCTCATTTTGGCAAATTCTGCTATAAAGTGAAGATACTCTGCCAAAGAGATAACTTCCTAGATCATCAAAAAATTTCAACCCTATTCTTCCTTTTATGGCACACTATTTATGGCTTAAATTCCCCCACACATAAACATATTAAAAGGAAGAGACACTCATGTAGAAAACAAACTTATGGTTATCAAGGAGGAAAGGAGGTGAGGGATAAATTGGGAGACTGGAATTGATATACACATACTATTAATACTATATATAAAATGGATAAATAGTAAGGACCTGCTGTATGGCACATGGAGCTCCATTCGATCCTCTGTAATGACCAATATGGGAAAAGAACCTAAAAAAGAGTGGATACGTGTATGTGTATAACTGACTCACTTTGCTGTACAGCAGAAATGAACACAATACCATACATCAACTATACTCCAATAAATTTTTTTTTAAAGACGAAGAGACACTCAGGTGCAGGCTCCATAACCCAACAAAGGTGAAGCTGCTGTACCGTCTCTTTAACACTCATGTATGTATTAAAGAGGCAGTCAGTGCCTGGACTGTGGATTAGGGCTCCACGTGAGTCCTCGATCTTTCGTAGAGATAAAGCTATCATATAAAAGCTGACTCAATCGCTGGACTTAACCAGATGTATCATCCACAACCGGCCAACGCTGGCATTAGGCAGAGAAGGGGAGAACAATTCAGTGCCATCTAATGTGATCTAATTCATAACAGAGGATCAGGACATGCACCTCCTGGTACGCAGACTTTAGTCTGCCCCGGCTGGCTACGCGGTGCCGCTATGAGGACTCACTTGCCCGGGCGTGTCAGTCGGTTCTCTCATCCCCCACCTTCCGCCATTATGGAGACGCCCACAGAGAAGGCGTCTGGTTACATGCCGACAGGCAATGCAGGGCCTTTACCTTTCTGGTTTGTGAAATTCACAACGATGCCGTGTGTGGAAACAACAGCAACAATGGGTTCAAAAGTGAGTTGGATGTACAGAATGCTTCTGTTGACTTCTGAAGAAGTCTGTGTCTGTGGACAAGCTAAGGCCACCAATGATAAATGAGCAGAGTTCTGAGGTGAACGCGGGTTGATATTTTTGTTTACGTTAATGAGTAAGAAGAAGCTGAAACAACGAAGAAGACATATGTTGGAATTTCACTCATTTGTCAGTGACATGAACGACTTCCTTGCGGAGTCAGGTAATAATTTTTGAATATGAGAATACTGTCTCCACTTTTTGTGGTATTCTTGGTATAGTAGCTACAAATATAACCAACTTTTAAACTCCATCTGCATGGTTAACATTTTCTCCTTCATTTAATCTTCAGGGTAGAAAACTAAGAGAACAATAAATCAAGCTCAGACTGGCTGTACTTGTCAGTTTCTGTGGTGCAAACCTTAGCATGTAATCCTCAAATGTTAATCACTAAACTGGGAACTTCCTTGGTGGTCCAGTGCCTAAGACTCTGTGCTCCCAACAAAGAGAGCTTGGGTTCAATTGCTGGTCAGAGAAGTAGACCTCACATCTACAACTAAGACCCACCATAGCCAAATAAATAAACATAAAAAAACCCCAAAACTCCATAAGCTGGAAGCTTGAGGGCAAATCTTATATGTTATGCTAAATGTTGTGCCCCTAGGACTTGTATAGTTCATGACGCCTGGTAGATTCTCAAGAGATACGGAAAGAATGAGTACGTTCTCTCTACCTGATTGTGAAATAAATAGAAAATAAGTCTGTTAACCTTTTGGGAGTTACCTCATAAGAATCCCTTGTTTTACAGAGTTTCTTATTACTGTTTATTCCCAATTTATAACTGTATATATTATAATATGGTTATTATATATATTTATGTCTTACCTATTATAAAATACACAGTGCATATTATATATATAAATTATGTACAAATATTATATATAACATATATTATATATAATTATATACATAATCATATCAATATCATAATTATATCACATATAATATACAATTATACTATACATTAATACTTATAATATTGTGATATATTACAATTATTAAAGCTATATGTATTTGTACATATATGTGTGTATATGGATTANGTTATGAAGATGAAGGAAGGTGAGGAGAAGAGGAGGAGGAGGGTCAACTGGAAGGGAGGAAGAAAGTCTGACCCAAGGTGGAGTACTCCAGGGAACAGCCTGCAGTAGGAGGGTCTTAGCCCGAAAAGAAAGGAAGAAAAAGAAAGGAGGGCTCATGAGACAGTAGCTAGAGATGAGCCGAGGATCAGAGATCCTAATTACATAGACCTTGCAGGCTGCTTCAGGGACTGAGAATTTCATCCAAGTTTGAAGCAGAGAAATATAACAGAATTTCTATAATAAAAAGATCNCAGCCTGCAGTAGGAGGGTCTTAGCCCGAAAAGAAAGGAAGAAAAAGAAAGGAGGGCTCATGAGACAATAGCTAGAGATGAGCCGAGGATCAGAGATCCTAATTACATAGACCTTGCAGGCTGCTTCAGGGACTGAGAATTTCATCCAAGTTTGAAGCAGAGAAATATAACAGAATTTCTATAATAAAAAGATCACTCCTTGAAAAATAAAAAAATAAAAATAAAGGACTGAGTAAAAAGAAAAAAAAAAAATCACTTCTTTAAAAATTTACCCAGGTGGCTGCTGTTAGTTACTGATGCTTAGTGATAGGAGTATAATCACTGTGAGTAAACTTAATTTAAAACACAACCAAAACAAAAAGACTACTCCATATAAAACAGATAACTAATTGGAACCTACTGTATAGCCGGGAAACTCTACTCAATACTCTGTAATGACCTCTATGGAACAGAATCTAAAAAAGGGTAGATATAGGCATATGTATAAATGATTCCCTTTACAGCAGAAAGTAACACAACATTCTAAATCAACTATATTCAATTAAAATTATTACTCCAATACAAATAATAGAAGATTTAAAAATCAAAAACAACCCCCACCTACCGCCAAGAAGAACACATCAGAGTTTTCACCTGAAACAAGGTGAATTTCTTCTCTCTTACTCATCTATGTAGTCAGCATTTCCACCCCAGCTGGCATCTGGGGCCCCAAAGTGCATTCTGGGTTTTGCTTTTAGCTCTACCCCAATCAGGAGATTTTACAGACCTAATCAATTGTATGTTTTCCTGCACAACATGAAAATCAGGCTTTGATTAGTTATAAGAGTTGAGTTCATCCTTTAAGACAGGCAAAGAGAGAGGTGGGGAGAGAAGGAGGGAGGGAGAGAGGAGCGGAAAGAAGACAGAATTGCAAAACAGAGCAGAGCTGAATGAAGCACATATGGAGCTGAAGGCAGGAAAAAAGAAAGAGGAAAAGGAAAGAAGCACGGGAAGGAGGGTGGAGGAAGAAAAGAAACAAAATAAGATTTAAAGAATCAATACCAGCCGAGAAGGGCGGATCCCTTCAGGCCCTTGGCTGCTGTAATTACTTAGCTCAATGGGCTGGGGCACCAGGCATAGACCCCTGAAGGGCTTGGATTAGACCCAGCACTGTGACCAATTAGCTTCACCCCATTCCCTGCTCTGCCTCAGACACTTTTCACCACCTCAGGTCTTGTACTTCAGTTTTTCAGCTTTTCACACCTCAGATTATTTCTCTATAAAACGGGAGCAGCAATATTTTTTTGATATTTTTTTTTTTCTGGCTCACACTTGCTTTAAAAAATCTGCATAACTTACTTGACGGAAGCCACAGTGTCAATATTGAAAACAATTCTCAATTCAGAGCTCACGTTTTTTGCTAGTCCCAGTTTGTCAGTAAACAAAGGTTCCCTAAGGGTCAACTTTTGTGCTCAAAACTCTCTATTCAAAGTGGTGAAGTAGAACAAGCAGGTATTAAAAAGAATCCCGTTTCATCAAAATTCACAACTTCTGGTCTTCGAATGACAGTGTTAAGAAAATGAAAAGGCAAGCCACAGACTGGAGAAAATATCTATATCTAAAAATATAAGGAATAAAAATATAAAATATAAAAAAAAACTTTTACAAGATGAACAACCCATTTTAAAAAACGAGCTAAAGATATCAATAGACACTTCACAAGCAGAGATATATGCATGGCCAGTAAGCATATGAAATGATGCTCAACATCATTAGTCATCATCCACAATGAGATTTCACTACACACCCATTAGAATGACCAAAATTAAACAGACTTGACAATACCAAGTGTTGGCAAATTTATAGAACAACTGGTGGTGGGAGGATAAAATTGTCCAACCCCTTTTGAAAACAGTTTGACAGTTTCTTATAAAGTTAAATATACACCTAACAGGCATTCAATCATACTACCACTGCATATTTACCCAAGAGAAATAAAAACATATGTTCACACAAAGACTTATTTATGAACGTATAAAGCAACTTCATTTATCATAGCCAAAAAGTGGAGACAAACTGTCCATCATCAAGTGTATGGAGAATGAATACACACATACGCTATCTTCATAGACGAGAATCATAACAAGGCAAAAAAAAAAAAAAAAGAATGAATTACTGGTATATGCAACAATGTGGATGAATTTCAAAAGCAGTATGCTGAAAGAATTCAGACTCAGACACCACACTCTGTAAGATTTGATTTATATAAAATTCTAGAAAAGACAAAACCAATCTATAGTGACAGAAAATAGTTTAGCAGTTGCCTAGGGCAGAGGAGGAGGGGCAGCTGCCTAGGAAGAGGCAGAAGAGAATTTTTAGGGTGATGAAAGCATCTCAAACCTTGAGGAAACTGTACACATTTGTCAAAACTTATTGAAATGTGCTCTTAAAATGGGTGCATCTTACTATATATAATGTATACTTCTAAACACTGATTTACCTTTCTGAAAAATAAAGGAAGAATCTCCACATCAGAGGACTTGCTGTCTAAGAAGCGTTGTATCCTTGGGGCACATTATTCCAAATTATATCAATTTGAGGAGGGGGAGAATTTTATAGTAGGGGGATCTTAAAGCCTGTTCTAATATTAACATACTTTCTATATTAATGTAACCATCAATCATATCTCAATCTATAAAGTGACAAAGATGCTAAGTAAATCAAATAGCATACCAACTCCCTCTACTGACATCTTGACTATCCTTTATAATGTCATCTGCCTTCAAACAAATCAAATTTTGTCCTAAGAGGTACTATTCATAATATTTGTGTCATCAGTTTTACATTTACTGTGCTTACTGGTTAATGGCAAGGTTTTTTAAGCTTCAGAGACTTAAGTGACATTTGAAAAATATCCAAGATGAAAAACACAGTAGATGAATAATTTCCTTAATCAGTATAATCTCCAAGAAATTGATTATCACAGTTTATAACTGGTTCATGGGAATAGCTTTAAAGGCTTAGACTACTGTCAAAATAAATGTGTTACAAATGATCATTTATATTATAAAAAGAGAATTAATAATAAAAAGCTACTTTCTCATCCCCCTTCTACTCAAATTATTTCCAATTACTGTCACTCATTCTTTTGTGGAATTTCTTTCCATTACCTTTTCATGACAAGTTTGAGCTCTGGTGTATCCACAGGGAACAAGAATTGTTTCATGACTGCAGAGAGCGCTGGTTACAGTGGAATAACAGACTTCAGTTAGCCAAGAATGACGGCATTCCCCGGCTGCCTTGACCCTTGTGGAATGTTCCTAGTCTGGTTCATCCTAAAGCTGTTGATTATAAATAACCCTGTCAACCAACATGGAGTGGAAAGATCCCCTTCAGACCCAAGACACAACAGGTTGTAGTCCTGAGACCTTCTTTTCTTTTTTATTTGTAGCTATTGGAGAAATGGATTTGCTACAGCAGAGACTCCACCTGATGTGGAAAATACAATCTGGGGTCTGGTTTTTCTTCTTGGAACATATTCAGTAATAAGCTTCATTCTTGCTTGATCCACATCCTTCCCTTCCTTAAAAAAGAACCAACAAGTATAAGGTAAATACTGAAGGCAGATACTTCAGAACACTTCAGTGACAAAAGATTTGGTCTATTAAAGAATCTGTGCAATAGCTAAACACTTCAGACCATGAAGTTAATACAGGTACATACACCTAGTGCCAGGCACTGTAGAAAGAGTTTTAACTTAATCCTCTGAATCTCTCTACAAAGTAGTCTTTATTGCTACTTTTCCATTTTGCAGAAAATAAAACTGAGACAGAACAGTTATGTAATTTGCCCAAGGACACACAGTTCACAGTCAGAAGAGGTAGGCGTCAAATGTAATCTGCCTGACTCCAAAGTCACCAAGGCATTCAGCTTTTCTTACTGGGAAACTCAGTGCTTACTTACTGAGACATCAAGGATAATCTCACCATATTCAACAGGAGAGAGATTCTGTAGAGAATAAGCAATAGATTCATACTAAATCGAAAAGTCAACCTGAAATATAATTTTGACCTTGCAATACACTGCAAATCTATTAAAATAAGAATATTGGTATACATTCACCTTCTCCTAACACTCTACCAATTTTCAAAAAGGTCAATCCAAATAACTTCATTTAAAAATGTAATTAGCAAATGCTTTGGAGGAAAGATTGGCATAAATAAAGTTTAGATTATGCATTGTTTGGACTAAGCATTTCCACTTCCAGGATCTGTCCTGCAGGAAATTTGCACAAGTATCCAAACACATATGTCCAAAAACATTCTTTGCAAACAGTCTTACACTGGCAAAAACTGAAGCAACCCAAGGAGCATCACTGGAGAATGATTTTAAAAGTTTTAGTACATTAAAAAAATAACATTACTATGCAGATTTCAAAGAAAGAGGTAGATTTACATGATGTGGGAAGTTATCCAAAATGTATTTGGTGGAAACACAGGTTGCATGACAATTATTTTTGTAAGAATAAAAAGATGCGTGAAGAGAAAAATCTGAAAGGATATGTGTTAGTTGTTTCTTCTTTTTCTGGTTTTGATGTGGACCATTTTTAAAGTCTTTATTGAATTTGTTACAATATTGCTTCTGTGTTATTGTTTTGGCTTTTTCGGCCACAGGCATGTGGGGTCTTAGCTCCCCAACCAGGGATTGAATCCGCAACCCCTGCCTTGGAAGGCGAAGTCTTAACCACTGGTTGGCCAGGGAAGTCTCTACATTCTAATTGTTAATGGTAGCTATTAAAGTGATAAAGTATTGTAGTGAAGTATTGATGAGATGAGGAGGGGAAGCTTTAGTCATCTTAGGTCTTCATAGACGTCTGCAATGAGAACGTGTCTGTGTGTTTAAATAAAAGCAAAGTATTTGAATTTATATTGCTCTTTACTTTTTTCACAATATATTCATATATATATATACATACATCGAAATATGAAATATACATGTGAATAGATCAAAATGTAACGATGATTACCTCTGGATGGTGGGACTAAGATTTCCTCTGAATTCTGTGTTGCATAGATCTTTATATTTTATAACTTTCCTTAATGAATATGCATTACTTTTATAATCATCCTAAATTATGTGAATCCCTGGAGAAACATCCTTCTCTCTGGAATTTGGCTCTCTCAGCCATCCCAAATGGGACAGACTGAAGGAATAGGATGTTCTTTTACCTCATTAGGCAAAACAACACATTCCCAACCTAAAACATTTGGCTTGACCATACACATTGGAGTGTTTGGTTTTGTGAATACACAGAGGCACATTCTTACGTCTCAGATGGCGTGGGCATATTTGTTGGGGAACGTGCTCATCCAATCAAGCAACACAGACTTCTTAGGCTTTTGTTTTGCTTAAGAGGTAAGGAATACAGGAATGAGACCCAGCCTTGTCCTTCAGGCCTGGGAAGGTCAGGATCTCACTGAGTGGAGGGATACACATGTATGGAATGGGAGACAACAGCCAACACAACATCTGAAGAGTCAAAGTGTCTAGTACCAATGCATGAACATTACAGCAGAGTCAGAAGAAGGAAAAGGGTTGGAAAGTGTTCAGGGCATCGTGGCCCACTTGCCTCATTTGACACAGGAAATGCCATCAAGCTTTAGGGAGCATTTTGAAGTTATTCAGCAGTGCTGTTTCTTGTCCCCACTGCTTTTTGTATTGGGTTTGCCATATCAGGTTATGGAAGAGTCTGAATGAACTTTTTGGCCAACCCAGTACCTATTCTGCTAGGCTAGACTGGCTTAATCGAGGCACATTTTGTTGTGAAAGCCTGTCCTGTACACGGCAGAATTAGTCTACCAGCATCCCTGGCCCCTTACCTGCAGGTAATATTCTCTGGCCCCGTTGTAACTCTCAAAAATGTCATGTCTGATCCTGAGTGACCACAATGATGGAGTAAATGTGACAGGAATGGGAATGTCAAAGAAGGAAGCCAAGGGACTTGGCTGGTGGTCCAGTGGCTAAGAATCTGCCTGCCAATTCAGGGGACACGGGTTTGATCCCTGGCCTGGGAAGATTCCACATGCCATGGGGCAGCAAAGCCAGTGTACCGCAACTATTGAGCCACATGCTCACAGTGCTCCCCAAAGAGAAGCCACCACGAGGAGGAGAACACCACAANCCTGAGTGACCACAATGATGGAGTAAATGTGACAGGAATGGGAATGTCAAAGAAGGAAGCCAAGGGACTTTGCTGGTGGTCCAGTGGCTAAGAATCTGCCTGCCAATGCAGGGGACACGGGTTTGATCCCTGGCCTGGGAAGATTCCACATGCCATGGGGCAGCGGAGCCAGAGTACCGCAACTATTGAGCTTATACTCTAGAGCCTGTGAGCCACATGCTCACAGTGCTCCCCAAAGAGAAGCCACCACGAGGAGGAGAACACCACAAGCAGAGAAAGCATGTGTGCAACAAGGCAGGCCCAGTGCAGCCAAATACAAGTAAATAGATACATGAATGAATAAAAATGTTTTTAAAATGGAAGGCAATTTTCTTTCATAGAAGATTATGAGCTTCTTCATCAACATGTTGAATTTGAGGTCACAGTGAGATACCCAAAGAGTAATGACCACAAGGCAATTAGGGCTAAAGACCAGAGTGGTTTAAGAGAATCATTCCATATTTACTAGTCCCAGGAGTGGAGATATGACCTCAAAACGGTGAGGCTGAGCTTGTGGTTGGCTGTGCCAAGAACCTGAACTCACAAACCTAAAAACAAAAGCAAAACGTCTATGTGACCCAGACTACAAGGTACAAAGTGTCTCCAATCCTATTAGTTTCTTATTTAGCCATTCCCTCCTGAAGAGTATATAAGATACAGGCTGAGAAGATTATTTCTCTGAGGAGTTCATTTTATGTTTTCAGATATCATCAACATCCAAAGGAATTTATTTATTGCCAAATTAAATTCACGCTATATCAGGTACTGCACAAAGATAACAGCACAGATGTGGCCCCTGACTTCTAGACTCTTACTGATACAAATAGGTAAAGCACTTACAGATAGAATAAAACATTCTATACAATAAGAATAGAATAGAATAAATGAAACATTCTAAATAATAAAACATTCTAACAATATGCTCATCACGTGTAAGTTGAAAGTACAGGGGAAGAGAGTCATACTGGGGAGACAATTTCAATAGTCACACAAGGCACTGAAGCCAAAGCAATGTGAAAATGAGGTGATCAGGGGAATCTCCCTCCCCTTCATGGAATCACTGAACAGTTTTCAGCAACGTGGTTCAATTCATGGAGTTTGTATCTCTCCAGCTGTTAAATGCCACTGACATCATCTGTTTGAGGATACATTCATCTATCTATTTATTCAACAAATATTGAATTTTACCTCCATATGCTGTTCCTGGGGTAGATCGAGAAATTTAAAACTGAAAGCAACATAACCCTTACCTTTGGATGAAGCTGATGAGAAAACAAACTTTACTGGAGGGAACTGTACCTGTTAGGATGCTCTTGACTATAGGTAACAAAAGATACAACAGATTGTGGCTTAAATAATGAAAAATAACTTTGATATGAAATTATTATTTCATATCAAAAAGTATCTCAAGACAGAGAGTTCCAAAGTCGACTAATTCAGTGTCCCTGTGTCATCATGAAGGACCCAGGTATGTTCTTTCTACTGACATCCTCAGTGTGCTGGCTTCATGAGTCAAGACGGCTGCTATAATTCCAGACATCACATCCTGAAGCCACCACAGGTGAGACTGTGAGGCTTACGAGAAATAATGCATATATAAAGCATAGGCCCTAGCACATAGAAATGGTTCCAGGGATGTTAGCTTTTATTATTTTGTGATATTATGCTAGAACTGCCATAACAAAGTATCACATGCTGGGTGACTTAAACAACAGAAATGTACCGTATCACAGCTGTGATGGGCAGCAGTCCGAAATCAAGGTGCCAGCAGGACTTGGTCCCTTCTGCAGGCTGTGAAGAAAGGATCTAACTTCTCTTCCCAGCATATAGATGGCCATCTTTTCTCCCTTTATCTTTTTCTCTTTTTATAAAGTCATCAGCCATAGTGGGTGAAGGGTTCATTCTATTGCAGTATGACCTCTTTTCAACTAATTATATCTGTAATGACCCTGTTTCCAAAGAAATCTATATTCTGAGGTGTTGAAGATTAGGATTTCAACCTATGAATGTTAGGGTGGGGACAAAATTCAACCTGTTTTAACACTGCTTAGCAATGTGCTTCAGTGCAAGTATCTTTATTTTATCAATACTTCTAAAAGGACCTTTCCAGAGATAGAAAATAGGTGGAAAAGGCTTTGGTCAAGT
This sequence comes from Neotragus moschatus, assembly GCA_006410615.1. Taxonomy (NCBI): domain Eukaryota; kingdom Metazoa; phylum Chordata; class Mammalia; order Artiodactyla; family Bovidae; genus Neotragus; species Neotragus moschatus. The sequence continues at coordinate 158,779 of SJYA01001893.1, forward strand.
GTTCAGCACACTAGAATCTCCATTCTAGGTGACAAGTCCCCTTTATCTGACTATGGGTGGATTTGTGATGCATTTGGATGTGAAAGCCATTATGGGGAATTCTTTATATATCGAGCTCTTTTGGTAAAGGATGGTGTCTTCTCCTGGCCTTATTTCCTTTATTCTCTCCCCTCCAATTTCATCGCACCTACTTCCTTGCCCTCTTTAAGAAAAGACTAAAAAAACCCCTCTTGTATGTGTTTGCATTTCTTCCCTACATGGAGGAGAAAAACAATAGTGAAGAGTCTGGAGTTCAGTCTTATTTGCTGCTCTCCTTTTCTTCTGGTAGAGACTGTGCCTGGAACGGGGCCCTAGCTTTTATGTGGCCACAGAGTGAAACAGGAGTAGGGCCAACAGAGCATGAGATGGTTGGATGGCATCATCGATTCAATGGACATCAGTTTGAGCAAACTCTGGGAGATACAGAAGGACAGGGAAGCCTGGCATGCTGCAGTCCATGGGGTTGCAAAGAGTCAGACAGGACTGAGTCGCTGAACAACAGAGTAAAACAAAGCATAATACTTTCTACCAAGTTGCGCTATTCTCCGGGGTGCAGGAAGAGTTTGTAAGTTATTAAAAGTTGAGTGAGTGCTCTGGGCTGCTCACGACAAACACCAAGACCATCTGGACTGTTGGTCCATCTTTTACCTGGGGCCACAGTCACTCTGTCCTGGGCCTGGAGGGAAGTCGGATGGAAGAGAGGACTAGGTTTCATTTCTGGAAAGAGAGGGAAGTGCAGAGGGGGCCTGAAAGGGGCTCTCTTTCCTGTTCCCCAGCAGGACTACTGGCTTCTTGGTTATTCAAGCTGAGAAGCAGTCTGCTCTCTGCTCCCTCACTTACCAGCTCCTGTCTCCCCGCCCCCCCCCCGCCCCCCCAGCCCTCTTCCCTCAGATTTTCTTCCACAGGATCTACAAGTGCTGGGGAACTGGAGCTTTTTAACTTTGTA
>SJYA01001893.1:161680-208366 GCA_006410615.1 Neotragus moschatus
GATGCCTCGCAGGTTGTATGCACAACTTTTAATTTCAAGCTAAGCTTCTGGAAAAACCAAATTAAAGACTCTTCTTTTCTCTTTTAATGCTTTACCATTAATATTTTCTAAGGAGAAATGAAAAAAGTTTCAGCATCTCCAACAGTGTGTTCCATGAGTTTCCTGGTGGGAGGTGATAAAGGCATTTTTTTTAACTGACTAAAAATGGTTAGCCACAACACCATGAAAATATCTCAGAATGTTTTAAAATGAAAAAAAAATTTTTTTCTGTGACATGGAAATAGCCATTTAGAGGGGGGGTCCAGGGGCTGCCGGCAGCTTTGAATGGTTGATTTCAGCCCTCTCTGGACCTCCCTCGTGATTTCCACACCAATTTTCATCAACTTCAAAAAAGCAAGCCACCTGAAGTACAGAGAAGGGGAAAAGTATGGGACCATTTGTTATTTTGGACACAGATGATTCCAACTGAGGGAGGACATTAAAATGTTTCAAGAAACAGCCTTTGAAATACAGCAATAGACTCACATCTATAACAGACTCTTCGTAATACAACCCCCCTCCATGGAGCACAGAACCCTTTTGTGACTCTGTAGGCCTCAGATCCGACCCCTGGGAACCTTTTTAAGTAGTGGAATGTAGCCATAGCTTCTACTGATGCTTAACAACTGCTTGCACCATATACAGATCTAAGCATAAAATTATGATAGACAACACCATCCTAAAACCTTCCACCATTTTTAACTTTGCTGTCAGAAAGAGAATGGACGTGCATTGCTTTGCTACATATTCCTGGAGAAGAATTAATATCATGATATAAAGTGCTGTGTGTCCCCTAAGAGGAGGATTTCGGTTGATATGGCTGCAAAACAAAATTAATTTAACCTAATTTGCATGTCTAAAGTGAAGGTGTACTGAAGACCTAATGATTATCTACTGCTACTGCATATAATATTGAATGAAAATATGAATCCCATCATCCCAGTTGTTAATAATGACCTCAATTATTCATTGATATGCAGGCCTTTTCATGACCACCTTTCTGCTAAACTTCCCCACCTTTTCAAGCTTATTCTAGTAGTTCTAAGGCTTTTGATGTCCAAGAACTAGCCTACTCAAGGGCCCTCATTTAAACATTTTCTAGATGCTTGTTTATTCTGATCACTCCTTATGTTTCATTTACTCAGCCTCCCTCTTACTTAGGGTGAGCTGCTTAGGAATTGTAACTCTTAAAGGAGATGGAGGATTCTGAGGTCTGGAGGAGAGAGCAGGCGAGACAAAGTTATGGTAAGATGCTTCTTTGCATTTCAATCAGGCTTAATACTTAAGCCATCTAGAGACTGTCATACTGAGTGAAGTAAGTCAGAGAAAGACAAATATCAGATGCTATCACTTATACATGGAATATAAAAAAAATGGTACGAATGAACTTACAAGTCAGAGTTACAAATGTAGAAAACAAATTTACGGTGACTGGGGGGATGCGGGGAGGGATAAATAGGGAAGTTGAGATTGACACATACACACTATATATAAAATAGATAACTAACAAGGACCTACTGTATAACACAGGGAAATCTACTGAATACTCTGTAATGACCTATATGGGAAAAGAATCTAAAAAAGGATATATATGCACACACACACACACACACACATATATATATACTTCTCTCATAGCTTAGTTGGTAAAGAATCTGCTTGCAATGCAGGAGACCCTGGTTTGATTCCTGGGTCAGGAAGATTCCCCTGGAGAAGCAAATGGCAACCCACTCCAATATACTTGCCTGGAGAAAGCCATGATAGAGGAGCCTAGTAGGCTATAGTCCATGGGATCACAAGAGTCATACATGACTTAGTGACTAAATTGCTCCACCATATGTATATATAATATATATACATATATATATAAACACATGTATATATACATATATATGCAAATATATTGCAAAAACCATAGTGCAAACCCCTCAGCCCCACCACCAAATTTCGAGCCAAACACCCAAATCAAGTTATCGCTGGCTCAAAGGCCACATGGCAAAAGCTCCCACCCACATCTGAAATGGGATGTAAGAGGATATTTACATGGATAATCCCAGAGCTTTGTCTGTGACCAGGGGAAACACAACCCCAAAGAGCAAAAACAAATACCTTCTGCTAGTTATTTGGGAAAAACAGAGCAAAAATACTTCCAAAAATGAGTATCGTTGGAAAAATCTAGAGAAAGATTAAGTATGATCAAAGGCTGGTGAAATGAAATTGGAGGTTTCATCTGCATTTTGAAGAACTACATTTGAGTAAAAAAAATCCATCTAACCCAATTTAACAGAGACATGGACTGTCAGTGGGTTTCTCTGGGCCAATCTCTTAGTGTCAGGACTAGATTCCCCTCCCAAAGTAACAACGAAGGAAAATGTAAAGGAAAGGAACCATCTGTCATTTTAACTGGCCTCAGAAATGTGCCTGGATCTTGGTGTGTGTTTCACCTACATTTAAATAACCCCAGCATAACGTGGTAATGCTAAACAATAGGTGTGCATATCTCAGTTCATCTCTCTGCTCTGCTTCACTGTTCCAAAATGGCTTTAAAAAATTTTTTTTATTGGAGTGTAATTGATTTACAATGCTGTGTTAGTATCTGCTGTACAACAAAGTGAATCAGCTGTGTGTGTGTATGTGTGTGTGTGTGTGTGTGTGTCTGTTTTGTTTCTTATTTGCTAAAAACAGGGGTTGGAAGAGATGGTCTCCAAAAACCTTGCCTGAATAAAAGCTCCAAGGTTCTCTGGCATCTTGTTTTCATACCTCAAGCTTTAAGGGGAGGGGGAATGTGGATAAAATGGCAATATTTTATTTCTCGAAGCTTTGATTACACAAAATTGGCTGAGTAGGGAACTTACATCTCTCTACTCTCGTCTCCATATATAACGGCGTAAGTTGCTAACTATATGCAAGGAAGCATTCCTTGGGAAAATGTGAAAAATGTAAATGTGGTTAGAACACTTTTATAATGCACACATATGATCACTACTTTATAAAGTTGGTGGGGGCTTCCCTGGCAGTCCAGGGGTTAAGACTGTGCTTCCACTGCAGGGGACATGAGTTTGATCCCTGGTCAGGGAACTAAGATCACACATGCCACACAGTGAGGAACAAAACAGAAAGTAGGTGACCTCTGTTCTCTTGCAATCAGAAATCATACTGAAAAAGAAACCTAAAGAACTGCTGGGAGAGCTCTGTTGGTGGTCTTAAAGGGTAAAATGGTAAATAAAATTATGACAAATATTAATTGATTCAGCATGACGATTTGGTGCCATCTTAGTGGCTCAGAGGTTAAAGCATCTGGCTCCAATGCGGGAGACCCAGGTTCAATCCCTGGGTCAGGAAGATCCCCTGGAGAAGGAAATGGTAACCCACTCCAGTATTCTTGTCTGGAGAATCCCATGGACGGAGAAGCCTGGTGGGCTGCAGTTCATGGGGTCGCAAGGAGTTGGACATGACTGAGTGACTTCACTTTTATTCTGATGCCCTTACACGGCAGCCTAAGTTTATGACAATCAGCTAAACGATGGTGCAGTGGGGAACTTCATTTGTGCCCATTGCTCTTCATGTGCAAATGAAGCTTATAACTTCAAGAAAGTTAGTGGTCAAAATAAATTACCAGATTAAATACCACCTCTCGGTTTTGGGTGTCCTTCAAAGACTTTTTCAGAATGGGCATGCCATTGCCATGGAAATGAATGGCTACCATTTTGCTATTGGAGGTCAGTGAACTAAATATTATATGGCTAACCTTGGTATCCAAACAGCCAGGCAGCCCGACAAAGGTCATTACCTGGGTAATACTGCACCCAGGGAGTCTGATACCTGTGTTCTCCAGTTTTCCAAAGTGGTCTTCACATTAGATGACGTGAATTCTCTTCAAATATTTCAGTGGATTCCCTCTGGGCTCATGAGGAAACACAAACTCAACAGATGGCTGAGAAAGCCCTACGTATGTTTATTGCTGTGCTTCTACTGCTGGGACAGTACCAGGCCTGAAGTGGGCACTTGAACACTTGCTAAATGAATGAAAATTCTGTGTGATCTGGGTCCCTGCTCACTTTGCCTTCCTCTTCATTTTCCCCAGCCATTCTGGCCTTTAACAAGTTCAAAAAACACATCAAGCCTGTGCTCTGCTCAATGTTATGTGGCAGCCTGGATGGGAGGGGAGTTTGGGGGAGAATGGATACATCTGTATGTATGGCTGTGTCCCTTCGCTGTTCACCTGAAACTATCACAACACTGTTAACTGGCTATACCCCAATACAAAATAAAAAGTTCAAAAGAAAAATAAATAAAAACTATAAAAGAATTATATAAAGTAAGCTTGACCTCAGCAACAAAGGAAAAAATAATTTAGCCATCTCAGAAAAAAAAAAATGTTCACATTGTTTCTGTCTTTGTATATGGCTCTGGATCAGAAAATAAGCATGAATACAGAATGTTACACAATATCTAGAAAGAGACAAGGTTTCTTGAATGAGGTCACCAAGAAGTTTTTTTTCCCTTAAGAGAGACCATTCCATTTCTTCCTGCAATGATAGGAGACACCTGACAAAACAGGAATCATTCGGGTTCTTAACTGGAGACTCTGATGCGCAGCCAGGAAAGGGGAAACGCATCTCCCTTAGCCGTTCCTGCGACTCCCAGCCCAGGCCGACCCGCTAGCTCCAACGACACTGGTCACGCAGATCTCTGGGCCAGCCAGCAATGGAACGGAGGCCACAGACGGCACTGCTCTGCCACGGCTCCTCTGTTCTGACCAGCGGGGCAGGCACCGATGGCCGGTATTATGTTCTATGGGCCTCGCTGGCCTGTCCCAGGAAGCTGCCGGGCTTGGTTCTGAGCTGATTCCAGACGCTGTACTCACTTCCCAGGGCTGCTGTAACACAGTCCCACCATCTTAAAACCAAGAGAAATACATTTTCTCACAGTTCTGGACATGATGAGTTTAAGATCAAGGAGTCAGCAGGGCTCTGCTCTCTCTGAGGACTCCAGGGAAGGCTCCTTCTTTTCCTTTTCCAGCTTTTGATGTTGCCCAGCAATGCTAGGCACCCCTTAGCTTGCAGCTGCCTTACTCCAATCTCTGCTTCCACTGTCATGTGGCCTCCTCCTGTGTGTGTCCCTCTGACATAAAATGGCTTTCTTATAAGGTCATCAGTCCTTGGATTTCAGTTTAGTCGCTCAGTCCTGTCTCTTTGCAACCCCATGAACCACAGCACACCAGGCCTCCCTGTCCATCACCAACTCCCAGAGTTTATTCAAACTCATGTCCATTCAGTTGGTGATGCCATCCAACAATTTCATCCTCTGTTGTCCCCTTCTCCTCCTGCCCTCAATCTTTCCTAGCATCAGGGTCTTTTCCAATGAGTCAGCTCTTCCCATCAGGTGGCCAAAGTACTGAGGTTTCAGCTTCAGCATCAGTCCTTCCAATGAATATTTAGGACTGATTTCCTTTAGGATTGACTGATTTGATCTCCTTGCAGTCCAAGGGACTCTCAAGAGTCTTCTCCAACACCATAGTTCAAAAGCCATCAATTCTTCAGCACTCAGCTTTCCTCATAGTCCAACTCTCACATCCACACATGACCACTGGAAAAATCATAGCCTTGACTAGACAGACCTTTGTTGGCAAAGTAATGTCTCTGCTTTTGAATATGCTATCTAGGTTGGTCATAACTTTCTTTCCAAGGAGTAAGCGTCTTTTAATTTCATGGCTGCAGTCACCATCTGCAGTGATTTTGGAGCCCAGAAAAATAAAGTCTGACACTGTTTCCACTGTTTCCTTATCTATCTGCCATGAAGTGATTGGACCAGATGCCATGATCTTCGTTTTCTGAATGTTGAGCTTTAAGCCAACTTTTTCACTCTCCTCTCTCACTTTCATCAAGAGTCTCTTTAGTTCTTCTTCACTTTCTGCCATGACGGTGGTGTCATCTGCATATCTGAGGTGATTGATATTTCTCCCGGCAATCTTGATTCCAGTTTGTGCTTCTTCTAGCCCAGCGTTTCTCAGGATGTACTCTGCATAGAAGTTAAATAAGCAGGGTGACANTCTCTCTAGTTCTTCTTCACTTTCTGCCATGACGGTGGTGTCATCTGCATATCTGAGGTGATTGATATTTCTCCCGGCAATCTTGATTCCAGTTTGTGCTTCTTCCAGCCCAGCGTTTCTCAGGATGTACTCTGCATAGAAGTTAAATAAGCAGGGTGACAATATAAAGCCTTGACTTACTCCTTTTCCTATTTGGGACCAGTCTGTTCCATGTCCAGTTCTAATATGTCCTTGGATTTAGGGAACACCAAATTGAGATCAAACCAATCAATCCTAAAGGAAATCAATCCTGAGTATTCATTGGAAGAATTGATGCTAACACTGAAGCTCCAATTCTCTGGCCACCTGATGTGAAGACCTGACTCATTGGAAAAGACTCTGATGCTGGGAAAGACTGAGGGCAGGACAAGAAGAAGGTGACAGAGGATGAGATAGTTGGATGGCATCATAGACTCAATAGACATGAGTTTGAGCAAACCCTGGGAGACAGTGGAAGACAGAGGAGTTTGGTGAGCTCCAGTCCATGGGGTCACAGAGTCAAACACGACTTAACAATTAAACAATATATCCAATATGAGTTAATTTTTCTTTAAATAATTACATCTACAAAGCCTCTATTTCCAAATAAGGTCACATTCCAAAGTTTCAAGGTGGCCATGAACCTTGCAGAGAACACTCTTCAACCCAGCCTGGTACCCAAGGCAGACGGATGACCTGTGTCCAAGAACAGCCAAAGCCTGTTTCCATCTGCCCCTCCATCAACAAGGGCAGTTCCCTCTAACTGCGGCTTCTTCCTATTCTGCGGAACTTGGGCCTCTTCACATGTGTACTCCACACACCTGCAATTTAGACCATCACTCTCTCATATGATTTTAGATCTGGGGTGATTTTTATTGCCTTCCCTTCAAATCCTTTCCAGCGTGATCCTGATAAACCAGCAACAACAAAGCTCCAGCTCACACTGGAGCTGCTCAATGGTGAGACAATCTCAGAGCTTGGACCTCGTGTTCGAACAGGGTCTTCCCTCCTGGAGACATCAGTCTTGCAGCTGTGTTAAGAAGCAATGCTTTGTTAAAATCCTGGTTGCACGGTGAGAAATGCAGCAGCCCACAAGAGCAGCCAGACTGTCTGCCTGGAGCGGCAGGGATATTTTGGGCAGCACATTGGGGGAGTTATGAATGGATCCGCTTCTCTCCCTACTCTCAGCTGTCAAGCCAGCAGTCAGGGCAAGCTGCTTCCTCCTGGGGCAGGAACAAGCTGGTTTTTCTGACAACATCTGTATACAGAAAATGCCAATTTCAGAGCGGGCTGGGCAGCAAAAGTATCAAGAGAATGGTGCCTCTAGAGACCAACTTGATCCTGTGCATGTGGAAACTGGAATGCTTTCCAGGGAGTAAGAGCAGGTTTCTTTTTGGGGGGCTGCCTGATCTTGGTAGCAGCATGAAGGATCCTTAGTTGCAGTATGTGTATGTGGGGTCTTTTAGTTGCACCATGTGGAATCTTTAGTTGCAGCATGCAAACTCTTATTTTCGACATGTGAGATCTAGTTCCCCAATCTGGGCCCTCTGCATTGGGGGCAGAGTCTTAGCCTCTGGACCACCAGGGAAGTCCCACTGGAACAGAATTCTCGACCTCAGGGAGCTGAGTGTACTGTCACCTGTGCAACAATGGCTTTTTCACTTCTTATGTGAGGGGCTGACACCTCCCAGCAGTAGCTGGAGATGGCCGATTTTTCCTAATTAGAGGAAAAAATAACGTTTCTGATAACACTGTCTTCTCAGCCAATTCTGTTTATTTAGTTCATGCCAAATTTCCAAACCTGCAGACTTTTAGAGGTACCACCTGATTCNAGGATCCAGTTCCCTGACCAGGGATTGAAACCAGACTCCTGCACTGGAAGCAGAGTCTTAGCCATTGGACCACCAGGGAAGTCCCAGTCCTGCCATCTTTACACGTCGGTTCTCAGAGAATTATAGCTTGGTAAAGATCCTTTTGAAATTGACTCACACTAACCAGAGCACTTTTGGATCTTTATCTTGGTGGGGGAGTGCCTTCCTATGGAACTCATAACAGGGAAATTGAGGTGCAGGGCCCTTCAAGTTCAAGCTGCTACAGAAGAAATCCGTGTCCCATTCAAAGTCCAGGAGATATAAGAGTTAATGGAAAATAAGCCTAGCCAACTATTTCTCTTAAGGGCCAGACAGTAGCTACGTTCAGCTTTGTGGGCCAAAATACGTGACAGTCTCCGTCACAACTAGCCAGCTTGGCTGTGACAGTACAAAAGCAGCCAGACAAGCTCTGTAATTGAGCGGGAGTGGCCGTGTTCCAGTAAGACTTTATTTGCAAAAACAGGCACAGGCTGCGCTTGGTCTGTGGCCCATACTTTGCTGATTCTTATCCTCATGGACCCTACATTCTGGGGGTAGGACAGAGGCAATAAACAAACTACAACTGAAAACAGATTAATCAAGGTAGGCCTGATTGTGAGAGGGACTTTTTTTTTCCCTTAACAAAGATTTGAAGTTGGTGAGGGAGCTCTATTTGGGAGAACATTCTAGAAAGGGGACAGAAGGCACAAAAGCTCTGAAGTGGGGAGAATCTGAGGGTTGGAGTGGATCAAGTGGGAAAACCTGGAGGAGAAAGAGCAAGGCAGGAGACTTACCTGGTGGCCCAGTGGCTGGAACTCCATGCTCCCCATGCAGGGGCCCTGGGTCCAATCCCTGGTCAGGGAACTAGATCCCACATGCTGCAACTAAAATTTGCATAACACTGCTAAAGATCCTACATGCCATAACTAAGACCCAGTGCAGCGAAATAAATATTTCAAAACTTTATTAAAAAAAAAAAAAAAGGAAGGCAGAGTACAGGTGACCGTGCAGACCATAGTCACTGGGGCTTTTATCCTAAGGAAAGGTCGGTGAAGATGCCAGAAGTAGGTCCTGATGTCTGTGTTACAAAGGTCATTGTTGGATACAGATTATAAGAAAGCTAGAGGGACCACAGGCAGGCCAACTGGAAGAAACTGCAGTGCCCAGGTGAGAAGCAAGGGTGGCTGGAAGGTGCTATGAGGTCTGAAATTCTGATTATATTCCGAAGGTAAAGCCTAGAAGATCTTCTCAAGGGTCCAGGTGGGATATTATGACCAGGAAGCTTTGTTAGAAACTTAACTTTGCAACAAACACATATTTAATACACAGTGTGCGAGGGTAAATAAAAGCAAGAATGTAGGGTCAACTTTGGATGTATACTTCTGGCAACTGATATTTACACTATGATCTTCAATTCCTCCCAGATTCATGTGATTTTCATTCTCTATCTATTCCAACTTAACATAGTGAGGACTCACCTATACTAAGTAGTTTCCTATACTAACTATATAGTTAGTTTTCCTATACTAACTATACACCTATACTAACTAAGTGGTTTCCAAGCAGTTTCTATTCTATAGAATGAATCTGCTGTGACTCTAGGCTAGCTTCTCAATCCTATGGAGAATGTATCCCCGTGTGTTCCACAGACTACCAGTGTGGTGCGGTGTACAGGTAACAGTGGTTAGTGAAAAAGGGATTCTGTGGTCAGATGGCCCTGCATAATATAGTACCTTTCCCGAGATTCCAAATGCACATAAAAATTGCAAAGTGTCTGCAGTCTTGAAGCAAAAAACAACAACAAACAAACAAACCCTTCAAACCCACGAAACAAAACAAAAAAAGTTCAGGGACCTCCCTAGTGGTCCAGTGGTTAGGACTCTACACTTACACTTCAGGAGGCCTGAGTTCAATCCTTGATTGGGGAACTAAGATCCTGCAAGCTGCAAGGTGCAGTCACACAAAGAAGTATACAAGTTATTTGCATTTTAAACAAAAACCAACCAACAAAACCCAAAAGAACAACTCTTTAACCTGAACCTCTCTCTCCAACCCTAACCTTTACCACTTGCTTCCCCTTGCCTGCTTGCTTCTACCTTAACTGAAAAGAAAATCAATACACTCATTAACAGAACACTGAACTTCTAGTAAAGACACACACACTCCTTAGAGATCTGAGAACCATTAGACAATGTATGCAATCCTGCCCTGCCAATCTCACAAGGCATTGCAACGACAGAATGCATTTATCTACACAAGCCTAGACTGCAGTAGTCAGCACATGGGCAAGACCAGTCTCCTACAAAAAGTGAAGTCCAAGGAAAGATGTCTCAAACAAGGAATAAAAAGATCATGGGTTCCCACACAGGCTTAGAGCCTTGGAGTAGAGGCTCTCTTGAGAGGCTGCAAGGAACCCCAGCAACAACCAAACTACTTTTGCCATAAAGCTGCGTTTGGGAGAGAGTGATGTCGCAAGATGGCGACACAGGTCTCTCTCAGCTTCATTCCCTTCACAAGAACACCTGACAGCTCCTCATGGACGAGATGCCACTGAGAAAAATCTAGGAAACAGGGGTAAGGGTGAAGCACCCTCATCATTACAGAGGCCCTGGCAGACCACATCAGAAGGACAAGAGGGGCTGCTACACCCTGACCATGTGTCCCTCCCCCAAGTCCGCAGAGCACTGCCTTCTGCCCTGAGTCTATGGTTCTCCAGCGGGGAAAGCAGAGCTGGGAGGATGTCCACTCTCCCTGCACTGTAGGTGGTTTCCTGGGGATTCCTACTCTGCTCTAACCTCACAGATAACCCAGGAATTTGTGGGGCTCAACCACTAGGCATGTGAGATCTAATCAAGGAGTTTTGTAAAGCTGCAGGATACAAAACTGACATGCAAAAATCAGAAGCATTTCTATATAATAATAATGAATTATCTGAATAAAGAAAATGATCCCATGTATAACAGCATCAAAAAAATACATAGACATAAATTTCAGTAAGTGAAAGATCTCTACAACTTAAAAAGACATTGCTTAAAAAAAAAACCTGGGGAAGACAAAAATAAATGGAAAGATATCCATGTTAATGGACTGCTGCTGCTGCTGCTGCTGCTGCTGCTGCTGCTCAGTCACTTCAGTCGTGTCCAACTCTGTGCGACCCCATAGACGGCAGCCTATCAGGCTCCTCCGTCCCTGGGATTCTCCAGGCAAGAACACTGGAGTGGGTTGCCATTTCCTTCTCCAATGCATGAGAGTGAAAAGTGGAAGTGAAAGTCGCTCAGTCATGCCCGACCCTTAGGGACTCCATGGACTGCAGCCCATCAGGCTCTTCTGTCCATGGGATTTTAATATTAAAGTGTCCACATTAATGAACGCCATACATAGACTGAAAGCAATCTATATCAAGATTCCAAAGGCATTTTAAACAGGCATAGAAAAATCATCATAAAGTTGACACAGAACCACAAGACTCCAAACTGCCAAAGCAATCCTGAGAAAGAAGTACAAAGCAGGAGGCACCGCATTTTGTGATTTCAACTTTTATTATAAAGCTAGAGTAATTAAAGGGCTTTCCTGCTGGCTCAGTGGTATAGAATCTGCCTGCCAGTGTAGGAGACATGGGTTTGATCACTGGGTCAGGAAGATCCCCTGGAGAAGGAAATGGCAACCCAGTGTAATATTCTTGCCTGGGAAATCCCATGGACAGAGAAGTCTGGCAGGCTACAGTCCATAGCGTTGCAGAGTTGAACATGACTTAGTGACTAAACAACAACATAGTAATTAAGAGTACAATACCAGCATAAAAACAGGCACACTGAACAACGGGACTGAATCAAGAGTTCAGAAATAAACCCAGGCATACGCAGTCAATTAAAGTCTGACAAGAGGACCAAGAATACTCAGTGAAGAAAAGACTGTCTCTTCAATGAATGGTGCTGGAAAAACTGATATGAAGCTAGATTCCTAACTTATAACACCCACAAAATTTAGCTCAAAATGTATAAACTTAAATATAAAACCAGAAACTGTAAAACTTCTAGAAAAAAAAAAACATTGAAAAATAGCTCTATGATATAGATCTTCACAATAATTTTTAAGATGATAACAGCTAAAGCACAAGCAACAAAATAAACAAGTATCACTACCTCAAACTTAAAAGCTTCTGCACAGCAAAGGAAACCACCCACAAAGCGGAAAGGCAACCTATAGAATGGGGGAAAAATGCAAACCATTTGTATGATAAGGGGTTAATATCCAAAAGATAGAATCACACAACTCAATAGCAAGAAATCAAATAATTCAATTCAACAACTGACAAAACACCTGAATGGACATTTTTTCAAAGAAGACAGATGAATGACCAACAGGTACATGAAAATGTACTCAATACTTTGCTCAGGGAAATGCCAATCAAAATAGAGATCAGCTCACATTGGTTAGAAAGCCTATCATCAAAAAGGTAAGGGAAAACGTGCTGGAGAGGATATGGAGAAAAGGGAGCCCTGGTGCACTGTTTGTGGGACTCTAATTGGTGCAGCTACTATGGGTAACACTAAAGAAGTTCCACAAAAATTAAAGATAGAACTGCCATATGATCCAGCAATTCCACTTCTGGGAATATATCCAAAAGATGAAAATACTATGTCAAAGAGATATTTGCACCCCCACGTCCATAGCAGCATTACTCATAATACCTAAGACATGGAAACGACGTCAGTGTCCGTCGATGGATGACTGGATATAGAAATTGTGTGATATAAATGGAATATGGCTGGCCATAAAAAGAAGGAAATCCTGCCATTTGTGGCAACATGGATGGACCTTGAGGATATTATGCAAAGTGAGTTAAGTCAGACAAATACTGTATGATCTCACTTGTGGATTCTAAAAATTAAAACCAAATCAAAATAAAATGATAGGAAAAGAGATCAGGTTTGCAGTTACCAGAGGTGGGGAGAGAGGGTGAAAGAATTAGATGACAATGGTCAAAAGATATAAACTGCCAATTATAAATAAGTACTATGGATATCACGTAACACTGCTGGATTGCATATTTAAAAGCTGTCAAGAGAGCAGAGTTCTCAACACAAAGAAAATAAACTATTTTTCTTTAGGGGGTATATTAATACGAGGTGATAGATGTTAACTAAAATTACTGTACTCATCATTTCACCATATACATAATTCATTTATAATGTAAACCTTAAAGTTACACAGTGTTTGGCAAATGTATCACAATAAAACTGGGAGAATGTAGTGCAAACTTTTGAACTGTATTTCGTTAATCCACTTATTAACCAAAAAACTGCAGGAGATTTGAAAATGCACTTTGATAATAAATAAAAAGAAAAAAACAGAAAGCCAACTTGAGATTTTATAGTACACTTTGTACTTAAATATATGATCACATTTTCCGGGTTGCATAATATACCAATTCTATTTTGAAAAGATACTCATTTAATATTTTCTGATTATGAAGATACACAGGATTATTACAGAGAATTTAAAGTACAGAATATAAAAAAAGACGATTTAAAACATTTTAATCTACCAAGAAAATAATTTATCAGCCATAAAATTCCAGCCCATTTCAGTTTTTCTGTACATACATATTACATTGGAGAAGGAAATGGCAACCCACTCCAGTGTTCTTGCCTGGAGAATCCCAGGGATGGGGGAGCCTGGTGGGCTGCCGTCTATGGGGTCACACAGAGTCGGACACGACTGAAGCAACTTAGCAGCAGCAGCTTAGCAGTACATACATATTATAAACACATTTCCTTTTTTTCCACAATTGGAACCACACTTCCATAGTTCCCTTTGCCCCTAGATACTGTTCAATGATTTTTAACATCTTCATAAACGTTCATCATGTAGATACACAATTAACTCTCCTTCCATGTGTGGGCATTTAGCTTTCACCACATTTCCACTGTGTCTATAAACCTATAGAAGCATTTTTCAGAGCTCTGTGTGCGCATCTCTGACCATTTCCTCAGGATAAATTCTTAGAAATGAAAGTACTGAGTCAGAGGACACAATTTCCAAGTTCTGCTCTGATTTTCAGATTTCTACCAGTTTCTGGAGAGAAATTTATATTCCCAAGAGCAGTGTATAAAGAACGTTTACCTCCTACTACTCCTCCAGCACTTAATATTACCTTAAAAAATATATGCACATTTCTCATTGTTACGCATGTCTTATTTTTGCTTTGATTTGTATTTTTTGGATTACTCTTGAGTCTAGACGTTTTCCCCCCATGTTTCTTGAAGATTATTTTCTCTTTGTGAATTTATGTGTATTGCTCATATTTCTATGTAGAGTGTTCATCTTTAAAAAAAATTATTCAAGACTATACTGTGATAGTTTTTACTAAGGCTTTGTTGCTAGTTTAATTTTAGATAAAGTCTTTCCAATCAACCATAGTAGAGGTATTGCTCTTCTTCCTGTAATTTCAAGAGCTAAAAAAAGAAATCAATTAGAAAATTCAGACCGAGGCAAAGATGGTACCTAGAAAAATTATATCAACCAAATTTCCAAACAGGTGATGGCAGCTGGGGATTCCTCTTCCCATGGCAAATGTTTTCTCAGAAGTTATCCTGAAGCAAGAAGTATACAGACCTTCAGTAGTGAACTCTCCGACTCAAAAGCAAAGTCCATCTCAGGATTTTTGGTTGGGTTTTTCTGGGTTCCAGGGGTCCTGGTCTCAGGGTTTCAGCTGTAAGATGGAAAGAAGAGGATGCCGAGGTAGAAACAGACAATCCACCTGAGAGTATGTTACATCTTCACACACCTATTGAGACATTTCAGGGCTGGCAGTCTTTTTAGCACAAACGTTCTCCTCGGATTTGTTTCCACTGACATACATATCAACTGTAGGTAAAAACAAAGCTGCCTATCACAGATGTTAAACAATGATTTGTTGAATGATTTTGCCGCTGCAATTTCTACTCTGGGAGTGGTACTGAGTGTGCACATTTACACGACTTCTTTGGCATCATCAAAGTCACTTAGAAGGATGCTCTTATATGAGCAGATTTTCTGCAGTGACAAGGAACAGACAAGTATTTTTCTCTCTCCGTTTCACAGCTCTCATCGACCAGCCACTGGCAGAAGTCACCATTCCTTAGCTAAGGAATGCTGCTTTCCAAAATCCTTTGGCAAAATCTTCTAGAGATTTGTTTTTCTGCTTCTTCCTAATTTAGAAACAGTCTTCAAAGAGAGAAGAAATAAAAAAAAAACTGACATATCAATGTGAGAAGAAACCAACTCATTTAATTCTGCATTTCTTTCCCAGAAAGTTTCAGAATTTATCATCGAAGACCAATAAATTGGACGAGATCATTGTGGGGTAAAAGTCAACAAGAAAAGGTATACCCCAAGATTCAATTTTTTTTTAAATTGAAGAAACAACATGTGACACAAATTTAAGATTTTATTAAAATCATTTGTAAATTGACATAATATCTCAGTGGTGAAGGAAAACTTTGAACAAAGCAAAAATAATGAGTTGTGTGAATTAACAGAAGGGTGAACAGTGTTAAGTATGGCATTTAAATGATTACATGATTTTAATTATTCTTTTCATAATAAGCAACTCTGTGAACATCTATTCAAGAAGTTGAAAGCTGTGCCTTCTATGGAACTTGCAGCTGAATTAAGGCTTTGTTTCCTGCCTTTGGCAATTTTAAGAAAACAAATGGAAATGGTTCAAAGAACTTATAAAACATCCACCACCTATCGAAAGAATTTAAGGTAAGGTGGTAAGCATTAGAAAGAGAAAAACAAGACAAACACATACACACACAGAGTATTCATCTGTGAGACAGAAAAGAGAGAACCGGAGTAATGACGAGAGAAGTGCCCAGAAGTCCAGCTCAGGCCGACCCCTTATTTATTCTTGGCTGCAAGGGGTTTCCGGCTGATCTTTTTCGATTTGTCGTTATTTTTCTTTGGCGGTTCTGGGTTTGCCTGCATGTGTCTGCCGTAGAGGCTGAAAAGAGAGAGAAGGGAAAATGTGAGATCCACCTTGTGAACACAAGATACGCTTCTGCTGGCAGAGTTTTCATCAACAGATTCCTCTCCAGGCACATTGAGGGAGGCTGTGAACACCACAAGGGCATTTTTGTTTCCTCTGGGTCATATGCTGGATTTACACATGTGCGCACACACACACACACACACACTGTCTCTCTCTCTCTCTTACTCACTCCACCATGCCATGAAGTCCAATTCTGGACCAGTCTCTTGGAATCATACACTCTCTGGGCTAAGGAAGAGAGACCAGGACTAGGAAAAACGTGAGGCTCAGCTTGGCTGCTCCAGACTGAAGCTCCACAGCTCGTGAGTGTTGGGAGATGACAGTGACCAAAACTTGGCCGGACTGAAAAGACAGAGTGTCCCCTTAGTGCAAAGTGAGCAGCAAGCCGGCCCAAGAGCCCCGGGGCTGGGTGATGCGACAGAGAGCAATGGTGTCGGAGCCTGTGCTGGCTGCTCACCCGTGATGGATGGCACTGGGGTGGCGACCACCCATCAATGCCACGTTAATAAGCACTGCTGATTAAATGTTGACGAAGTACCCTACAATCACAGCCACAGCATCCACTGTGGAGCAGAGCTGGCTCTGTGGCTGAGGGGACTGAACCTGATAGCAGACAGTAATTAACCGGTAATTTATGAGTCATTCTGATTAAACTAAATTAAAAGCCACCCGAAAGTGAGAACAGCTCAACCTTAACTCCCCTTGTTGCTATAACTGTGTCCCCGAGAGAGGCCAGTGGGTATCTCCGTGGTTCCCTAAGACAGGCAACACCTGAGCCCACACTGAACAGGGTGGACACGAACACTGGCCTTCCTGTACAAGGCGCCGCGTCTTCTAGGAGCCACGTGTGTGATGACAGCCTCTCCTGAACGCGGCGTGCGCTCTGCTCCCGATGACACCGATGCTGTCTTGATGAGCTGAGGGACAGACCTGGAGCTGTCCAGCGGATGCAGCGCTTAGGCACAGCTGGCCTCTGGGTTTTGACAGGTCACATTGCAGCCTGCTTCTCCAGAGGTTTCCGAGCATCTCCTCGGAAGCAGGATCTACCAACAGTGGTCATGAACTTGGGTCTCTGTTTGCAAGAAGTTTAGAATGCAGAGTGTGGCAGCAGACAGACCTCCCAGCTGAAGAATGTTAAGTCCAGCCAGGTGCTGGGAACATTCTCCAGGCAAAGGGGAGCATCAGGGAGGAACTGCGCGTCCTCAACACATCACATCAGAGCCTGTAAGTTACATTTAACTCCTGCAGAAGTCCCCTTAGAGCAGGGGTCCCCAGCCTCTCAGACCTCATATCTGACGATCTGAGATGGAGAGGATATAGTAATAGTAACAGCTACCATCAACGTAACACGCTTGAATCACCTACCAACCACCATTCCCCTCACCCCACCATCCGTGCAAAAACTGCCTTCCATGAAACCGATCCCTGGTGCCAAAAAGGTTGGAGACTGCTGATAGAAGACTTCTGAATGGAGTCTAACTGAATGGAGAGGCAGACCCAGTCCTGCCCAGTGTCCACAGCAGAAATATCCCCAAGAGAACCTGCCATCCAGGAAAATGGATCTTTAAATCTACACATGCCCCCTCCTACACTTTTTAAGAAAACTGGAGTATCATTGCTTTACCTACTGCATTAGTTTTTGCTATGCAGCAAAGTGAATCAGCTCCATATGCAATATGTCCCCTCTCTTGGACTTCTTTCTGATCTAGGTCACCACAGAGCACTGAGTAGAGTTCCCTGTGTTATACAGCAGGTTCCCACGAGCTATCTATTTTACACATGGTAGTGTATGTCAATCCTAATCTCCCAACTCATCCCACCCTCCCTTCCCCATGTGGTGTCCGTATGTTTGCTCACTACGTCTGTGTCTCTATTTCTGCTTTGCACATTCATTTGTACTATTTTTTTAGATTCCACATATATGCATTATCCATACCCTTTAAAAGAAGTTGGTTCCCCTCAAAGTCTATATTGTAGAAACCTGGTAGTCTTAGATCCAGGCAAAGAAACATTGGTTTAGGCAGAAAGGAAGGTTCGCCAATCCAGCTTTACCACTGTTACCAGTCCCACTCCCAGTGATGCTGCTGTGGCTGCTAAGTTGCTTCAGTTGTGTCCAACTCTGTGCGACCCCATAGATGGCAGCCCACCAGGTTCCCCTGTCCCTGGGATTCTCAATGCAAGAACACTGGAGTGGGTTGCCATTTCCTTCTCCAATGCATGAAAGTGAAGTCGCTCAGTCGTGTCTGACTCTTAGAGACCCCATGGACTGTAGCCTACCAGGCTCCTCTGTCCATGGGGTTTTCCAGGTAAGAGTACTGGAGTGGGTTGCCACTGCCTTCTCTGAGTCCCAGTGATGTTCCTGTCCTAATTCCCCAGAACTTGCTGTTGACCAAAGGGACTCTGCAGAGGAAATGAAGTTAAGGACCTTGAGGTGGAAATATGGTCTTGCATTTTCTAGGGGGATCCAACCTGTGCACCCCTTCCCCCACCCTGCCAGCATCTCTCCCGGATGCACCAGAATAGGGAGAGCAAACTCAGCCAAAGGAGAGTTATGTGCTACATTCTGCACCTATATCAGACAAGCTGATCTTCCCACAGCGTCTGCCCCCCTCCTCCTCCTCCCAGGACGCTGCATTCCTGGAGATCAGCAGCTTAGTGCTACAGCCGGATGTGCACAAGGGGACGTGGGGCGGGGTGGGGCTCTGGTCTCCAAGCTCCTCCCACCTGGCATGAAGCCAAGGTCTGACTGTTCTGAACACCCACAAAGGCATCTGTGGTCTCAGCATCTTCCACTGTAATTGCTTTCTCACAGCTTCAGGGTCTCTCCTTTGCTTTCCAAACTCTTATCCCTATACTCATTCTTGCTCGCAGATAACATTCAACTTTAAGGATCACCAAAATCTATAGATACACAGCTCCCTCGTTTGTGAACTTAGAAACCTGGTAAAGACTCGGGGGCTGGGAAAGTGGTATCAACGGAAATAAAAGAGTTCAGAGGAGAAAGAAGAGATGAAAGACTCAATGAGGGCCTGCTATACACCACATCCTGAACACGCAGGCATGGAAGGCTTCCTGGAAGGAGTGGCGGTGTTGCTAGGCCCTGACAACGGTCATGAAGCAAAGTCATTTCAGCAGGTGTGCCAAAGCTGCTTGGGGCTCAGCAAGGCTCCTCTATTCAGGAAGGAACTAGAATGTTCCAACCTTTCATCACCTGCCTTTTTAAACTCAGACCCCACTGTGTGCCTGGCCTTCCTGGGGCTACACAGCAAGCCACTCACTACAAAGGGTCAGAAGGGAGACTGAAAAGTTTCTGTTTGCCTCTTATGAGCTGTCAGTTCTAGGCACGTGATTAGTAAGCCTCATCCCCACCGTGCCTTCGTTTCTTCATCTGTTAAAGACAAAATGATGTTGTTTTCTCACAGAGTGGCCATAATGCTGTAAGCTGGGCACCAGGGCATGACATGGGGTTACAGTGATTAAATAAAGATAATTATATGATTACTTCTCTAGGGTTTCTTCCTCTGAAAAATAACATGGTATTTTCTACCGACACCAAATCTCCAAGCATATAGGGAAGAAAGGTTTGGATCCTCTTTGAAGAAAGCGACTCAGGCTAAAGGCACTGTCCCACTTCCTCCATGAGTCACCAGCGGATGACTCTGCCCTGCCCTGCGGGATCCTCTCACTGCTCCAGCTGTGTGCCAGATGACAGCCACGTTTCACTCTCATCTGTAGACTGGATCCATCAGAGCAATCATTCCCACCTGGAGATGTGGCTCTGGCTGGGCAGGAAGGACAAGCATCTCAGGGTCCCGAGTCTTGGATTCCCTCAGCTATTAATATTAGCCCTGGGGCTTCCATTCAGGAAGTGTAGGGGGCAGAATAATGGCCCCTCAAAATGTCCACATCCTGATCCCAGAGACCTTGGGGTCTGTAACCTTATATTTGCTAAAGGGACTGTGCAGAGCTGATTAAGTTAAGGACTTGAAAAAAATTTTTCTTGGAGTTGCTTTAGAATGTTGCATTTTTAGTTTCTGCTGCATAGCAAAGCCAGTCAGTTACATGTATACATATATTCCCTCCTTTTTTTGGATTTCCTTCCCATCTAGGTCACACAGAGCACTGAGTAGAGTTCCCTGAGCTCTACAGTGGGTTCTTGTTAGCTATCTATTTTATACGTAGTATCAATAGTGTGTGTCGGTCCCAATCTCCAGTTCATCCCACCTTTTCTTCCTCCTTTAGTATCCATGTTTGTTGTCTACATCTTTGTCTCTATTTTTGCTTTGCAAAAACGTTCATAGATGGAGAGATGATCTTGGGTTATCTGGGTGGCCCAACAGAATCCCAGGGGTCCTAAGAGGGAAGATGGGGGTGCTGGAGGGCCAGAGTCAGGGATGCTCAGATGCTGGCTTTGATGATGGAAGAAGGGACTGCCAGTTGAGGACTGCAGGCAGGCTCTAGACCCTAGAAAGGCAAGGAAACACATTCTTGCCTAGAGCCTCCAAAAGATGAAACCCTGCTGACACCTAAATTTCAGACTTCTGACCCCCAGAACTGAGAGAGAATATATCTGTTCTGTTTTGGGCTACTAGGTTGGTGTTGATGTTTAGTGGCTAAGTCATGTCTGACTCTTTTGCAACCCCATGTATTTCAGCCTGCCAGGCTCCTCTGTCCATGAAATTTCCCCGGCAAGAACACTGGAGTAGGTTACCATTTCCTCCTCCAGGGGATCTTCCCAACCCAGGGATCGAACCCGTGCCTCCTGTCTTGGCAGGTGGATTCTTTACCACTGAGTCACCAGGGAAGCCCTTTTTGGCCACTAAGATCATCTTAATTTGTTATCAGCAGCAACAGGGAACCAATACAGTAAGTGAATCTCTCTGGGGCTGTCTGTGAGGGATTTTACTTAGTTTTAGCAGAAATTTTCTTCTGGGGTAGCAACTCACTGATAAGAAAGAAAAGTTAAAAACTAAGTTGCAGAAAGGCCACAGAAGGAGAGTCTCCAAGGAAAAATGGGTGCTGTCGACTAGAAGAGGAGGCGGCGGGCAGGCCAACTATCCCCTCTCTGCTCCAGGGAGACAGGATGGGCCTGGCTCCCTCCATGCGCTGAAGCTGACACTCATGGTCCATGTTTGAAATGCACCCAGAATTAATTTACAGCGGTGACAGTGACAAGACGGATAGCTCTATGCCTCTGAAAGGAGTTGTATCACATGCAGTTATGCCCAGGGCCACATGGGGAAGCACCAGGTTGACTGGGAGGCAGAGAAGCCCAGGGGAGAGCAAAGCTCAGAGTCCTTATGGGTGGTTTCACAGGAAGGAATTGGGTGAAACAGGGTAGGTGAATAATTTGATTAAAATCTCAGAGCCTAGAGTGAAAAAAGTGATCTCCAGTTGCCCAGTGCCTGGATCAGGGGGAATATTGGCTTGGTGCATCAGAGTTAGAGAAAAGAGGTGGTCAGGATTGGCTTGGATATGAAAGGCATGCTAGCGGATGAACTGTTCGCTCCGCTGGGAATGAGGAGCATTCTCGCTCGCCAGCATCATTAAATACAGGAAGTGAAAAACAGGACTGATCTATGCAACCTGCAGGCTTCAGGATGGCTTTCTGCCCTCCTGACCTTTCCATACTCTCCTCTCATTATGTAACTTCCACCTCCTTGATCTTCGAAGATTTCAACTAACCCCTGGATCCTGGCACAAGATGCTTCTTGATGAGCACATCCCCTCAGTGATCTGCTCAGGTGGTACCCATCATCTGGTCCTATAAGAGCCCTGGCTCACTGCATGGGGGATTCTGGAGAACAGTCCTGGGGCTTCGAGCATCTGCATTCCTGAACCCTGTTTGCTCCAAAGGACGTGTGACATTGAGCAGGTGACTAACTTGCCAGAGGCTGATGTCTTCATCTGCAAAACGATGAAAACTGCTACCTTGAAGGGCTTGTGGGGGGAGATTAAATCAGACACGGACAGGGTCTTGGATGCAGGCACAGAACAGCTGTTCCAGAGCAACAGCTGTCACCTTTAACCTCTCATGAAGGCCTAAGACCCAGGCTAAGCCAGCCAATTCCACCTGCTTCCCAGACACTGCCTCTGAGCACAGCCAGGAGTTCAGCTTTGCCATCATGAGCTTGGGGAGCAGACTCTACCTCGGGAAGGTTTCTGGGGGCACTGAAATCTGGTCATGCTAGTTTGAGAGCACTGACAAGGAAGACTGGCTCCCTGTCACGGATGGGGCTGCAGCATCAGTCACCATGGGTCAAGTGATCAATTCGGAATACGGAGTGAACCTGTGGCACAGAGTCTTGGAAAATCTTCTCTCCTCTGAAAGCTGGGGTCTACAGAGGATGACTGGGAGCTGTTCATGGAAGGAGAAAAATCAACAGAGAAACAGTTAAAGTGACAGGAAAGGATGAATTATGCTCAGGAGTCTGATGAACGGACTTCTGACGGTGGAGAGAATCCTCAAAGGCGAGACGCCTGTGGATGACCTGTGCTGTGGCTAATGAACGAGCCAGCATCACTGAGCTCATGAGGGCTCTCGTCTGGTCCCTGTNGGATGACTGGGAGCTGTTCATGGAAGGAGAAAAATCAACAGAGAAACAGTTAAAGTGACAGGAAAGGATGAATTATGCTCAGGAGTCTGATGAACGGACTTCTGACGGTGGAGAGAATCCTCAAAGGCGAGACGCCTGTGGATGACCTGTGCTGTGGCTAATGAACGAGCCAGCATCACTGAGCTCATGAGGGCTCTCGTCTGGTCCCTGTGGGAGCGGACCCTGACCAGAGCAGCTGTCTGGAGAATCCCAGCTGAAGATCAGCTCCGGAGGATTCATCATGAAATGATACCGTGAGCAGAAGAGGTCACCAGCCTGGTCACTTGAGAGGCATCGTGTTAAAGACATCTGCACACTGGCTCCCGACACTCCACACAACTCAACACCCCTGCCTGGTGACATCTAAGATGGCACAGCAAACAATTCCAGCCCACAAGAATGAGAATACATTGATTTCTCAGCAAACATTATACTGAGTAGTAGTATGATATACATGCTCTATTATTGGTGGGTATATTTATTTAACATGGGCATATTCATCTTGTGAAAAAAAAAAACAACCACATTTGAGTTTTACTGTTTCTGTTCAATCCCAGGGTCTCGTGCAGACCCTCACACCCCTTCATGTTTACAGCAATGACCACCACTGAGGACTGTATTTTTCCTTCTTGAAAAGTCTCCTCCCCTGGCTCCAAAGAACTATCCTTGTTCTTATTTTTCCCCTGGACAATTCTATAGTCCTTATGGTTTTGCTTTTAGCTCACTGCATTCTCTTCTCTAAACCGATCATCTGATTTTGTAGCTTCAATGAGTATCTCTGAGTATGAGCCCTCAGAGTCACTGCCATCTTCAACCCCTGCTACACCAAAACTCCCACTTGTACAATGAACCATTAAATCCAACCAAATGCACACAACAGTTCCCTACCCCAATTCCTCAATGTCCCTCTAATGTCTCCAGACCTCCAGGATCAAAATGATGAAGTCATTCTGGCACCTGCCTCTTTTTTCAGTCACTCTATTAATCAAGTTTGATTACATCCTCCTCTATCGCAGGAAGTCTCAGTCTGTGGAAAGGGAGGATCTGAAGCTCCAAGCAAAGTTATATGCGCCTTTTTTCAGCTGAAAAGTGAACACAGCTTTCATCAGCTTCTCAAAAGGTTCATGACTCAATGGATTAATAACATGCTTTACGGTACTTATTCTTATTTATATCATCCTATGATCTTATTCATTCTCTTTTTCTTCTACCCTAAATTATGGCCATTAGTGTTAACAGGTTCCTTCCCGGTCTCCATTTTTTTTTCGGCTGTGCTGTGCAACTTATGGGATCTCAGATCCCCAACCTGAGACCAAACCCAGGTCCCTGCAGTGAAAACACCAAGTCCCAATCACTGGGCCACCAGAGAATTCCCCCTTTCTGATCTCCTTGAAAACAGTTCCTTCCTTCCTTCAATGTTTCCTACACACAACTGGCAGAATTCCCTCTCCTTGGTTTATGCAGGGAAAGCAGTATCCACTACCCACAGGATCAACCACCCAGCTTGGTACGTGGCAGAGTATCCACTGAACATGCCACGCAATGCCTACCCAGCCAAATTTCTTCTCTCTCTGTTCACTAACAGACCAAATACAGAAACGTTGGTCTGGAGAAGGGCAATGTAGAGTGTGGGAAAGGTAGGCTGAGTGTTAGCTTTGCCACCTATTAGCTCAGTAACCTTAGAGTCTGATATCATTCTGGAATGTCTGTTCATCTTTATTGAAACTGGGAATATCTGCATACTGCCTACACCTTGCAGGTGATTTGAAAAAACTTTTGAGTGCTAAACCCATCTAAGGCCTTTTCAGCCAGGATTCCTTCTGGTCTCAAGTTTTTGGCTGATTTGTGTTACTACTGCCTGGAATGCCCGCCCCCATCCTTTCTACAACTCAGATCTCATCCACATATTCAGGCTTTTCACAGCTTTCTCTGCTCTGCCCTCTGTTCAATTTCTGCCTTCACAAAATACTGTGGTGTTTATTGAGATTTCATCATTAAGTCCTTCAGAATAGACAAAGTAATCTCTGCTCTTGGCTGTTATTTCCAAGTACTAGTAGAGTGCCTTGATCAGGATACATGGTAAATATGGTCACCGTGCAGTCAGCATTCACTACCACAACTATCCAAGAAAGAAGGGGCTTTCATTATTTTCCTTTTCCAAACGAGGAAATTTAGGATTAGAAAAAGGTTCAGATTACCCCCAGGTAATGACCCCAAGTTCAAATTCTCTAGGCATTAAGCATATGGGCTTTCCTGGTGGCTCAGAGTAAAGACTCTGTCTGCAATGCAAGAGACATGGGTTTGATCCCTGGGTCAGAAAGAGCCCCTGAAGAAGGGAACGGCAACCCACTCCAGTATTCCTGCCTGGGAAATCTCATGGACAAAGGAGCCTGGTGCACTGCAGTCAGTGGGGTTGCAAGAGTTGGACAAGACTTAGCAGCTAAACCACCAACCATCACCACCACCATCTTTCTGGATTTCTCAGTTTCGTCCTCTTCATCAGCCTACCATTTCCTCAAGGGTGGGGACAGCAGACTTCACTTCTTTTGTGTTCTACATATGCAAGGCCCTGCTGGAAGCACATTGTGTGCTATGTAAATATTATGTTTCAGAATGCCAGGTATATGAGAGGTACAATATGCTGTGCTTAAGTCATTTGCTCCTGTCATATGCCTCCCTCCTGTTGTTTTGGGTGTTTCCATGGAAAGTCCTTATACAGACCAAGAAAAGAACCAATTTGAAAAATCTCAGTATATGGCCAGTGACAATAATGAAGAGAAATCATTTTGTGTCTAATCTGTAATCTTATGGTAGGATGCTAAATTTAACATCTCTGCAAATAAATCTGTGGACAAAGTGTGAAGCCCAGATTATTAATAAGCATTTGCCATATCTTTATTTATCCTATCTAGCAGCTTCTGAGGGGTTGGTGACAGAACCTTAGCACTTAAATTGCTGAGTCTTAGAGAAAAAAAAGGGAACGGTTACCATATTCCCATGAGAAGTCTCATTAATTCAAAAGGCAATGATTTTTTGAGATCAAACCTCCAAGAGATGGTTCCATGAAATTCACTAGCACCAGGAGGTGTCTTTTACATTCTCCATTATAACCCTCACTGCTCTCTGCCCTCAACATACAGTGTAAAAAGAAATTATCAACATATGTGTGTGCAAACAGCACCTGTATAAATAGCCAAGAAGAATCTGTAGCTGGCTTAGGACAGATATTAAACTACACAAAAAAATATAAAATGTAAGGCAGATTTTAAAAATACCCCATACATTCTAGACTATCTGCCCCATTGGAGGAGAGAAATGAGGATTCTGGCAAAACAAAACTAACAATCTCATGCACAAAAGATGCTCATTAAACTTCATCATCCTGTCTACTCTAATGATGTTTTTACTTAATAAAAATTCCCCAAGCAGTTGCAAGGATATTAGGCAAGGTCTTTGGTTATGTATCAGAGGTCTGAGCTGTCACCAGCAAGCATGCAGTTTGGGGGCTAAGGCTCCCTGGGGAAGGAGCAAATACGGCTTTCACAGAATACATGCAGAGAAAAATCAATAACTGCAACTTGCTTCCCTGCTTAAGCATTTAAGAGAATAGGTAATCCTTTTAAATTAAACTGCAAAGTGCTAAATGTTGCAATTTCCAGAATAAACTAAAAAACAAAGGAAAACAGGAGGAAGAGCACTCTTGTAAGTTTTCTAAGCAAGCTACTTCCTTAATAGACTCCAGACCTGGAGTACTGGAGAATATTTTTTATGAAAAGAATTATTTCGAGATATCATGATGTTGAGGCTGCACAGGTGTCTATGTGTTGGTAATACACAAACCTATTTATAGATACAAGGAAGGAAGTGGCAAGTATTTCTTTATGTTGTTGTTTTCTATTTTTTGACCGTACCACATGGCACAGAATGTAGGACCTTAGTTCCCTGACCAGTGATCGGACCTCTGACCCCTGCAACAGAAGTCCATTAGTCAATGGACTGCCAGGGAAGTCCCAAGAAATTATTTCTATTACGTGCATGTAATACGACCAAAAATTATTCCTAAGAAAACATTACTATTAAAATTCATGATCTTGATATGCAAATGTATAACTGATTTACCTTGCTATGCACCTGAAACTAAGACAGCACTATAAATCAACTACAGTCCGACACAAATTAAAAAAAATCACTAAGTAGAATCCGGCTCTNCAATGGACTGCCAGGGAAGTCCCAAGAAATTATTTCTATTACGTGCATGTAATACCACCAAAAATTATTCCTAAGAAAACATTACTATTAAAATTCATGATCTTGATATGCATATGTATAACTGATTTACCTTGCTATGCACCTGAAACTAAGACGGCACTATAAATCAACTACAGTCCAACACAAATTAAAAAAAATCACTAAGTAGAATCCAGCTTTCAAAAGCTAAACAGTAATTATCTAATAGATCCCTTAACATGGATAGCTAGATGATAATTCTATATAATCACAAAGTATTGCTTCTGTCCACACTATACAAACCATCTTAAATTTCATGTCCAGTCAATACAGAGTTGGCTGGAGAGATATGAGAGTTGGTGCAAGAATGAGGTATGACCCCAAAACTTAAAGCCAGAAAGGTTGCCCTCTGTGTGTAAAATCATCATGTCAACACAAATGAACCAAAGCAGGAACTCAGAAAGTCTCCCCAAGAAACACCAGCACAACGCAGGCNCCCACTCCAGTGTTCTTGCCTGGAGAATCCCAGGGATGGCAGAGCCTTGTGGGCTGCTGTCTGTGGGGTCTCATAGAGTCAGGCATGACTGAAGCGACTTAGCAACAGCAGCACCATTCTTTCCTGTGTTCAGCATGCCAAGGATGCTATCTGCTCTCCACCATCTTCCCAACTACTCCTTCAGATACAGGTGTACCCATACATTCGTACACACACACACACACACACAAGCACTCACAGATACACTCTCTAATATACAAACACATGTACTTGCATACCAGTTTTCCCTAAGTGTCACAGTTTCTCTTCAGACATTTAAGGAAAGATTCTCCAAATACATGTATTGAATCAAATCATGTGCTAGGTACCATTCAAGGTAGTTTGAGTACAGCAATGAAGATAATAGTCAAAGATCTTATCTAATATATCTCATATTCTGGAGATCTGATAGAGACAATAAGCACAGCAAATACCATTATAAACTGGGTGAGAAGATCATACATATTCTAGAAACTGTAAACTAGGGCATCATATTTCTGAGGCTTTGTCAATTTAGAGGCTGGTCTGTATATGTTGAGAAAGACCAACCCCAAACTGGAAGGACTTGAGAGAGAGATACATGCAAATATGGGGCAGGGAACCTTTCAGATGGAAGGGAAGGCCAATGCAGAAATACCCTGCACATGAGAAAGAGCAAGTATGTCAGTGAGGATGCAGTGAACAGAGGCAGAGAGTAGCAGAGATATTGTCTGAAAGAGACTGATAGGTTATGTTTACTAGAGCCTTCTGGGCATCATAAAAATTTTAGCTTGATTTTGAGTTCAGAGCTTTGAGCACTGGAGAGACATGATCTGACTTATGGTTCACCAGGATCCCTCTGGCTACTATATTGAGGACAGACAATAGAGGACAGGGACGGGAGTAGTGGAAATATTCAGAAGACAGCTGGAACCATCCCCATCAGGGATGACAAAACCTCAACATTCACAAGAGGATGGAATGAGAATTGTGAAGCAAGTTGAGTTCCTAATATATTTTGAAAGCAGAGATAACAGGACTTCTTGAAATACTGAATGAGATGCTCTGAAAAAAGAAGGGAAGTTAATAATGTCTCTAAGACTTTGAGACCTAATGACTGGCCATTTAAAGAAGCTGTTGTCACTGAATGGAAGAAGATTGTACACAGAAGTTAACTTTGAGAAATTATCTGGAATTCATACTGGAGTTTATTGGATTTAAAATTTGTGTGAGACTTCACTATAAGTAAATAACTGGATATGCGAGTATAGAGTTTATAAGTGTCTTGGCTAGTTCAGCCTTTAATATCAGACTTGGTGACAATAGAAATTTCTCACAGTCCTGGAGGCTAGAAGTTCAGGATCAAGGTGCCAACCATTCTGAAGCTCTTATTGAAGAACCTTTTCCTTTTCTTTAACAGCTTTCTGAATATATATCCACATGGCAGAGAAAGAAATTTCCCTTGTGTCTGTTTTTATAATCTGACCCACTCTTGCAAGTCGATTTCCTCCTAAAGGCCCAATCTCCAAGTAACTTTATATTGCGGGTTATGTATTCAGCTGGACTTCTTGGCTACAAGGAGATTGAACCAGTCAATCCTAAAGGAAATCAACTGTGAATATTCATTGAAAGGACTGATGCTGAAGCTGAAGCTCCAATACTTTGGTCAGCTGAAGGGAAGAGACAACTCATTAGAAAAGACCCTGATGCTGGGAAAGATAGAAGGCAGGAGAAGGGGATGACAAGGACAAATTGGTTGGATGGCATCACTGACTCAATGGACGTAAGTTTGACTAAACTCTGGTAGACAGTGAAGGACAGGGAAGTATGGCATGCTTTAGTCCTGCTGCTGCTAAGTTACTTCAGTCATGTCCAACTCTGTGCGATCCCAGAGACGGCAGCCCACCAGGCTCCTCTGTTCCAGGGATTCTCCAGGCAAGAACACTGGCATGGGTTGCCATTTCTTCCTCCAATGCATGAAAGTGAAAAGTGTAAGTGAGGTCACTCAGTCGTATCTGACTCTTAGTGGCCCCATGGACTGCAGCCTACCAGGCTCCTCTGTCCATAGAATTTTCCAGGCAAGAATACTGGAGTGGGATGCCATTGCCTTCTCCAGGGGGTGGCAAAGAGCCGGACATGGCTGAACGAGTAAATAACAAACAGCCACTAGATCTTTATTTACTGAACAACAGAAATGGGTTCAATATATTACTTTTGAAAAGACTTAATTCAGTCCATAGTAATGAGTACAGGGAGGAGATATAATGCAAAATTTTCTATGGCTATTTCTCCAAAATATTCCCCATATCAAGAACCAGGTCTGTCTGCATTTATAGTCTTGGATAGATTCCTCCTCTTGAATCTGGCCTGGTCTTGTGGCTTATTTGTACCCAACAGAATGTAGCAAAAGTGATGGTGCATGACTTCAAGTCTAGATGAGAAGTCTTATAGTTTTCACTTGGATTTATTATAACATTGGCTCTGGAGGAGGTCGACTGTCATATAAGAAGTTTGCCTAACAAGTTTATTATGTTGTGAAGTGTGAGGTTGACACATGGAGGAAAAGGAAGGTCTGCCCAGCCCCAAGTAGGTCCAGCCATACCAGTGCAGACTCTAAACGTGAGTGAAGAAGGTTTTTTAGGTGAAAAGCATAATTAAGCCTTCATATAACACCAACTAGTCCCACTGACAGTTATCTGCAACTGTCAGTTGCAGATAAAATCCCCAAACTAAACCCCAAAATACAACTATTTAGTTGAGTCCAGTCAGCCAGTCTGAGCCAAGAGAGACAGTAAATCTTATTTTTTCTTTTTTACCAAAATGTTTCGAAGTGATTTGTTACATGCCAAAGTCATCAGCATACAGATAATACATAAACTCACATCTTGGAATGCAATCTAAAATACAATAAATATAGAAAGAAACAAGTGAGCTAGGTACAGGGATCCAAGCAATCTCTAACAAAGTTATGGGAAAAGACAATGATTGGCAATAAATGTAGAAGCCAAGTTTTTAAAACTTTGAATCAAAATGAAAAGAATCATCAACTATACTTTACTCTGCTAAACAAATAATTTTATTCTGATTTGGAATTAACAACTGGTCTATTACTTTGCGACTGAGAAGTGAGTAGCCTTGAAAAGAATGGCCAAATGCTTAATTTATTTGGTTTAAGTAAAAATAAAAGAAAATGATCTGGGGGCAAAATTCAAGAGAAAAAGTTTTACAGATAAGTGGCAAAAAGCAAAGATCTGAATGACGGTTCTATTAATGTAATATTGATTGAATTTCAGGAAGGAAATAATGCTAATCTATTCGGTGATCAGCAATACCAAAAAGGCTGTTGTTACTCCTATTGTTGAAGATGCCAAGGGATTAAAGAGCATACTTTAAGGCCAGAGTTAAGTGGAATCATCAAAATTGTGCCAGAATATCATCACCAATGTAAAGAAAAGGTGGAGAATATTATCAAACTTATTTCTACCCTCTAAAACTCCTTTCACTATGGTGTTCCATTCCAAGATTGCCTGAGAGATGTCAGTATAGGCCAACTCACAAGATGAAGAGCAAGCCAGGCAGGGAAGGGCAGAGCACCAGGGGATGGAGTGGTGTCAGATTCAGATGGGGGGGAAAATTAATACATAAAGGAAACAACAGTTTAATTAACTAAAGGAAGTTAAGCATGACCATTAATGACAACAAGCAAGGTTTGTATGCTTTTTGAGCCCAATAATTGATGCCAACTCTATATAATAACCAAATGATTTTGAAAGCACTGCATTTTTTAAGGTCTATTCTAGGGGTGTTGTGAGATGCTATTTTTGAATACAATTTTTGAAATAATTATTTCTCTACTTTTCTTACCCTCATTAGTCACGAGAATATGTGTTGCCACTTTGACAAGTAAAAATGATATGACAAGGTGAACATAATGTTCAGTTTTCTTTCTTAATTCCAAATAAGAAAAGTGCCTAAGGGAGTAAGAAATTGTGCTTTTGTTATAATAATACATTAGCATCAGACAAGAAGTCAATAAATAAATCTACCAAGGGAACCTGGAATTTGTGTTTGGGCTCCATAGAAGCTGAAAGGAAATATAAACTGTCAGTTACCACAAAAAGGTGTTTTTATGAGTACATATAACTGTTGAGTGTATGGCACATAAGCTGTTGCCTTTCATATGAACATAGCACATCAACTGCATGAAGGAGGCATGTTTACATGAGATTTTTCATTAACAGATTTAAGCCATAATGTTTTCTTCTCAGTAGAAGCATGAAAAGTGTCCATGAAATTGGAGAGCCTTAGGGGTGGATTCTTTACTGTCTGAGCCACCAGGGAAGCCCAGTAAATGGCCCCATTGAACCTTAACTTCTTCCTTGCACCTGCTCAATCATAAAAACATCTTAGCCAAACACTGAATATAGACCTTCACAGTTATGATGGGACTTTCCTGGTGGCTCAGATAGTAAAGAATTCACCTGCAATGGGGGAGACCAGGGTTCAGTCCTTGGGTGGGGAAGATCCCCTGGAGAAGGGCATGACAACTCACTCCAGTGTTCTTGCCTGGAGAATCCCACGGCCAGAGAAGCTTGTTGGGCTACAGTCCATGGAGTTGCAAAGAGCTGGACACGACTCAGCGATTAACACTTTCACTTTCATTTACTCATTTCTGCTAGATATCCCCATATGCTTAACTGTCACATCTAAAGTAGGTTCCTTTTGGGTTTTGTTTATAAATAATAGACAAGTGAAGTAGCAGTTTAAAGGGATGTGTGTGTACTTACAGATTCACTGAATTGGAATTAACAATTATGTACCCTCAAAACAGAGAGGTATTTACTTAACTTTTATAAAAAGAAATCTGACATGAGAATGTGTTTAAGGAGTTTTAAGGAAATAGTAAAGTGTGAGTGAACCAAGACGAGATTAATAAGAACAAAATGTTCTTGCACCGTATATTTTGTAGCTTATTTTAGATTCTGAATTGATAGCACATTTCCATAGTTCACATAAACCAAGAGGTTTTAGAAACTTACACTTGTTTTAAAATGTCTACCATTATAGGGATTTTGTTCTTAGATTTATGACTTCTAAAATACAAGTTATGACAGTATATATTTCCTTTCTTTCAGGCCTGGACAGTGTAGTATTTAAACATATTGCTATTAAGAATAACTATTTTTCCTCATACTTAAGAGTGTGAAATAAAAAATATTTCAAATAAAAAACATATGCAAGGTACTGACGAGGATTGATTCGGTTTGTAGAGAAAAATATACAGCTTTTCTAATGTTTCATTTTCTAAAAGAAAACACAATGATGTCACTTCTTTCTATTATGTAGAAATGCAAAAAAGGTTTTTTTTTCTTTATAGATAATCCACTTCATGCAAAATTTATCCAGTTTGCAAATTATCAGAAACAATTATATTTAGAAGCATTATATCCAATGACTAACTTTTTAAAATAATGTTAGAAATCTCAGTATGGAAATATAACACTATATCTAATACCGAATTATCCATAGCAGTGAAAAAATTACTAACCAAGTACAACCAACTTGATTTCT
Organism: Neotragus moschatus; assembly: GCA_006410615.1. Lineage (NCBI taxonomy): Eukaryota > Metazoa > Chordata > Mammalia > Artiodactyla > Bovidae > Neotragus > Neotragus moschatus. The sequence continues at coordinate 194,586 of SJYA01001893.1, forward strand.
CTTATCTCAAAGTAATAGTTTTATTTATAAACAGCATGTTATATTTAAAGACAGAAAGCAGGCTTTTAAAATAAAATCCCTGTAAAAGTGACTGAGACATTGAAATCATTTTCCGTCTTGTATATGAAAAAAAAGGAAATATTAGAAAATCAAGAAATGCTATTATGCCAAATAGAATGAGAAAGCTCAAGTTCACACCCATGGGTTTTCGTGCATAATGACATGACAATGAATTAAGAGAACTGAAAAAAAAATCTCAGTTAAATTTGAATGTAATTTAACAAAGGTAAAATTGTTTAGTTACATGTTTTTAGCTAAAAATATTTTCCATCTCTGACTAGAGCTGGCAACACTCAAAAACATAGCAGAAGAAAGGAAAATAAAATTGTAAAGCATATAAAAATTACGGGCAGTTGTTCTTTTCAAAGACAGAATGTTTTCTTAATATACGCAAACATCATTCTTTTTCTACTCTCTAAAACTAGTATTTTAGGAATGTCAGTAATCTTTGAATAGTCTCTTAAAATTCTGTCACATAACAATGCTAGTATACATTTTATTTGACAGACAAAAATTTGTTTTCAGGCTTTTAAAAGTCCTAACTATTTACCTTTAAATTCCACACACAAGTATATTTGGATAAATATGGTCTAGAAGTAGTTATTCAAAATAGTTAAAATAATCATAATTTTATGTGTCCAGGGTTTTGGCATAAACTGTAATTAAAATATGTAAATATTTTAACAATGAAAATTTCATAAGAGATATACCTCACTTATGCATCTTTCCTTATCACATTATTGGAGGAAGTATCAGGTTTCTTTTTTATATTTCATCTACCTTGATTCTGCATAAATTGTAGTTCTTTAACATAAGTGCATACATCTGCTGCTGCTGCTAAGTCGCTTCAGTCGTGTCTGACTCTGTGCGACCCCATAGATGGCAGCCCATCAGGCTCCTCTGTCGCTGGGAATCTCCAGGCAAGAACACTGGAGTGGGGTGCCATTTCCTTCTCCAATGCATGAAAGTGAAAAGTTAAAGTGAAGCCGCTCAGTCATGTCTGACTCTTCGTGACCCCATGGACTGCAGCCTACCAGGCTCCTCTGCCCATGGGGTTTTCCAGGCAAGAGTACTGGAGTGGGTTGCCATTTCCTTCTCCAAAAGTGCTTACATCACAGTGGATCAATTGTTTAAATTATTGGTCTTTGTATCATAAGTTTAACTTGTTCTTGCAAAATCTTGATTTAATTTTGAATCAATGACATAATACTTTAGTTATTCTCCATGTTATTAGCTGATGGTTTTATTTATATATTTATTTTTTTCTCTGTATCGTTCCAATTTTAGTATATGTGCTGCCGAAGCGAGCACTAGCTGATGGTTTTAAAATTTCAAATTTTAACATTTCACATTTACCTAGTAATTTTATGAACATAAATATTTACACAATAATTCTTGGTTAAAAACATAATGGGAAAATACTATTTTAATAAATATGAGCCAATTGCATCTATTCATTATCTGAATCACTGATCTCTTGAAAAAAGGCTGGAACTGGAGAGAAATAGGTGAGGGAGACTGAGGTAAAAACTTTTAGATACACAATAAATGAGTTACAGGTATGACATGTACAGTATGGGGAATATAGTCACAAATAAAGTAATATCTTTATATGATGAAAGATGACAGTTAGACTTATCATGATGATCACTTGAAAATGTATAGACATATCAAATCACTATTTTGTGTACCAGGAACTGACATGCTATTATAGATCAATAATACCTAAAAACCAGCCAAACAAGCAAACTCATAGAAAGAGATCAGATTTGCAGTTATCATAGGTGGCGAGTGAGGGTAAAGAAATTGGAGGGAGTCAGAAAGTACAAACTTCCAATTATAAGATAAAAACATACTAGGGATTCAACATATAACATGATAAATATAACTAACATTGCTGGACAGTGTATATGTGAGTTGTGAGTAAATCTTGAGTTTTTATCTTAAGGGAAAACATTTTTTTCCTGTTTCTTTAATGTTGTATCTATATGAGATGACGGATGTTCACTAAACTTATTGTGATTATTTCATGATGCAAACTATTATGCTGTACATTTTAAATTTATACAGTGCTATGTGTCCATTATAGCTCAATAAAACCAGAAGAAAGAATACTTGGAGGAAAGGGGAAAATTTTGGAAATAAGGACAAAATCTCAAAATAATGAAAAATAAAGACTATATAATAAAGAAGATGGAAATTTCTAGTAAATCAAGGGGAAATAGTACACTGATATCTTTTAAAAATCTATCCACTAATATGTAATATGCGAAATAAACACAACAAGTATGAATTTAAAGTTTCATCTGTTTACTATTACTGGGGAAAAAAAAAATCACCTAAATTTTTTATGACATGATACAATGAAAGGGCAAGCATAACATTCTGGATGGAAGAACAGTTTGGAAAGAATCTAACGGGAACAGCACATGTCTTGACAGTATAAACCTACTAAGCCATTCATGTGATTGATGTTTATGAAATGATAGAAAGTACCAAGGTAAGAATAAGAGACAAAAGGAAAATAATACATCTAGAAAGTAGGAAAACAATCCTTCATTAAATTGAAGGTTGATATAGATAACAAATAATATCTTGAATTCTTGCAAATTTATAGTGAAATGACTACTTTAGAAACGCGATGGACACAGTGAGGGAAGGCAAGCTGGGGCAAATGCAGGAAGTAACATCAGCATTTATACACTACCATGCGTATAATAGATAGCTGGGGAGAAGTTGTTATATAACACAGGGAGCCCAGCCTGGTGCTCTGTGATAAACTTAGAGGCGGGAGGGGTCTGGAGGAGGGAGGCTCAAGATGAAGGTGAAACCTGTAAAATTATGGCTGATTTGTGTTGTTGTATGGCAGAAATGATCACAACATTGTAAAGCAATTTTCCTTCAATTAAAAAATACATTAAAGAAAAGAAATATGATGGAATGTTTAGGTATAAAAAACCTTTTTCAAGCTGACTAAAAAACATATATTGATTAAAAAAAAAAAAAACTGACAAGTAGGTGAGCTTTACTTAGTTCTGATAAATATTTTGCTTCCCCTGAAAACAACTTCCAGAGAAATGTATGTGAACAATAATAGATAAATAATAATAAAATAGAATGTGTCATTAGAACTGGACCCAGATGTTCGGGATGATGTTTATAAGGCAAAGGTCTCCAAAGCAAACAGATTCCCAAAGGTGTTATATTCTACAGTATGTTCTTAAACTGATTCTAATACTTTAAGATGAAAATCTTCCATATGTTTCCTAAGCCCATAATCTTAATGTTGTTTCAATCCAAGTATATTTGATAGTCAAGATTTCTTTACTTAATGCTTTTTCCATTACATAATATAGATTTTCATCCATTTTATTATTATATTTGAAGTTGTTAATTAAAATTATCCTCTCTATATTTTAGGATATATTCAACAAGTACAGCCATCATAGCAGCCTTTGAAATGTAGTCCATAAAATAGAAAATTAATGTAATAATTCAATCTCCCTAAAATACTGTGAAGAAAGAAACTTGATTCTACTCACCCTTACAATTCTGAGTACCCAGGGAAAATGGAGCCGGGTAAAATAAAGAATAGAACCAGTGGATTCACATGGATATTTAGGCCTATTTATTATAATGTTTTTCTGATGCTCGTTTTGCTGCTGACAACTGGGTTTATGGAACAAATCCATGGACATGCATGCAATTGGTTATGTCAATGCCTTTTCCTCTAATATCTCTCAAGATCTAGGTTTAAGTCTGGAGTGTAAAGAAACTCCATATTTGCTTTGGGCATAAATTACACATGCTAGAAAGATTATTAATTTACCAGTACTAACCTGGATACTATTTATTCTTTTTCATTTGATACTTATGTCAAATGAACAACATTTGTGTGGCTCTGTCCTCAGGCTAGCAATGAGTAAGTTAGGAGAAAGAGTAGAGAAAGTACAAGAAAGTAAGAATGACGCAAAGGAAAAAGTGTAGAGTAGAGTGATTTTGACTCCAGCAGGAACTGTGATCCAAGAATTCAAATGGTTTGCTTACCTCATTTGCTTAACTCTCATGAAAAAAAATATCATCCAGCTAGGTAGAATGTGTTTTACTGGATGTATGATACATTTAAGGTAATTTTAGATGGGATAAATCTTACTTTTGCCAGATTAAGTTCTATCTAATATGGGACACCTGGCACTATTTGAATATAAAGACATTTCTGCCTGTTAAAAGAGTCTCACTAGGTGTGTCTTCTAAAGGGACTAATGTATAGAGCTGCATTTTAAATTTGAGTGTCCCTTGGACTGCAAGGAGATTCAACCAGTCCATTCTGAAGGAGATCGGCCCTGGGATTTCTTTGAAAGAAATGATGCTAAAGCTGAAGCTCCAGTACCTTGGCCACCTCATGTGAAGAGTTGACTCATTGGAAAAGACTCTGATGCTGGGAGGGATTGGGGGTAGGAGGAGAAGGGGACGACAGAGGATGAGAAGGCTGGATGGCAACACCGACTCGACGGACATGAGTTTGAGTGAACTCCGGAAGTTGGTGATGGACAGGGAGGCCTGGCGTGCTGCAATTCATGGGATCACAAAGAGTCGGACACGACTGAAGAGTCGGACACGACTGAGCCACTCAACTGAACTGAGGATTAGGCAAGGCTCAAAGGTCATTTTAAACCTTGTTTAAAGTGTGGACCATACAATGAGTTGATTTTAGGATAATTCCTTTTCTTCTTTTCATTGAGCTGAAAGTATACTTAATTTGGAAAGCTATTGAACATGTGAGAGTGAAGCCACATAAAAGGGTCACCAGCATTAAGTGTGCAACGCTCACCTTTAATCACCAGAGGAAGAGGTGAAAATGGTCACAGAGGAACACACAAGATGCATGGCTTCCCAAAGCTATTTTCTGAAAACTCTTATTTCCGGGAGAAAGAAAATATTACAAGGAGGTAAAGCAGGAGATTTTCTCCACTTAAAAGAACAGCTGTCACTTGCCCCAGTAATTCAATGCTGTGTCGCTTTCCCTAGAATGATACAGTTGCGTCAGGAATCTCCCCTGCATAAGAAACCTGGGACTAAATGGAAACATGAGAGATTTTTTTGTTGTTGTTGATTTGTGTTCCATTGATTTGCTTTGTTTTGTTTATATGGATGATCATAAGCTAATTTTGACATCAAAGATCTTTCCATATTAAGCAAAACTATATAATTCTAAATATTTTGACAAATATAAGTGATGTAATTTCTCTTTAATAACTTAAGATATTTGTCAAGTTCCTATCAACAACCTTGGATATGCAGATGATACCGTTCTAATGGCAGAAAGTGAAGAGAAACTAAAGAGCATCTTGATAAAAGTGACAGCCATTGAATAACATATTCAGCCAATTTTTTATTAGTAATGACACAAATTATGACTTTTAGCTAATTAGTCAGAAAAATTACAATTAAAAAAAAAAGTAATGTGCACATAGTAAAAGTGTTAGTCGTTCAGTCATTTCGGACTCTTTGCAACCCCATGGACTGTAACCAGTCCTTAGAATTCTCCAGGCAAAAATACTGGAGAAGGTAGCCATTCCTTTCTCCAGGGGAGCATTGCACACAGATTCTTTATCATGTGAGCCACCAGGGAAGCCCAATGTGCATCTAATAGGAAAATTATTCAATAACTCAGGATTATTATACACCAGTGGGGATAGACTAATGAGTCATAAAACTTAATAATATAAAAATATCAGATGACTATCAAAAGGGAAAAATCTCTTTCTGAAAGAATTTCATACTTTATTAGAAAATTAGACAGGAATGTTGATAAATAGTATATATGGGATGATATCCACATAATTAAATGATTCTGATTAAACATTGAAACAATCTCATTTTTGAGGAAAGAAAACAGTGTATATTTTTTTTCTCCCTGAGATGTAACATAAAACTTTCCATTTGCAATTATTTATAAGCAATCTCTCCTTGACCACAATTTAACCATCAGACCCTCATCTTGATTGGTCTCAGCTTGCCTTATATAGATTTAAACACTAACATAGTTTCTAACGGCTCAAGTCCATATCACCAAGATGACACTAGCCTGCCTGAGAAACATTCCAGGCTGCCAAAATAATTTACTGTTTGTTCCAGCCAACACCTAATGCTCAGGACTTCTGTCCCCCACTCCTGAGAGGGTGTGAGCTAACTTCAGTAAGCAACAGTCAGAAAGCCCAGATGGGTTTCACATGCACAGGCTCTCTTTGTTGCTTCTTACAAAATTTCCCTTTTCTGATTCTGTTCATGGTCTGCCAGTATCCCTCCCTGCTGTCTCTTTCTCAAATAATTAAATAACCAATGTTATATTTAACATGTAACCCTGTGTATGTTTAAGGTGTACAATCTGCGGATCTGATACACATATATAGTAATATGGTAATCAATGTAGAGTTAAATAATATGTCTATCACATCACAGAATTATTTGTTATTATGATAACATTTCAGATCTAGTCTTATAGCAATTTTGAAGTATATGGTACAGCACCATTGAAGGTAATTTCTATGTATGTTTGTGAAAGTCTCTCATCATGTCTGATTCTTTGCGACCACATGGACTGCAGCCTGCCAGGCTCCTCTGTTCATGGAATTCTCCAGGCAATAATACTGGAGTGGGTTGCTATGCCCCTCACCAGGGGATCTTCTTGATCCAGAGATTGAATCCAGGTTTCCTGCAATGCAGGGAGATCATTTACTGTTTGAGCTGCCTGGGAAGCTCCCTGTTGTCAATAGTTACTGAATGAAGTATGCTTTCACCACTTTAGCTAATGTCCAGCTGTGTTTATCTTTGACAGTACCCATTATCCAGAGCTCTTCATAATACACAGAAAATGAAACAATTAGCAGTCTTCCAAGAGCTGCAGTAAGTGGTCAGATTTTACCACCCTCCCAGCTCTGATGCCATCAGTCACAGAGCATTGTCCTAAGTATCTGCAAATGCTGTTGCTTACTTATGACTTAAACTTCAAATGACTTTAATAATCACTTATGATACAATTTGTGTTGTAAACTACATTATTTTACAACTGGTTAAGAATATTTGTAAAGTGTTGACTTGAATCTACTTTTGGAAGTCTATTTCTGTATAGTGCAAAATATGTTCACTAACCGTCTAGGTTAGATTAAAAATTAATCTGTGATTAAAAATTAATTGCTGCTTCTCCCTGGGAAAGAATGATACCTCCATCCTCCAATAATAGCTTCAAGATCTTCATGTAACTTCCATTAGCCAATTAAATATGGACAGGAATGTGACATTTCTGAACAGAAACTTTATGAGTCAGAGCTCAGTTTGTCTTATCTTCTCTAAGCCTGGGCAGTCTCATCATCATGTGTTCTTAAGTGAAGACAAGTTACAGCTGACTTGGGATAAACATGTGGGTTAGGTGAGAAACACGCCTTAGCTTTGTAACCCAAGAAGATTTGGAAGTCATTTGTTATACAGGCATAACCTAGTCTATCCTAACTAATGCTCAGGTAAATCAGTGGGTTAGCATAATGTTTATCTCTGCCTGGGTACCGGCAGTGCCATGAGCGAATATGAACATCTACAGAGATGAGCTCTGAGATAGCAACAAGAAAATATTGCTACTAAATGCATTTAAGAAAGTGAGTAAAAGAAGTGTTAGTCACTCAGTCATGTCCGACTCTCTGCAACCCCATGGATTGTAGCCTGCCAGTTCCTCTGTCCATCGAATTCTTGAGGCAAGGATACTAGAGTGGGTAGCCATTCCCTTCTCCAGACAATCTTCCCAACCCAGGGACTGAACCCAGTTCTCCTGCATTGTAGTCGGACTCTACCATCCAAGCCACCAGAAAAGACCTAATAAAAGAAAAAGAAGACATTGTATCTATCTCCCTATTCCTTAATTCGCATGCACACTTGGTCATTCAATCATGTCCAACTCTTTGCTACCTTGTGGACTGTAGCCTGTGAGACTCCTCTGTCCATGGGATCATCCAGGCAAGAATACTGAAGTGGGTTGCCCTTTCCTTCTCCAGAGGATCTTCCTGGACCAGGGGTTGAACCTGCATCTCCTGTGTCTACTGCATTGGCAGGCAGATTTCTTTGATCACTCAGATGGCTACCTGAGAAGCCTATTTGTCGATTTAATTAAACTTAATTGCACTTCCTTTCTTTTTTTCTTTAAAATTCGGAATGTGTTTATATGCTTTCATTGTAGTCCTATTTAAACAAATTCAATTGCATTTCCCTTGCAGGATATCATTTTCAGGGGCCTATGATGTTCTTTCTTTCAGGCAACTTCATATATGGTTACATACATATGTACCCATGGTTACATACATACGTACCCATGGTTACATATTATCTTGTTATGTAAATTTAAAATATTGCTGATCTTATAAAATTTTATTGATATATGTATATATATTGTATTCATTTTAACCACTGTTAAAATGATATAGTAGTATATAGTATGTGAAAACTATACTTTTTCACATAGTGATGAAAATAGTTTTTCTACTACTGTAGTCAAAACTACAATGGGTATTCTTATGCTTTTTATGCCCTATGCATATGTATATAATATGAACTTGTAATGGAGTTGTTTGTTAATTCTTCCACTATTTTTCTTCAAAATGAGTATCAAAATTTATAGTTCTACCATCAGAGGACACCACTTATTTCACAGACAACTTTGCAAACATACTTCCTTATCTTTAAATTATTTTAACAAATGTAGTGGTAAAACTTGTTACCCTCTTCTTTTTAATTTCATTACTCCAATCAGTAGTGATTTTGACAATTTCTTAACATATTCATTGTTATTGTATCTCCATTATTATTTTTGTGAATTTATTAATGGCATATTTTCTCTTGTTTATTCATTTTTTGCTGTTGCTTATAATTCATTCATGAAAAATTTCTGGTGAAGATCATTGATTACTCTCCTGACTCAAGGCAAATCAATTTCACAGATCACTGCAAAATCCTTCGCTGTTTTTTTGTTTTCCTGGGCCTTCATTTTACTGTCAAGATATGTGTGGATTCCATGTGTCCTTGTAAAATATATAGCACTAATTTCAGTGTTTATGTGTTCTAATAAACATAAGTTATATGGCTCTATAGATTCTGTGTCTTTCATGTTTCATTGAGAACTTCACTTTTAAAAAAACTAGTGCATGGTACTATATCTGCCTCTAATACATTGTTTCTAAATGTTGTACAATTCTAGGTCATACGGCTACCATTTTTTACTGTTACAAACCAGTTTTTTCTACTCTTCTTATATATGACATATATGGTCCAGAATGTAACTTTCTCTAGAGCAAATAACTCAAGGTTGAAATTTCTGAGCTGTAAGGTGCATACAGACTTAATTTCATCAGTTATTGTCATACTGCTCTCCAGAGAGGGGTATGCTTCAACTAGCAGTTCCCACTGGCACAGTTTTCTGGCATTTTCAATAATACTTTATTTTACTTGACCCTCCTCTGCCAAAATTCTGTATTTTATGTTATTAACTATTGTATGAGTCTATGATATTAGCATATGTTTTCTTTTTTTTGCCTTTTTTGTTTGTTTGTTTTAACTTACTCTTGATTTCTCTAAGAATGGATTTCTTCTCCAAACACATTCCTGGCCTCCATCCATCCCTTTGTCTTTTCATAACTGGGAAAGTAGACTAACTTACTTTAATAAATTTGGAGAAAATAACAAGAAACAGAGTATATTCTGTTTCTATAATGGATCTGAATCCATCAGGTCCATGTAGAAAAGAGGAGAGTGTTGAAGAAGAGCTTCTGTTAATCCTTCTCTGGGCTCTTAGTATCAAATTGATATTTTTTAACTGCAGCTATGACTCCACAATTTTATATTACAGATAGGACAGGGAAGTGAAGTGAAATGAAGTTGCTCAGTCGTGTCCGACTCTTTGCAACGCCATGGGGTGTAGCCTATCAGGCTCCTCTGTCCATGGGATTTTCCAGGCAAGAGTGCTGGAGTGGATTGCCATTTCCTTCTCCAGGGCACCTTCCGGACCCAAGAATCGAACCCAGGTCTCCCATATTGCAGGCAGATGCTTTACTGTCTGAACCACCAGGGAACCCGTAGGGAAGATGGGTGCTAATATCCAAAAGTCCTTAATGTTCTCCAAAGCAGGCTAATGCTGATAAAAAACAAACACACAAAATAGTAGAATTCAAAAAAAACACAATATTTACATAGAGAGAATATGGTGGAGCCTGAAGTCTGGCACTGGTGTTAGAATTTTTATTTTGATGGATAGGTATTTTTCTTAAGTATTTTGAGAAGCTTGTTTTACAACAAGGGGGTTTTTCTCTTAGTGATTCTTTTTTTTTTTTTTTTTTTCCCCAGTACTATAATAAAGGTCTTTAACCTGATCACAGGGTGTTTAATCTTGATAGCTCATTACAGAACAAAGAATATTTGTTTACAAATGATTGTCTACAAATTAAGGTGCAAGGACTAGAGAAACTTTAACAAGGGAAGTGTCCTTAAGAGCAGAGAGGATCTCAGTGTGTAGCCTGTCACATCTTATTATCTAGGCACAGCTGTTACAAAGCTTGCTTGGCTGAAGCAAAAGGTTCATTGTACAAGAAAGATGAGCTCCTATGTGCCCCTTAAATAACAGTGTGCAGAATGGTATCCGATGCTTTAAAACTGTAAAGCAGCTAACATTTTCCTGTTGCAGAGCAAAAGTGAAGTCCTTTATTTTTTTTTTTAGAATATACACGCTGAACTAAGAAAATAAAATGAAAAAAGTGTCATGCTAAACTGCTATAAAAGAGAACATAAGAGAAAGGACAGAAGATTTTATTACCATATGGAATTCATCTTAAAAGACTGGTAACAGCCATAACTGGGGATTACAGAAAATCTATACAAGTTTAAGATGAAGGTGGTTGTTCAATCACTTTCATGTCTGACCCCACGGACTAGCCTGCCAGGCTCCTCTTTCTATGGAATTCTCCAGGCAAAAATACCAGAGTGGGTTGCCATTTCCTTCTCCAGGGGATCTTCCCAATCCAGGAATCAAACCCATGTTTCCTACATTGGCAGGCAGGTTCTTCACCTCTAAGTTACCTGGAAAGATGAGATGAAGTTTAGTAGAAAATGATTAGAATGATATTACGTGTTCTCAGGGGATAGAGTCACTGCAGATGAAGATGCTGACATACTGCTGGGAGTTTGAGTGATTATTGGGGAAATTATAAAAGTAAGCCTTCCTTCAGTTCAGTTCAGTCGTTCAGTCGTGTCCGACTCTTTGCGACCCCATGAATCGCAGGGCCTCCCTGTCTATCACCAACTCTCGGAGTTCACTCAAACTCACAGCCATTGAGTCAGTGATGCCATCCAGCCATCTCATCCTCTGTCATCCCCTTCTCCTCCTGCCCCCAATCCCTCCCAGTATCAGAGTCTTTTCCAATGAGTCAACTCTTCACATGAGGTGGCCAAAGTACTGGAGTTTCAGCTTTAGCATCATTCCTTCCAAAGAAATCCCAGGGCCGATCTTCTTCAGAATGGACTGGGTGGATCTCCTTGCAGTCCAAGGGACTCTCAAGAGTCTTCTCCAACACCACAGTTCAAAAGCATCAATTCTTCAGCATTCAGCCTTCTTCACAGTCCAACTCTCACATCCATACATGACTACGGAAAAAACCATAGCCTTGACTAGATGGACCTTAGTCGGCAAAGTAATGTCTCTGCTTTTGAATATGCTATCTAGGTTGGTCATGAAAGATAATAAAGGAGATTCAGTCAAGATGATTATTTATTAAGTATATGCCTGGCTGCACCAATAGAAGAATATTTTGCTATGGAGCTGTTAAAGGAGAAAAAGGTAGATGAGATTTATTTTAATAATTGATGCTTCTGGGAGAAACATGAGGATTTGACTTCATGTTTCTATGATAAGAAACACCAAAATATCAAATCTGTACTTGAATGCTAGGAAAAAAGGTGCCTCAATCAGATAAAAAAAGAAAAATTAAAGAAAGGAAGTCATTCAATTTGAGCAACATACAGGACTCCTGGGACTCAAGCTTCAACATTTATCACAGCTTCAGCTCTGGAATCTATTGAGGACAAGTCTACAGTAGAAATACATGTGAAGATAAAGAAGAAACACTCCTTGTTCTTTACAGACATAGGAATTCTCTAACAAAAGGCAGTGGAGACATCACAAAGGGCACAGGACTCAAAAATGCTATCTGAAGCGATGGTAACGGGATCATTGGCTAGTGGGTCCAGCATGAAACAGCTCCTGGTCCTTGAAATCAGAGCATAAGAGGAAATGGAAGTTTTTATAAAGAAAGACGGTAAAGACAGTTGTCCCTCTGAACAACTGGTGACAATACTAACCTGAAACATTTGCTAGATGGTGCCTGTCTCTAACTCTAAGAGAAAACAAAGTAAAAGTGAAAGTCGCTCAGTTGTGTCTGACTCTTTGAGACCCCATGGACTGTACAATCCATGGAATTCTCCAGGCCAGAATACTGGAGTGGGTAGTCTTTCCCTTCCCCAGGGGATCCTCTCAACCCAGGGATCGAACCCAAGTTTCCCACACTGAAGGTCGATTCTTTACCAGCTTAACCACAAGAGAAGCCCAAGAGAAAACATAGTTCAGTTAAATTTTTCTATACAATTCTTACAGTATACTGTGAATCTCTACGAAAGACACATTTGGAATGTTGACCAATATCACATCAAGCAATGTAGATAAAATTTATGAGAGCAGTTTTAATATTGAGTATTCCAACTATTTATTTGTTATGTGTCTCCAACAAGTTCCTTTATTTTTGGCTGTGCTACATGGCTTGTGAGATCTTATTTCACCTGTCTTGGCCATGAAAGTGCAGTCCTAACTACTGGACCGGGAAATTCCCAGCTTATATAGTTCTTAATTTCTCTTAGCAATATTTGTAGTTTACAGTGTAGAGAATTTAAGTATTTTATTATACACACTCCTATTTTATGGTGAATATAANTTCCTTTATAATACTGTGATGGTTCCTGCCATACAACAATATAAAATGCCACAGATACATGTATGTCCCCTCCCTCTCAAGCCCCCCTCCCTCCCCATCCCATTCCTCTAAGGTTGTCACAGAGCAGCAGCTCTGAGCTCCCTGCACGGCAGACTCCCACTGGCTCTCTGTTTTACATATGGCAATGTGTATGTTCCAATGCTCTTCTCTCAAATCATCCCACCCTCTCCTTCCCCTACTGTGTCCCAAAATGTGTCGTCTATGTCTGTGTCTCTTTTGCTGCCCTGCAGGTAGGACCATCAGTACTGCCCTGAAGGAGTATCGTAGCCGAGGAACGTTTCCTGATTCATTCCTTAATTCCACACTCATCAAGTGAGGATAGACATGCCTCCCATACAGAGGTGTTCACTGAGAACACATGCGCTGTGTACGCCAAGGCAAGTCTTTTAGTCTTTAGGGGCAGTTTTCCTCTGTTAGGAAAATTCCGGGCCCCTACATAAGCTTCTTCTGTTGCTTTCCGCAGCCTCTGTAGGGTTTCTGAGGCTTGGGGAGGTGACAGTGGAAGTGCAGAAAATGCATTGTGGTGCCATTTTGTGCAGCTGCTTGGGAGCCGTCCATTCTTCTCTTGTGGAGATTCTCATTTTAAAACAATGTTTAAAAGGTTTTTTTTTTTTTTTTTTTTTTTTTTTTTTTTGTTTTTTTTTT
>SJYA01001893.1:208472-368166 GCA_006410615.1 Neotragus moschatus
ATTTTTAAAAGTTTTTTTTTTTTTTTTTTTTTTTTTTTGCTGTGGACCATTTTTTAAAGCCTTTATTGAATTGTTGTAACACTGCTTCTGTTGTTTATGTCCCGTTTTTTTGGCCATGAGGCATATGGTATCTTAGCTACCCAACCACGGATTGAACCTGCAGCCCCTGCATTGGAAGGTGAAGTCTTAACCACTGGACCACAGGGGAAGTCCTGGAGGGTCCCTCTCAAAATACTGTGTGACCAGGGGGTTTTCATTCAATTCCTTTATGGCACAGTAGGTTTTATTGACTATTAACCATCATTTGATATTAGCAAGAACTAGCTGAGTACAGGAATAGCTTAACACAGAGGATTAAGTCAAAATGAACGTTATAAAAACGCTGGGGATTTCTTCCTTTCCTTCGGACAAATTAAACATCAGAATGAATTTTGATTATCCTGCAAAGATGGGAGTTTTTCGAGCTACATGTGGTTCCTTCAGGAAAGGCTTGGTGTTCATGACCTTTTAAGTTATTAAGCTAGTGACTGTAACAGCCGAACGCAGGCAGCACACGCTATACACCAGCATTTCCACCAGAAGCTTCTGTGGTATTTTCTGTATTAACTCATCTAAGCCTAAGCAAAAGGCATCACAGAGGGCCGCACAGCTGTCCTGTGCGTCCAGATACAAATGACGCTGCAACTGGAGCACCAGCGTCCAAACAGCGAAGCTTCCGCTTTGTCCTGGCTTTTCAGACACAGAACAACGGTAAAGCGTATCGACAGGTATTGTCGCTCATCCTCCTCTTCCTCTCGGTGGCTATTAATGTGGCCTCCCTGCTTCCAGGACCCTCCTCCGCTCTCAGCCCAAATGATCGGATGACGTGACACTGGCAGGTGCCGCGAGGCCTGGTCAACGGAGAGCGAGCCATCTCTAAGTGCTAGTCTCTATACAGGTTTCAGAGTGCGTGGCAGATAATACTGACCCAGGAGGCGAAGGCTTTGGAATTAATCCATTGACTCAGGTAATCTGTGCTTTCCTAGATAGGAAATGGGGCATTTGGACTTAAACAGGGGTGGGAGCCATCTGGTATATGCACTGCCACCCTCCCGCCCCTCGCCTTGCACACAGACTGGGCATTCACTCAGAATGCATCCAGAACCTACTTACATCACACCCCACGGGCAATGGCTTCAACCTGGTCACAGCTGGGCATCTGAATGGAACCTGCACTTTGTATGTATGAAACGTGTATAGGACTCTGCTTACCTTAAAACTCATTTACTCTTAGGAAAAACCACATTCCGTGAAACCTCCTATCTCCAAGGCTCCTCTTATGTTCAGGTTAGATGACAGCATGGCACCTGAGATTCTAGGCAGCACTGGATTATCTGCCTCTCCTGCATGTCCACTAGGTAGTCTGTGAGGTTATGTTCCATTTACACAGCAAAGAGAGTAAAAAATAAACAAATAAATAAATAACCTTAGAAGTCAAAGCCAGAAAGCATGCATCTACCTACGGATGGATGTAGCCATGAGGCTCTTGCCAAGCGGACTTCAGGAAGCAGCAGCTACAAGTCAGTTCTAGTCACTGTCTCTTGTCCCTTCTTCCCTCATCTAAGCTGGGCTCTCTCTGAAGTGCCAAACCCTGCCATCCCTGGAACGTGGCATGTCAAGTTGACGGTGCTGTCCCTCCATTCCTGATTGCAGTATTTTAACGAGTGGCGAGAGGTTGGCAGTAGAGGAGAAGCCAGGCTTTTGTGGCAAAGAAACAAAACAAATTACATGTTCAGTTCAGTTGCTCAGTCGTGTCCGACTCTTTGTGACCCCATGAATCGCAGCACGCCAGGCCTCCCTGTCCATCACCAACTCCCGGAGTTCACTCAGATTCATGTCCATTGAGTTGGTGATGCCATCCAGCCATCTCATCCTCTGTCATCCCCTTCTCCTCCTGCCCCCAATCCCTCCCAGCATGAGTCTTTTCCAATGAGTCAACTCTTTGCATGAGGTAGTCAAAGTATTGGAGTTTCAGCTTCAGCATCAGTCCTTCCAATGAACACCCAGGACTGATCTCCTTTAGAATGGACTGGCTGGATCTCCTCGCCGTCCAAGGGACTCTCAAGAGTCTTCTCCAACACCACAGTTCAAAAGCATCAATTCTGTATTCATGCATATATGTGGAATCCAGAAAAATGGTACAGGTGATCTTATTTGCAAAGCAGAAGTAGAAACAGATGTAGAGAACAAACCTACGGATACCAAGGGGAAATGGTGGGCAGGATAAATTGGTAGACTGGAATTTATATATATATATATATATATACACACACACATACATATACTATGGATATACTATGTATAAAATAGATAACTAGTGAGAACCTACTGTATATCACAGGGAAGGCTACTCATTTCTCTGTGGGGATCTAAATGGGAAGGAAATCCAAAAAAGAGGGGACATATGTAAACATACAGCTGACTCACTTTGCTGTACAGTAGAAACTACCACAGCATTGTAAAGCAACCATACTCCAATGAAAACAAGTCAAAAACTAGAGTGGATATACGTATAAATGATTCATTTTGCTGTACACCTGAAACAAATACATCACTATAAATCAACTACATTCCATTAAAAAATTTTTTTAAGACATAGAAAATCAACAAAAACCCCAAAATGGTGCTTGGGAATTAGCCNCAGCATTGTAAAGCAACCATACTCCAATGAAAACAAGTCAAAAACTAGAGTGGATATACGTATAAATGATTCATTTTGCTGTACACCTGAAACAAATACATCACTATAAATCAACTACATTCCATTAAAAAATTTTTTTAAGACATAGAAAATCAACAAAAACCCCAAAATGGTGCTTGGGAATTAGCCCAACAACTGGGGAAGAGAATAATGGAGAAAAACATCTGTGAGAGCTCAAGAATAGAAGAGCCTTTGGACCTCCATCTTCCTTGAGCTTTGAGTTCTACAGCAAAAACATACTTCAAAAAGGAATGTAGGATTAAAAAAAGGAATTGTAGCTTTGATATACTCAGCAGATTTAATACATGTCATCCAGTTCCTCCTAGTTTTTTTTTTAATCAGATTTTTAAGAGTTTCAGAGAAATTTATCGTTATCAAGGGCAAAAAGGTTAAAAATTAAGATGTCTGTGGCTTCTGCTGGATGTTAAAAATGGTCTACTAGAGAATTCTGTGCATCAGCCATGAACCTGGGTGGGGGTCCTGGGAATTTGGGGGGAGGCGAGGACTCTCCCCTAGGGCTCCAGCTTTAGTTGCCTGATGGCCCCATTGGGCCCTGAAGTCTCAGAGCAAGACTGTGGCTGTGGGTGGAGAGAGAAGAGCTTGTCACAACAGACCTTTGCATCCAAGAATCGCAAGTGCTTCATCTAGGAATCGCACCCACCAAACACTCCTGGAAGGTGTTAGTGCTAAGCACAGATGGCGGAAGTGAGGCGGAAGTAGAAGCGTGAGGTGGAGGCGCCAGAGCCCCGGGGTTTCTGCAACATCCGGCCCGGTGCTGCTCTTCTGTCACAGTTTCTAGTACAGGCAGACCCCGCTGTACTGGGCTTCAGAGAAACTGCCTTTTGTATAAATTGAAGATCTGCAGGAACCCCACGGAGAAGGCAGTGGCGCCCCACTCCAGTACTCTTGCCTGGAAAATCCCATGGACGGAGGAGCCTGGAAGGCTGCAGTCCATGGGACTGCTGAGGATCGGACACGACTGAGCGACTTCCCTTTCTCTTTTCACTTTCATGCATTGGAGAAGGAAATGGCAACCCATTCCAGTGTCCTTGCCTGGAGAATCCCAGGGACGGGGGAGCCTGGTGGGCTGCCGTCTATGGGGTTGCACAGAGTCGGACGACTGAAGCAACTGAGCAGCAGCAGCAGCAGCATGCAGAGTAAGTCTATTAGTGCCATTTTCCTAATAGCAGTATTTATTTTTTAATTTTTAGGTTTTTTTTTGGCCATGCTGTGTAGCATGTGAGATCTTAGTTCCCCAACCAGGTATTGAGCCTGCGCCCCCTGCATTGGAAGTGCAGAGACCTAACCACTGGACTGCCTGGGGAAAGTGAAAGTATTAGTTATGGACTGTAGACCCACCAGGCTCCTCTGTCCATGGGATTCTCCAGGCAAGAATACTGGAGTGGGGTGCCATCCCCTTATCCAGGGGATCTTCCTGACTCAGGGATCAAACCCAGGTCTCCTGCATTACAGGTGGATTCTTTACTGTCTGAACCACCAGGGAAGCCTAGACTGCCAGGGAAGTTCTCCCAGATTTAAATAAAGGGGTGTGTGTGTATGTACATTTTTTTTTTAAAACCATAATGCTATGACACACTTTACAATGTCAACATGACTTTTATATGCACTGGGAAACCAAACATCATGGGACTCACTTTATTTAGATATTTGCTTTATTGTGGGGTGCAGTGTGGTCATTGATGTGGCCACGTGATGACACTTGGGATCACAAAGGGAACACGTACTCAACAGTTATTTCAAATATTAGAAAACAACGTTCTGTTACAAATGACTCGAACTGACCTATCTTTGCATGGAAAAATACTCCCCCTTGAATAGCTGTTAATCAAGAAGATTTCTGCCCGACATATATTGCCTGGAATGGTAAAAACAAGCCTAAAAACAAGCCCCTCTTAGTCAGCCTACTGAATACCTACAGTGAGTTCATTTTTCCTCTCATAAATATTTCAGAAAGCTATTTTTAAAGTCTTATTTTTAAACACATATTAGTCCTTCCAATTTGTGGAGACATATTCTCTACTTTCACGTATGTAGAGCATAGCTCTGTCCAAAACAGGAGATTCACAAAGGTTAACTCTAAATTTTCTAGGAGCCACATTAAAAAAGGAAAAATAAATAGATGAAATCAAGTTTAGGAATATATTTAACTTAACCCAATAGATCCAAAATATGATCATTTCAATGGGTAATCTGTATCAACATGGTAAATGATCTATTTTATTCTTAATCTAAGGATAAATGATTTAGTAAGTATATCATATAAATTTAATGATTTCTCTTTTAGTTCTAAGTGTCTTTGAAATCCGGTGAGTGTCTGAAAACCCTGATACCATATCCAACCAGACAAGCTGTAGTTCAAGGGCTCAAGAGTCACATGTTATTAGCAGCTACCATGCTGCAGAACACAGATAGAGACCATTTGAAAATGGTGCAATCGAGCCAGCTTTGTACTTAGATGAAAGACATTGTGAAAGCTGATGGACCCTTTCTCAGCACATGGTTACTTTGAAAGTTTTAAGAAAAGTAAGGGTGGAAATATGTATATATGTTTTATAAATATACATAAAAGTGTATATATACATATTTTTAAGACTTATTCCATTCACCTAGAGGGTGTTCCAATATGTTTGTTTGTAGTAGTTATGAGTATGAGCCTGGAAAGGTCATCAGGCCGACAAATAGAACTCCTAAAACCCGTGAACTTGGTGAGAGAAAAGTATAGTCAGTCCCCTTCTTCCCCAGCGCAAGAAAACATAAAAAACAACTGTAAGGGCCAAAGAAACTCAGCACCAAGTAGATCTTCACTAAAAGGAGCTCAAGCAGCAGCAACAGCTCTAGCCCACGTGTGTTCAGGAGTTTTGCTGTGTCCCAGGCAAGCCTGACTTCCTCACCGAGCTGTGTTCCATCACTCACCACACGGCATGCATGCAGGATCTTAATTCCCCTATCAGGGATCAAACCTGTTCCCTTGTAGTGGAAGCACAAAGTCCTAACCACTGGTCCACCAGAGAAGTTCAGCTGTGCTCTTTCAATATTTTTTTCTGTATTAGGGTATAGCCAATTAACAATGCTGTGGCAGTTTCAGGTGAACGTTAAGGGACTCAGCCATACACATACAAGTACCCATCCTTCCCCAAACTCCTCTCCCATTCAGGCTGCCACTAACTTTGAGCAGAGTTCCCTGTGCTACACACTAGGTTCCTTAACCAATGTAAAATTGGTTATTCGTTTTAAATAAAGTTGTGTGTACATGTCTATCCCTTCACCCCTCACCCTTGCTGCTTTCCCCTCATGACCCCCTGTGGCAAGCTTCTACAGACCGAGCCCACAGGTCGGGGTGGGGACCAGGAGACAGAGCAGGGGGAAGGGCCAGAGTCTGAATTTAGTATTTGCCACTGAAAAGAGAAGTGCACTGAGTGGAGTAAGTCAGAGAACGAGAAATATCGTTTGACATCCCTTCTCTGTGGAATCTAAAAAGGACTGATACACATGAATTTACTTACAAAACAGAAAGGGACTCACAGACTTAGAGAAAGAACTTATGGTTGCTAGGGGGAAGGGACAGGGAGTTTGGGATGGACATGTACATGCTGCTATATTTAAAATGGATAATCAACAGGTCCTACTGTTTATAGCACATGGAACTCTGATCAGTGTGATCTGGTAGCTTGGATGGGAGGGGAGTTTGGCGGAGAATGGATATATGTATATGGATAGCTGAGTCCCACAGCTGTTCACCTGAAAGCATCAGAATATTGTTAATCAGCTATACCCCAACACAAATTAAAAAATTTAAATTGGTAAAAAAAAAAAAAGGTTAAAAAAATAACTGGCAGCTGGGTAACCTTGGAGAACTTAACTTTTCTGAGTATGCTTTCTTATCTAGAAAATAGGATGGATAATAATAAGAGTACATAGCTCATAGGGTCGTTCAGTTCAGTTCAGTCGCTCGGTTATGCCCGACTCTTTGCGACCCCATGAATCACAGCACGCCAGGCCTCCCTGTCCATCACCAACTCCCGGAGTTCACTCAGACTCACGTCCATTAAGTCAGTGATGCCATCCAGCCATCTCATCCTTGGTCGTTCCCTTCTCCTCCTGCCCCCAATCCCTCCCAGCATCAGAGGTCTTTTCCAATGAGTCAACTCTTCGCATGAGGTGGCCAAAGTACTGGAGTTTCAGCTTTAGCATCATTCCTTCCAAAGAAATCCCAGGGTTGATCTCCTTCAGAATGGACTGGTTGGATCTCCTTGCAGTCCAAGGGACTCTCAAGAGTCTTCTCCAACACCACAGTTCAAAAGCGTCAATAACCCAAAGTGCTTAGCAGGAACCCAACAGGTACTTAATCAATAAGACTTTTACATACAATGTGCTGTGAACTGGGCTTGTCCATTCTAAACTTGGCTGGAGCCACAAAGTTAGAACATGCCTCATGGCTGCAGGCCCAAGTTTTGCGCAAGATGCAATCTCTTTCCAAAGAGATATTTTCTTAAATGTTACAATTTGTATGCTTGAGGGAAAAGAGAAAAAAAAAAAAAGGCAGAGAAGATAAGCTAGGGGCCTTGGATATAAAACTACCAAAAAAGTTAGTCACTTTCTGAGCCTGGTCCTCATCGAACATTAACACATAACCATGTTATTCAATGACGAAGATGATCATGGAGGCTCTTCCTGGAGAAAGATGCAATCTCTTTTGCTCTGCCAGGGTTCTGAATGGGCGGCTCCCCAGCACCAATGGGAAAAATAAATAGGGGTATTGAATACACTTTCAGTCCTCCTCTTGCATCAGCCCTCCCATTCACAGGCTAAGCTGTTCTGGAATCTATTCAGAGGGGAACCACATTACATAAGACTCAATAATCTTAATGGTAACTGTGCAGTGAAAGTGTCATTTGTTGTAATGAACACTGATCATAAGTTAAGCCCTGAGCTACACTCTCTGTTATTTTTCATTATACTGTTCCTTGCTCTGTTATATTTCAGGAGCACTGAGGGAATTCACTCAACTGTGTTTGCCAGTCAGCGTTTCATTCCTCCGATTAGATTCTGCTAAGAGGCAGTGGACCAATGTGCAACCGATTCTTAAGGAAACACATCAGACGCTGGTTACAGGTTTTCTGCTGGTGCCCGCGGGCACCTCCCCTTCCTCTTGGTTATAGATCTCTCAGTTTACCACTTTTTCTATCTTCCACTCAATCCACAGCATCATTCTCCAGGCCCCAATCTGAGACAGGATTAAAGACGTGTCTCTGGATACTTGTCCTTCAGGAATGACTGTTCAATTCGACCACCAGAATACTGTTTCCAAAATCATCATCATCTGTCATTGAGCTCTCACTTGCAAACACCACTCTGCTTACATGACAATTACTGCCCTACCCCCCTCCCCAACCCCCGTTGCTTTAAAGGACACTAACTCCAAAAGACACACCAGTGAGGCGAAGCTGGGATTTGTCCAAAAGTTTTAAAAACCCAATGTGAAAAATTCATCTTGTGTGTTGTATATGAGAAGCTTGGGCGTATGTGCCTCCATGGGCATCTGTACTCTTGGAATTGCTTATAAGTAGGTTGTGAGTCCTCGGAGAGACCACATCACCACCATACCTCAAAGGTCAACAGCACAAACACTTGGAGACTGCGTGGGTTGGCCCCTGGTCAAGAACACTCACAGGATTTACCACTCTTACTGAGTGCATCTCCATCTGACACTGGGCACTATTACTCCTCCTTAGACCACAGGTCTCTAACCTCTGGGATCCAATGCCTGATGATCTGAGGGGAGCTGATCAATAATAATAGAAAGAAAGTGAACAATATATGCAATGCACTTGAATGTGCTTGAAAACAGAGGAAGCAGCCCCACTGCCTGCTTCAGTACCCATTATTTTGGCTGGGTGCCCCAAGGAAGTAGCCTGTGTTTTTACTTCCTCTAACACGAGGTGCCAGGCTGGCCTTCTGCCCAGTGAAAGTTGCTCAGTTGTGTCCAACTCTTTGCAACCCCATGGACTATACAGTCTATGGAATTCTCCAGGCCAGAATACTGGAGTGGGTAGCCTTTCCCTTCTCCAGGGGATCTTCCCAACCCAGGGATCAAACCCAGGTCTCATGCATTGCAGGTGGATTCTTTACCAGCTAAGCCACAAGGGAAGCCCAAGAAAACTGGAGTGGGTAGTCTATCCCTTCTCCAGGGGATCTTCCCGACCCAGGGATCAAACCAGGGTCTCCTGCATTGCAGGCAGATTCTTTACCAACTGAGTTATCGGGGAAGCCCTGGCCTTCTGCCCAAAGACAGAGCAAATCAACTCTGGAAGACTGCTGTTCCCAGACATATGGACACTTACTTATATTTGGATATGTGCAGATATGAACTGTCAACTACAAATTGACATTTGCCATTTACCTTTACAAGATTAAATCACGTGCTGCTGCAGGTGCCGATTGTCAACACCCCCGAAGGAGGTCAGGGTGGAGACCCACTTGGTGCTCAGGGAAAAACTGTCAGAACAGATCTTCAGAGAGTTAGTGATAAATATGTTCAGGAGCTGATTTTATGAGCCCAATTCTGTATCTTCTTATATCTAGAAAAGCACTAAAATCCTACATAGTGATGACTGCTCCCCAGGACTAACAGAAACCTTCTGTAAAAAAAAAAAAAAAGTATGTACTCGATTGCACGTACTTTCCTCCACCAAAATTACATATATACCGACCTTCTCCTTTGTGTTTTTGTAGCAATTTCTCAGAGTTATCTGAAATGCTGTCTCCCGGGCTATAGTCCTCATTTGCCTCATATAAAACTTAAGTCACAACTCTCACATTGTACTTTTTTAAAGTAGATTGACAATTTCTTAAAATTGTAGAGAAAAAGGAGAAACTCTGGCAGAAATCCAAACTATGTCTTCCTTCATTTTTAGACTTCTACATTTCACTTTTTAAAGAAACAGAAACATTTTACAACCCATTGAGAAATTCAAGAGGGGTGAAAAGAAGACTGCCAAGAGTCTCCTAATTAAACATAATTTCTACTCGTATTTGGGTAAATTTCTCTCAAGTTTTCATCTGAAGTATTTTTAATAAGTATATCAATAATCATATTGATATATATCAATATGATATATATATATCATATTAAAGTATATCAATAATCAGTTTATAATTTTATAATTAGGTTTAGAATTTTATTTAAAAGTTAAGGCATCAGTATTTGCAACACAATCGCCATATATTAACAGGTTATCTTTGAATCCATATAACTGCCATATATTGACATGTTATCTATGAATCCACATAATTGCCATATATCAACAGGTTATCTATGAATCGCAATTAATGTGAACATTTCTTTGCTTGAAGACAGCAGTGTGGCTTTGGGGAAGTCACTTAACCTCTCTAATCNGGGAGTTCCTCTTTCAGTATCCTATCATTTAGCCTTTTCATACTGTTCATGGGGTTCTCAAGGCAAGAGAAAGAATAGTACAAATGAACTTCTTTATAAAGCGGAAACAGATCCACAACACAGGAAACAAACTTATAGCTACCAAAAGGGAAAGGAGGAGCGGGATAAATAAAGAGTCTGCGGTTAACTTATACACAGTACCTAATACAAAATAGATACCAACGCCGACCTACTGTATAGCACAGGGAACTCCACTCACTATTTCTGTAATAACCTATACAGGAAAAGAATCTGAAATACATATATATATAACTGAGTCACTTTGCTGTACACTTGAAACTAACACCCTGTAAATCAACTATGTTTCAATTATTAACAATAAAAAAATACAGTCCATGAAGAAGCACAGTGGGCTTCAGACTTCTGGACTCTAGGCTCCGGCATGAAAAGAGCCACAGCCGTCTATTAGGTGATTTAACACAACTGTTCACCTGCAGATACAACTCAGCAATCTGAGTTTCTGAGTGTGAAATTAAGAGAAGATTGCAAATTGGACTACAATTCGAGCTTGGGTTAAAAAAAAAACTGGAAAAATTAACAGACGAATCAGGCAAAGTCAAAAGTACATTAGAACTTTATCTTCATTTAATCCATCTGTAACTGCTAGTGATTCAAGGAACTAGAATTCAATGGTTAGTAACACCTCAATAGTGAGACTTAAGAGTGTGAAGACCTGGGCGGAGGTTTTGAGATGCTTCATACTATGTGCTTCATACTAAGCCCCTTGTTCTAAGCCTAACTAGCGCTGGGAACATACAGCACGTTCAGCTCCTTCAAACAGCACCCCTACCTCCAGCTCAGGGAACCAGGTCCCTGAAGGAAGCCACCTTTGTGTGTTGGAGGAGATGTCAGCAGCGCCAACAGAGGGACACTGTGGACACTGGATCACTGTGCAGCTGGAAGCTTTCTGACGGTCCAGGGGTTAGGATTCAGTGCTTTCACTGCTGGGGCCCAGGTTCAATCCCTGGTTGGGGAACTAAGATCCTGCTTGCCACACAGCTCAGATAATGAAAGAATAAATCAAT
Organism: Neotragus moschatus; assembly: GCA_006410615.1. NCBI lineage: Eukaryota > Metazoa > Chordata > Mammalia > Artiodactyla > Bovidae > Neotragus > Neotragus moschatus. The sequence goes on from SJYA01001893.1 coordinate 219,715, forward strand.
AACTGTGCAGCAGCTGGCAGGAGACAGAGCGCTGGAGAGCGGAAGCGTCATGCCAGCAAGATGTCCATTGTTTCCTCTTCCTCTGTCTCCATGGGCTGCTCACTGCCCACCTCCCATTGGAAAGCTGGTCCCTTCTCTTCAGAGCCTAGCTGTAGTCATCCTAACTCTTTCTGCCCATGATAGGCATTTCTTCCTCTGAACTCCCAAACTTCTCAGTCTGTGGAGTGGTCCTTGATCTCCTGTCCACCCCACCATAGCTGGGGACACAATATTCCCCCATCATTCACCCTGGCTGGCTCCCAAGACCTGGCAGACGGGGCGCACCTGGATACAGTAAGTCCCCTACATATGAATTTTCAACTTGCAAACTTTCAAAGATGCGAACATACATTCCATCAACATCAGGTGTGAGTCAAAGTGCAGCTTGCCCTCCGTCTCATGTTGCTGCTGACCCTTCAGCCCTACCATCTCCCACCTCTTCTCCGTCCTCCAATCAGTAACTCTTCTTGCCTGTTCACTTGATGTCAGCCCCTGTGTGCCAGCTGTTGTGCTGTTCAAGGTACTATACGGTAAGATTAAAATTGTTTTATATTCTGTGGTTTTTTTTTTAATGTATCCTTTGTGTGAAAAGTATTATAAACCTTTATATTTCAGTACAATATAGCCAACTATATTAGTTGGGTACTAGGCTAACTTTGTTGGACTTACAAACAAATTAAGCCTTAACGAATGTGCTTCCAGAATGGAACTCGTTTGTATGCAGGGAACTTACTGTAGTTTCAAAGAGCTCCCTTCCCCCTGCACTGCCACCCTCCTCTTAATCCACCAATAACTCCCCAGAGCCTGCCTTTATTTCACCGTCCTGAAATTCTGGCTCTCTGGGTCGGTGTGAACACCTCAATTAGGTGGAGGTCCTGAAGGCAAAAAAGAACATCTTATAAATCTCTGTCCACACACATGGGTCCCAAACACACAAAGTATACTTAATACCTAAATTGTTCATGGGCCGATTGATTAAATCGGCTCAGACTTAACTCCCTTCACAGGTTCATATGAAGAAATATACCAGGAAACTGAAGGATACAGCTGGCTCCCTAATTAATATTAGTCACTCGGCAGTTCTTAATTAAGAACTCTAAAATAAAGACCCACCTTTCTACTGTGCCAAGTAGGTACCACCTTCATTAGTATGAAAAGGCTGTAACCACAACTTCATTTTTATGTTCTTTTCTCTGCCCTGCCAGATGGGAACGCTGGCTGTATAGTATTTATTAATATAATAAACAAAGACAAGTGTGGTGGCTTGGGGGAAATTCAGGCAGAATTAGTCAACTGCACTTCCTTCGGCCCAGCTCTATGTAGAAGATGGAGGAAGCCTTCTCCTGCTCTGAGATAAAGTGGACCGGACTTGACGTAGGAGGCGAGCTGTCCCTCTCAGTCACCACCTGAGGAGGGCTTCTTGATTTGGGACAAAGGGATAAAAACAACTACACAGCAGGGCTATTGTGGACCTCAGATAATGTCAGCAAAGCACCTGGACACAGAAGACAGCAAGTGATGGGTTGCCAACTCACCTCAATAAGCCCTTTTCCTTTTGACATCATACTCCTAAGAAAGGGCCCGTAAACCTCACACGAGCTTTCACGTGGCAACGCTGGCCCATATCCATGTGCTGGGGAAGATGGAACCAGAGGGTTAAAAGTAGGATTTTGGAGTTGGATAGCACCGTCTGAATCTCAACTCCACTATCTGGCCACATACGTGACTCTGGGAAAACTACTGATGCTTCCAGTTGGCACATGTGCAAGACAGGGATGAAACACAGTCCCCTTGCCTTGTGGGGCGACAACGACCCTCTGTGGACTTCCTGAAAATCCGTTAGGGTGTCTGTGGTTGTCTTAATGATTGAGGACTCTACTGGTATTTACTGGATGAAAGTTTTGGAAGACAGATGTCTTTGAAGAAGCAGGCTAGACCTGCAACATCATGGTCTCCCAGGCTTCATGACCTCCTGGTGTCCACTGGACCTTCATGTAGATGGGAAACCCTTTATGTATGAACACAAAGTATACATTTTCTGCCCAGCATCAATGTACACCAGACAGTCCAGTGTGCACTTTTTGTACAAATCAAGGTGGGAATATATCTTTTGTATGTGTTTTGGAGCTTTACCAAGAGCTCTTCACCATCTCGGATAACCCTAATCCCATTTCCCACATGGAGGTGATTTACGGTATGTGAATAAGCTAATACGCCACATCTCTATAGGTCTAGAGATTCAGAGAGAAGTTCCAGGTAGAGATGCAGACATCCGACCACTGCTTCCTCGCCCCCAGTACTCAGGAGCAGGTGGTTATACACGGAAGTACTCCACAGTAAGCAATAATAAGCTGTATTCCTTGTATTTCTCTATCCTGTTACAGTTGGGGAATTACAAGGACTTAACTGCACTACACGTGGAGCAGGTTATCTTACTGACTAAATCTGGTTCAGGATTTCAGCAGCACTGACAAAGACACTGGTTACAGCAAGGTTCTGAGCGATCGGAGATACAGTGTCCATTCTCAGAGGGTCCCAGGGAAGATTAAATGAGGTAACTGGAAACAGAGTACTGGGCTCAGAACTCAGCCTATAGTAACTGCTCAAGAAACATTAGTTACTCTCAGTCACATTAACAGTACCACCTCTCATGGCTGAAGTAACTGCTGCTGTACAGTGTAATTGTAATTTCTTGTCTGGTTCCCCAGGTACTTCATCCAGAGGTGAGACAGGCAACAGTGAAGGGCATTCTTCTCTGCATCAGAGGGAGACTAATCAAGTGTGGCAAGATGCCCAGAAGGGAGAGAGACTTTTCCCAATAGCTCCCAGAGTACACTTCATTAGCCTGTCTATTACAAAGCACTTAAGACACATATTTATTGACAGCAATCTGCCAATTGATTAAACATCTCAATATATGAAGCTGACTCCACATTAATGAGCAGCTGGGAGAACATGGTCCTCGAAGTTGGTATGGATAGTTTTGGAAATCCTTGCCACACTTCCACTTGCTTTAACCTTCTGTGAAATAGCAACACAGGATCCAAGAGTGAGCCCAAAGATGTGCACACGCGTGTTAGCACGCTCACATCCTAACATTTCACAGATCTGAATCTCACTGTAGTCCATTTATGTTCTGTACATGTGCTAATTTTTTTTCAATAGGAAATCTTAAAGACCCCACTGAACATACAATTTCACTTCCTCTTTGCAAGCTAAGATTTGATTTTTACTTGTTAGAACAAACTGAGGGCAAAGAAAAGTTACATTTTTTACTCTCTGTTCTACAATATTTTGTGCATTTAAGGAACAGCCGCAGGAGACAGGTAGAAAAGGCATTCATTCTGGCACACTGTGTTTTGTTCTTAACAACAATTCTGAGTAATTATTTTATATAACACACATGACTTTTCACTGTGGAGCTGTTTGATAAGAAATGTGAACTTTCAGGTGAAAGAGAGTCCAGGAGCCCTGCAGTTAGCTCAAAAGAAGAACCTTGAGAAGTTCGGTGTGTGACTAAGCTTTTACTTTCTCTCTTTTCATTAATTCTTACACTTTACTAAGTGGACCTGCTTGTTTGCGTATCCAAACAATCTGGAATGATTTTTTTTTTTTCCAAAGGAAAAGGCCTAGGTCTTCCTCAGCTATGTAAAAAGCAAGATCCATGGAAAAAAGCTTTTTAACTTTCCAGCTTCTTTTTGTGTTCAGGTCATTTTAGTTTCTTCTGAGTGTCACATTCTTCAGCATCTTACATGTACATGTTTCTCAAACGCTTCACTCTTGCCCACAGCACCATGAAGGTGGCTCTCATGACCCGACATGTTAGTGTCTTCTTTGCCTAGCAACGCAGGGATCACCTGAGGGGCCCACTAACCACGCAAAGCTCCCAAATGTCAGTGCACACAGGAGTCGCCCAATAACCTGTTCACGTGCAGAACCCGATTCAGTGGCCTTGGAGTAGAGCCCAAGATTTTGCATTTCTGACCAGCTACCAGACAAAGCCAGTGCCGCTGGCCAGGAGGTAATACCCAAGTATCACACAGCCAGAGGATCATTTTATTTTCAATTCTTTTTCTGGCCACACCTTGCAGTGGGATCTTGGTTCCCNGTGGCCTTGGAGTAGAGCCCAAGATTTTGCATTTCTGACCAGCTACCAGACAAAGCCAGTGCCGCTGGCCAGGAGGTAATACCCAAGTATCACACAGCCAGAGGATCATTTTATTTTCAATTCTTTTTCTGGCCACACCTTGCAGTGGGATCTTGGTTCCCAGACCAGGATTGAACCTACACCCTCTACAGGGAAAGCAGGGAGTCTTAACCACTGGACAAGCAGGGAAGTCCCAGGATCATGTCATTTTAATTAGTGAAGCTTTATGAGTAGATCCATTAGCATGAAGATGATCTGGGAACACTGCAGCTTCTGTCCATAGTTAAACAAAATACTCAATAATGGGAAATAAAAAGAAAGCTCCAATAGTACATGTCTTCAAAGTGATCCCATGAATAGTTTCAAACTTATCCTGCCCACTATGCACTCGCTGATTATTGAACCTTCCCTGTGGGACGTGCCTTGTGGCTATAAATGTGATAAGAACATTAGTCGAGTGGTTCTTTGAACCATATAAAAGACCCAATTCAATCAAATTCCATTTTAATGTTCAGGAGGTGTGAACTTGAAGAGTTACTTAATCTCTGAGTTCTGACGCCCTGATCTGCACAACAAGGGGTACAGTGTGTACAAGGGTAACGGCAGAACCTCCCTCCTAAGTTTATGGTGAAGGTCAAACGAAATCATGTCCATTAATCTGGACATGTCATTACTCAGTAACTGGCAGTTGTAATTACTGAAACACTGCAACTGCACCTTAGGCAGCTCAGATGATGATATTCTTGAAACTTACCTTGTACAAAATGGATAAAAAAGCTCAGTTGGGTTTTTCTTCCCTTTCTTGGTAACAAACATCTACTTCTGCTCTCACTGACTATGCTAAAGCCTTTNAAACTGTTATTTTATATCAGCCATCTAATTTAACAAGAAATTATGAACCATTTAACTTTCCTGGAGGGGGAAAAAAGTGTATTGAAACTATCTCTGCAATTTCCCCAAAGTATTTATGGGTGTCCACCCCGGTGATGCTACTGGTAAAGTACCTATATGCTAAAGCAAGAGATTTAAGAGACGCAGGTTCAATCGCCAGGTCAGGAAGATCCCCTGGAGAAGGACATGGTAACACATATTCTTGCCTGGAGAATACCATGGACAGAGGAGCTTGGTGTGCTATAGTCCACAGGGCTGCACAGAATCAGACATGACTGGAGTGGCTTAGCATGCACACATGCACTGTTTACTTATTAAAAATTATTCTAGGGATGTCCCTGGTGACCCAGTGGTAAGAATCCACACTCCCAATGCAGGGAGCCTGGGGTTTGATCCTTGGTCAGGGAGCTAGATCCCACACGTGGTGGTTCAGTCAGTAAGTCATGTCCGACTCTTGCAACCCCATGGACTGTAGGCTGCCAGGCTCCTCTGTCCATGGGATTCTCCAGGCAAGAATACTAGAATGGGTTGCAATTTCCTTCTCCAAGGGACCTTCCTGACCCAGGGATCGAAGCCAGGTCTCCTGCATTGCAGGCGGATGTTTTACCAACTGAGCTACAAGGGAAGCCCCAGATCCCACATGTTGCAACTCAGAGTTTGCATTCTACAACTAAAAGATACTGGGTGCCACAGCTAAGACTTGGCACAGGCAAATAAGTAAAAATAAATTTAGTATCTTAAAAAAGATTATTCTAGAATGTATGCTGGAACACTGCTGGTTATCATATCATAAGCCTTGCTAACGAAAACCAGATCATTCATATACTTATATGAAATTAGTTCTCTATTCTCACTTCCTCTGCTTTTTTGCTTTCCCATTAATACTGGATCCCGTTCCTACTGTTTGGACAATCTTCCAGTAGATTATCACCCCTTCCAAGGATCAAGGGTCTGCTGGCCTCCTTCCTGCTTGTCCCAATGAGAGTCAGAGACAGCAACCACTTCCTTGCATCACACAGCTCCAGGAAGCACCCACCTGCTTTCATCTTGACACCTCATTAAGGTAACCATTGATGGGACGGCAAAATGCTACCCAGAGCGACTATGACACAGGCTGACACCCAAGCCGTTCCTTTGTGAGCTAGGCGACTTTGTTCACAACACGACCCCACACTGCAGGGGCCTTTCATGATCTTGTCTCCAATGGTCAGATCTATTTAATTGAAAATGATTCCTCCCAGGTGGAACCCGCTAGAAAGATTTCACAAACCTGGGACACAGCGTGAGGTCAAATTGGATACTCAGATCTCGACCTTCTGGAAACACCTCACCCAATGTCCCTAAGATCTAATCAATGCCAGTTTTTGAAATTGAAACATCCCAACTCAAACCCCCCTCGACCAGAAAGTAACAATTCATTAACCATTTCTTCAATCTCTTTCTGCATAACCAGACTGAGTAGTTTTAGCTCAGATCACAGAGAACTCCATCAAAGTTTTCTGGTCTCATCTGCATCACATACATTTGTTTTAAAAAAAAAAATTCATATTTTATGGTTTTTCATTTTTACCACCACCAACAAACATCAACAAATTTGGGTCTAAGGCCTGTGAAGGTACCTATCATAATTAGCATCCAACTGTCTGCCAGCAAATGGTTTCGATAATTAATTTGGCCATCACAGAGAAAACTGTCATGTTTCACAGGAGAAGATCAGAAGACGAGCCTTTTGCATGAAGCTGCGGTGCCATCATCGGGGGAGATGGTTCCGAGCTTGTCCCCAGGTGCGAGAATTCAGAGCACTGAGGTGATTTAAGCCACGAACAAGCCCAGGGTGCAGCGGTGCTGGGTCCCTCGGGCACCCAGGGAGCACCGTCACCCTTCAAAGAGCCCACTTGCCCAGTGCTCTCCACCATCAGGACCTCATCCCTGTGTTCCCGGGAGCCGCACAATGAAAGGAAAGTAGGAAAGTTACCTTTTTTTTAAAATAAAAACATGAATAAATATCACCACCAAAGGAGGATTTCTAGAACATATCAAATTCCACTTGGTCCACCATGACCTAAGCAACAGCTCACTAATTTTAGTTTGGCCATTTTCATTCTTTTTAAAGTCTTTATTGAGTTTTGCTACAATATTATTTCTGTTTTATGTTTGGGTGTTTTTGGCCATGTGGCATGTGGAATCTTAGCTCCCTGACCAGGGACTGAACCCATGCCTCCTGCGCTGGAAACATGGAATCTTAACCACTGGACTGCCAGAGATGTCTCGAGCCATTTTCATTTAAAAAGTCGTGCAATGATGGGACTTCCCTGGCGGCGCAGTGGTTAAGACCCTAAGCTTCCAGTGCAGGGGATTTGGGGCTCAGTCCCTGGTCAGGGAACGAATATTCCACATGTCCCACGGCCAAAGAATAACTAGTAATAACAGTAAAAAGTCATGCAATTATCACGCTTACATAAACCAGAAAAGAAGAGAAAATCACCTGGTGGGGTTTTCCTGAATCCCACGGACCTCCGTTTATGCAACTGGTATAAGACACTATTACGCCACTGAGTTACAGTCATCATGGCCCTGGGAACCCCGTTCAGTCCCCACTTTCATGCCCCTAAGGAATGAGCACTTTCTGTTTCCATTCTGACACCCCAGATCTGGCACAGACAGTCCCAGCTCTGTGGGAGTGGGCACCCCAGAAATATTTACTCTCTCCCTTTCCAAGTGTGGGCCGGCTTGAGTCAAAGGACTTAGGCGGGTAGCAAGGGGAGCCTGCACTGACACCCCTGGCAGATGTGACAGGGCGTGTGCATCTGGAAGGGATCCAGGAGCACTGAAGCTCATCTAATTAGCTGCTGCCTTGACTGACAGGCATCTTCTCTCAGCATGGGGTCCACCCCACAAAGGATGGAGGGAAATGATGCAATGCTTATGTCTGTTACACGACCACTGTATATCAAAACCTGCATTGATATGGCTTTTGCCTTCTCCAGACAATGTGAAAAAGAAAACTCACTTGATTTCCTCTCAAAAATGTTTCCCCCTACTACACAAACCAAACCAGACAATAAACAACACACCAGACTTAGAATTCTATGTCAATGACGGAAAACAAATTGCATACTAAAACCATAAGAATAAACTACTGAAAAACCAAACCAAAACAAAGAGCCTTTTAAAACTCTTTATCCTGACTGCTCACTCTTCTCTCTTAATTGGAGGTAACCTATACCTCCCTGCTGCTGCTGCTGCTGCTAAGTCACTTCAGTCGTGTCTGACTCTGTGTGACCCCATAGACGGCAGCCCACCAGGCTCCCCCATCCCTGGGATTCTCCAGGCAAGAATACTGGAGTTGGTTGCCATTTCCTTCTCCAATGCATGAAAGTGGAAAGTCAAAGTGAAGTCACTCAGTCATGTCCAATTCCCAGCAACCCCATGGACTGCAGCCTACCAGGCTCCTCCATCCATGAGATTCTCCAGGCAAGAGTTCTGGAGTGGGGTGCCACTGCCTTCTCCACAGGGTATGACAAATAAGTTGGATGTATCTTTAAAAGCCCAGGAGGCTTTTAGAAAAATAAGTCCCTACTTAGGATTCTAAGATATCTACCACTGTGTGCAGGAAGTTATAGATTAAAGCAAGCGAACTGCACCATCACCAGCATCACGTGACAACCACAGGCCTGACGACTGATTCTCAATGAATTTTCTAAGGCACATTGCTTGGTTGGTTCTACTCTAACTTGCCTGAAAGAACCCTGAAGGCAGAAAAATGTGGAAGCTCTTATGAAACTGAAAATCTTGAATCTTCCTAGATACAAATGAAGCTGTGTGCTAGAGCAAAACATGTCCATTGTGCTGGCCGCTGCTGGACAGTGGTACCACTGACTGGTTGAAACTCCTGTTTCCTTTAGACCAGTTTTTTTTTTTTTTTTTTAAATCCCAGGGCGAAGACTGCTGGATCAGATAATGCTTTGTAGTGGGAGGCTGTCCTGAGGACTGTGGGATGTTTTGCAGCATCCCTGGCCTCTACCCATCAGATAACATGTTAAGAAGTTAAAATGGAGATGGTCTTATTCAGGTTTCAGAAGCAGGGGAGCAGGCTTCTAGGCAACTTCTGACCCTGCCTGGACGACATGCCTGCCTGTGAGCACACCAACGGTTACCAGCAAGTCAAGCAGTACTTTAGATAAGAAAGGGAGTAAGTCTTAGACTTTTTTAAGCCCTGGGGACCTGGCCAGTACCCAGGTGGAGCGGAGTGGGGTGATGTCTAAGGAATCTTATGACTCTTTAAAAGGTGAAACAAGCAGCATTGTAAAAGCTGAGAGAAAATCAGAGTTGCAGTTGTGCAGGTAAACTGATGATGATATCAGCTTGTGGCCTAGGATTAAAAGTGGGAGCCCGCAAAGCTGCATCTCAAGTCTCACCCATGGGGTGGACGCACTGCTTGGGACCCTTTCCCAACTCTTTTCCCAATTGGGACTCCAGACTGCTGTTACTTGGGAATTCCCAGTGCTGTTCAAGTCTGGATGTAGGTTTTGCCCAAGCTGGTTATATATACACTACATATATATATATATATATATATATACACACACATATACACACACACACACACACACTATAGTAGGATATATACCCTATATATATGTGTATATATATACACATATATATAGGGTGATATATACACTATATATGACTTCTCCCATTTGTTTCTATTTCTTTTCTTCTAATGATTCTATGTTGAAATTAAGTTAAATAATCTTCAGTTAAAAATTGAAACTGTTTATTTGTGTGCAAGACGTGGTTTCTTTTTGTTAACAAATCTTTCGAACCTAAAACAAAAGTAAAGCTTTCGGCGAAACATTTCAGCAGCACCCCGACCCCGTGTGTGGCAACCACAAGGTCTCTGGACACTGCCAAGTGTCCCCTGCTCATCAAGACTGTCCTGCTAGAGGATCACCGCTTTCAGTTCAGTTCAGTTGCTCAGTCGTGTCCGATTCTTCGCGACCCCATGAATCGCAGCACGCCAGGCCTCCTTGTCCATCACCAACTCCCAGAGTTCACTCAGACTCACATCCATNATGGCTTGTCATGAACGTAAAACAGGGGCTCCAGCAATACAGGCGTGGGAATGGACCTCAACAACGGGTCCTCTCACTGTGTTAACACTAGGCGAGAAGACATGTGATATCCTTACCCAGCATCAGCACCACGAAGTCTAGGCTCTGCAGGGCCACACAAGGAAGCACTTCATAGGATAACCTGCTAAAGCTGATGGTTTATGTTATCAGGTTTTAATCCCCTCTCAAAACAGACAGCAGAATCTAAAAAAGAATTTTAAAAGGTGGCCCACAAACAGATACTCCTAAACAAGGTAGTGCTTGTTGTAATCACATCTTTTCTTGAAAAGTTTTTTTTCTTTTTTGATGTGGATCATTTTAAAAGTCTTTATTGATTTTGTTACAATATTGCTTCTGCTTTATGTTTTGGCTTTTTGACCCTGAGGAGTATGAGACCTTAGTTCTCCGACCAGGGCTCAAACCCATACCCTCTGCGTTGGAAGGTGAAGTCTTAGCTACTGGGCTGCCAGGTAAGTCCCAGTAACCATACCTTTATTAGAATAATCACAGAGTGAGAACTTGGGTCTGCCTGTGAGTAGACCTGGCTTTCAGGACAGAGACCACAAACCTGCTCCCACGGCAAAGGGCCAGATGGTCTCCAGCCTGGCAGAGATGGCTTCCTGTAAGCCGGCTGCTACCTAAGTCTCACAAGAGTCCTAGGTAATTCCTTTCATCTCTAACAGTCTAAGACACAGTTCACTTTCGCAAACTTGGCATTCTGTGTTTATCTGAATGGAACAATAACATCCTGCTCTGGAGTTCTCACGGACATGGAAGAGGGATGGATGTCAGACTGACTGCAGTCTAATTTTGACCTCCTCTGTCACCTAACACATTCCCTGGTGATAGAGAAGAACACTAACGTATTCACTTTCTCCAACATCATTACTGGGACACAATTAGATGGGATGGGCAGAGGCAGGGAGGCAGGAGATGTGGGGAAGAAGCAAGGGACAAGATCACAGGTGGTCTGGAAAACCCAAGACTGAATTACCCAGAAAAGTTGCAAAATAACAAAGCACTGGGACTTCCCTGGTGGCCCAGTGGCTAAGATTCCACGCTCCCAATGCAGGGGGCCCAAGTCTGATCCCTGGTCAGGGAACTAGATCCCAGATGCCACAAGGAAGGCCTGGTGCAGCCAAAAGAAACAAATTAATCAAAAACAAAACAAACAAAAATACAAAGCACTGCTCTGGGGAGATGCACACAGGGCATGTTACAGGTAAGACTGCACCAAAGCCAGCCTTTGACTCTGGGCTCCGGTGAGCAACAGAAACCTTCCACCAGCTTTAAAATCTGAGTTGCTAACCTTTTTCCAACAAGGATTTTTTCACAGAATGTCTGCTGCATACTGACAGTGAGCCACTTTCCTTTGTCTTAAATTTTCTGGCCATTAATTATATCCAGGATGGCATATTTTCATATGGTGAGTAAACAAAGAGACATCATTCTTGGCTTTGGAGGAATATCAGCGTTATGTAAAATCACACCATTATTCTTGAAATCTGTAACATTCTTTTCTCTTCATACAAATATTCTCTAAAAGGATCCTGAAATAATTTATTTTGTAAAAGCCATCATCTTAAACCTATTTCCAAAAGACTAACTGCCGTTTAGAACAAAATCCTGGTGGATTCTCTATTTCGAATTTATATATGATTCTTTGCTAGTCTCCAGATTTCAAATATTTATGCTTTTCTGTGCTTGTTAAAAGTCAGGTTTACCAGGATATAATTTACACATGAAAATTTTCATGCTCGCTCTACAAACAATAAGCCCAAATAAAAATGTATCGATGCTTTAAAATCAAAACACTAATTCTAAAAGGTAAAATCATAAAAAGAACTTTTGATCAGTGCATGTGTTCACTGCTTAATTAACTCAGGAGACAAAAACCAGTGATTAGTATTTTCATTATGAAGGGATTTAAAAACAGGATGGCTATTCAGAGGTACAACCATGGAGGACAGTTAAGGATCAAAATATGGCATGAGAAGTGAGTCCAGTAATGCCTGACCACGTGTCCAGATTTGTCTGGACAACGTCAAATGCGTAACGGTGATTTACAGAAAACGGTTAAAGGTGTGATCTATTACTGAGAAGAGAAATACCATGAGTGCCTAAAAATGATGGCTACCTTTTACTTCAGAGTGGTTTTCTAGTGGACACTTGAAGGTATGAAGATTATTTTCAGTATGTGAATAAAGCTCATATATGAAGGAATTCATTCAATCAGCTAGTTCAGCATTTTATGGACCAATGCGACATGCATAATAAATGAACTTAAAATATACAAATTTTATATCTATAGAAAAATATTAGGCTTAGTCACAAGTATATGGTGAATTCTTATTACCTTATTCCACCTCCTTCTAAGAATTATAACAAACTTCTGTATCTAAATTCATTCCCACCCAAATAATATAAAAGCGTGTGTGCATGCTCAGTCACTAAGTCATGTCCAACTCTTTGCAACCCCATGGACTGTAGCCCACCAGGTTCCTCTGTCCACAGGATTTCCCAGGCAAGAATACTGGAGTGGGTTGCCACTTCCTACTCCGGCGGATCTTCCCGACCCAGGAATCGAACTTGTGTCTCCTGTATCAGCAGGTGGATTATTTACCACTCAGCCCCTAGTTCAGTTCAGTTGCTCAGTCGTGTCCCGACTCTCTGTGACCCCATGAACAAGCCTCTAGGGAAGCCGATATAAACGTGATCAATATATCAATATAAACTGACCTATAGTCATTTTTTTTTTGACCCATAGTTAGTGATCCTTGGGCCAGATGTATTAACTGTGTGACTTTGGAAAACTTCCCTAACTTCTCTGTGCCTTAGTTTCTAAACCTAGTCACAGGGATAATAAGAACACCTGCCTGCCATGGCTGTCCACCAGCTAAGCTAGAAAATACAAACCCAGTTCTCTCCTTCTGCCCCATCTGGGCCTGGCACAGCCCAGCCTTCAATAAACACAAGGTGCGGGGATTATTATCAATAACTTACCCACTACATACTCAAATGTGGATGACTGACAAATCATATAGGAAGTTCATGCTTTCAGAGTGAGTTATCACCACAATCACAATGTTCCCTGATAGTCTGAGGGATCTGAATTTAAACACACTTCCTTCCCACTAAGAAGATTTAACCACAAAGACAGTAACTGTAAGGCACCATGACTGGTGTGTCCCATGGGCCAGGGGCTCTGCCCTGTGCATTTCACATGCTCTTTTATTTATCCTCACAGCAGCCCTGGAATGCATGGAGATGTACAGATTTTACATGCTACCAAAAAGATAAAAGAGAAGTTAAAGAACAACTCAAGGTCATACACCTAAAAAACGGTGATGCTAGAATCAAAACCAGACTCTGTCTCCGAGCGGAATGAGCTGCCATGCAGAGTGTAAAGTTGCCATTTTTGCATGCTAAGTGGGTCTGCCAGAAAAAGAAAAGGAATATTTATGGTGAACTGCAGAGTAATATCCAAAGTACTAGGAATGAAAGTTTTCCCAATGTTATTAATAAAAGTAACTTTTAAAGCCAAGAATATATATTGTGACAGGTTAAATTCATTTAAGAAAACATGGGTGCAAATAACTGAGCTTTAATTATTTCATGCCATTCTTGCAACAGCCTTTTTTTTTTCTTTCATGAAAGCGTTTCAGAAAACCTTTTGTTCCTGATCTAATCTTACCTAGAGGAAAAGAAAATTAAAACAATTTAATAGCTCTGATTTCTTAGGACCCTCTTTTGAGGGGGAAAAAACCCAAATCAGTGATGTTGAAAAGGCTCCAGAAGTTTCAAGGTACAAATCTCTTCTTCCTTAAGCCATCAGGTGTCATAACTAATGAGCAAAATCAGCTTATATGGTTTTTGAGAATAACCTGTCCAAGTTGCAAATTCACTATAGGCAGACCTCATTTCAGCATACTTTCCTGTACTGCATGGGGCAGATATTGCATTTTTTACAAATAGAAAGTTTGTGGTAACCCTGCATTGTCAGATGATGCTCAACATTTCTCAGCAATAAAAATTGTTTAATGAAGTTATATACTTTTTTAGACAAAATGCTACTGCACATTTACTAGACCACGTACAGTGTAAACGTAACTTTTATTTGCACTGGGAGACCAAAAAACTCCTAAGACTTGCTTTATTGTGATATTTGCTTAACTGTGGTTGTCTGGAACTGAACCTGCACTATCTCCAAGGTATGCCTGTAAACATGAAGGATTTGAGCCAATCAAGGATGCAGTAAGTCACTTGTATTGTACAGCTTTTAAGGATAATCTCAGAAAGTCTTTAAGAGGCAGCATTTTTCTAAGTGAGATATAGTACAGAAAGTGGTTTTACTTGCATGTTTCATAGAAGCTGATCTTTTCGCCAAAATCATCATAAAAGCTATAGAAAAAGAAAGAATACTGAAAACAAACAAACAAAACCACCTGAAAGTTCAAACACTGAATCACAGACAAAAGGTACTATACTTCTGAAAGGTACTGTCCTTCATGTTTGCTAAGGACCAAGAGAAGTCATTTCATATGTTGTAAAGTGAAAAGGACAAATCACATTCTTTTTCCAAAAGGAATTTTTTCCCCCAGATATCAACTTGGCACTAAAAGGGATTCTCATGTGCATTCCAAAATAACAACAATAACAACAACAAAAGCACTTCCTGGACCAAATGGGCACAGCTCTTGTTCAGCTGCTTTGTAGCATCTGGCCCTGTCTTATTTGATATGAGAAAGTCCTTTCCCCAAAAAGGAAGGTGGTCTTAAGGAACAAGAAGCCAGGTCAGGAGTGTTGTGTTAAACCTTGGCCTAAAATACCTACGATGTCAAGAATGAAGACCCACACCAGACAATGACTGCTCTTAGCATAGTCAGGAACCAAGTCTCTCCATCCTTACTGCCCCCTTTTGGTCCAATGCCTAAAACGTAATTGTTCACCAGAAATCAATACCATCTCCATGACTTTTTTTCTGGGATCAATAGCAGAATTGAACCCTTCCTCCCAAGTATCCCTGTTCTCTGTCCACACTTTCTTCCAACATATTTCCCCAAAGACTGATGTTTTTTTCCTTCCTTCTACCCTGTATGGCAAGGAGGCCGGTCTCAAAGCTATTTCCAGCTGCTCAGTAAAGGCATGACACATGTTAGTACACGGGTAGCAATCATCAGTTTGTAAGATGATGTAACCAACAATATTAAAGCCAGAGAATAAGCACATAAAAGGATGCTCAGTGTCACAGCAATTAGGGAAATGCAAATCAAAGCCACAATGAGCTGATATTTCACATCCACCAGGACAGCTAGGATGGGTATCATCAGATAACAACATGTGTTGACCAGGATGTGGCAACACTGATATCCTCGGACATCACTGGTGGGAATAAAATAGGGTGCAGGAGCTTGGAGGACAGTCTTGTGGTTAAAAGCAATTCCATTCCTAGGGATACACCCAAGAGAACTGAAAATACGTCTGCACAGAAACACGTACACAAGTGTTCACAGCAGTAATATTCACAGCCAAAAAAGTGAAAACAACATAAAAACCTACCCATTGGTTTCAACAAAACAGGGCTGAACCACACAAGGGGATGTTATTTAGCCATAGAAAGGGAATGATCCACTAATAACACAACATGGACCATGAACCATGAAAACATAAATGTTGAAGTGAAAGAAGCGAATCACAAAGGATAAATGATTCCATTTTTATCAAATGTCCAGAGTAGGGAAAAGTCTAGAGAGAGATTAGTGGCTGCCAAAGCTGAAGAAAGGAGTGAGTGTGATGCTAAGAAGTGTGACTTTTGTTTTCTTTTTCTTTAAGTTAATTTTTATTGGAGTATAGTTGCTTTACAAGATTGTGTTAAGTTTCTGCTGTACAGGAACACGTATCTGCTGTACAGATACAAAGTAAACCAGCTATACATATACTTACATCCCCTCTTCCTTAGATTTCCTTCCCATTTGGGTCACCATAGAGCACTGAGTAGAGTTTCCTGTGCTATATATAGAAAAGCCAAGTAAAGGTTCTAATTGTTTATTTTATACATAGTATCAATAGTGTATATACATCAATCCCAATCTTCCAATTCCTCCCTCTCCTTCCTCCCCCGTGGTACCCATACATCTGTTCTCTACACAAGAGGTGTGAGTCTTGAGGTAATAAAAATATCCTATTACTCTTGTGATGATGGGTGCAGTCTCTATGAATATATTACAAGTCACTGAATTATACAGTCTGAACGGGTGAATTGTATGGCGGGTGCATTTTATCTCAATTAAAACCAATTAAGAAAACCCAATAACACGTAGTAGGATCACTGGAGTATTCTTTGACTGGCATATAAGCAGGGACTGGACTAGTCACTAAACTATGTAGGGATATCAGAATGAAGTCTCTCTGAATCACTTTTCTTTAGTCTCTCAAAGACCGATCATTTTGGGGAAACTAAAGAAAGCTGAGCGCCGAAGAACTGATGCTTTTGAACTGGTGTTGGAGAAGACTCTTGAGAGTCCCTTGGGCTGCAAGGAGATCCAACCAGTCAATACTAAAGGAAATGAGTCCTGAATATTCATTGGAAGGACTGATGCTGAAGCTGAAACTCTAATACTTTGGCTACCTGATGTAAAGAACTGACTCATTGGAAAAGACCCTGATGCTGGGAAAGATTGAGGGCAGGAGGAGAAGGGGATGCCAGAGGATGAAATGGTTGGATGGCATCACCGACTCAATGGACATGAATTTGAGTAAACTCCAGGAGTTGGCAATGGACAGCGAGGCCTGGTGTGCTGCAGGCCAGGGGGTTGCAAAGAGTCGGACATGACTGAGTGACTGAACTGAAGGAAGTTCAAAGACTATCAAGTCAGTCAAGGTCAGCTACTCTGACATCTCAGAAGCTCACTGATTTGATGACTTTCTGGATAGACTGCTTGTTACTCTTCTTCCTCCTGTTGCTGGTAAGGATATGTCAAACCTTGTTACAAGGATGACCAATTAGTCAAATTTATAATTTGTATGAAAAAGCAAGAAAGAAACAGTACCAAGGGGGAAAGTTATCCAGATGGCTAAAACAAACAAAAATTCATTTTTTTGTGTGTGAAATGAAGTATGAAGTTAAATGATTGGCTCTCATATCTCAAAGTAACGACTTACAAAGAATTAAATATACTTGGAATATATACAGAAGATTCAGAACAAGTTTCCATAATTCACACTCTACTGCTGAAAAGCAAGATACTGTTTTTTAATTGCTAACTTCACCTAAGTATTTAAAAACTATTTAAATTTGCCCAAGTCACAAAATATGAAAGCATTAGTTATGGCAGATGATATTTAGATTTATTTACAAAGAAAGACTTTCCTGTTGTATATTCATTTTCCACTTCCCACTAAGAATCCTATAAAATGAGATTCTGTTCTGAGACTTTTCAAATAGTTAACGGAAATCCATTTAAACATTTCTCCAAAAAATACCATGAGAACCTGACAAACTTGCTTCATCAAAGATTTAAACAATCTCATCTTTATTTATATTTTTGAGCCATCCATGTAGCTTTAACTTAAAAAGGTTTTCATCAAATTTATTCATAAGTAAGACAAATACCCTAACAAAATGCAGATTATAACTGGCCCCTGTGAATCACAAAGACACAGTTTTCAGCATGTGTAAAAACTGGGAATTAAATTACTCTCCTTCTAGGAGATATCCATCTTGTTTTTTCAATATCCAAACAACCAGGATAACTGATTTATCCAAATCAATTAACAAAATTAAAAAGGATGAAAACATTCAAAGGAGAGAATCTTATCTGTATTTAAAAAGAAATATTGAACCTGAAAGAATCTTAACACAGCTCTGCAAATCTTAAGAGGGACTTAAAATTAGAGCCAATAAAAGAAGAAAAAATAAATTAAAAAAATTTAACTTCCTTATGTAGGAGAGGGACAAAAAGAAAGAAAATTAAATCAAAGGCTTTGTAACCACTATCATGCAGATCAGGACAGGGGAAAATGCCAAACAGAATGATCACCTTCTGTCTTCCTTATGAAGTTCTTTATAGGCAAGCTGGAGCAGTTGAACAAACTAAATTTTCTGCTCAATTCAGTATGAAAATCCTCTGCAGAAAAAGAATGCAACTACTATCTTCAAAAATCATTAACATTTGACTAACATCTCAAGTTCACTGGCTATCACTCCTTAATCTTGATTGAGATGAAATTTTAAGACACATAAACACATTTACTGGAAACAAACAAATCCATTCTAATACAGTATGAAGTAAATTCTCAGCTCCCCACTACCATCACTTTTATAGTATATAGCACTATTTTTGGACTTCTGTTGAAAAAAAACACAAACCAAACAGATCTTTGCCACTGAAAACCTCAAACTCCACTTTCTCCAAAGGATGAATTAGGACCAGGCACCTCTCATTACGGAATAACATACTTGTAGGCTGTTTTTCAAAATTATACATATGCAATTATCTCATTAATTTTAACAATAATTAATTTTCTCCTTCCCTCAGGCTCAATCCATAATAATGGAGTAACGCTAATACAAAACTAAACTAAAACATCCAGGCATGTCCAATCTGCAAAAGCAGAGACTGTCTCTTTAGCTCATTGTGGTTATTTTTTAAAATTCCCTATATTTGCAGACACATCACAAGACTGACAGGGAAATAAATAAGCTCATAGTTTCATTAATCGTCTTTCTGTTACAGCAGAGGTTTAAATGAAGATGACACAGTAGCACCACTAAGCAGGATTTTAACACTTTTCTTCCTACACAAAATACTACTGACCTATTGTCAATGTTTACCAGACATGGCACACAGCTGGTGCTTCTGAAGTATTTATTACTGTTATTGATAAAGAGAATGATAAAGGTATCTTTTGAGAAGAGACTCACACATAGAAAGATACATAAAAGAGGCACAATGGTTAAGAACTGAGTTTAAATTATCAATAAGGAGTCCTGAAAAACTTTTTATGGTTTTGTCTGAAAAGAGAACACAGTGAATTTTTCATAACATATATTTCATTCGTGTGTTTAATATTTACAACTGACACATACAATTTACTAACAAAAATGTGGACTCTGGAATTTATTTAGTTTGATTTACTCTAACCATCTTTATTAGATAAATTAATTTTTTATTTTCACATATCCAAGATGATCTTCTCCACATGAATTTTTACTACAAAATAGTTTAAAAATTTACATGCTATATGCATCAAAGTTTTTACTACTGAGCTATCATGTTTTTTTTTAATGTGTTTATAAAACTTATTTTTCAAGTTTGTCAAACAAGGCCTATATGATTGAATCCATGATCTGAAATAATCTCTTTTTTTCTTTCTAGATTAAAAGATGGTCTGTGTTTAATGATGAAATGTTCATTTATTTGGCCAACTTTTCATCCAAAATTTATTAGAGGAAAAGCCAGCTCAAATTTACATTATTTGAAGGGAAAATGCCAAATGCTCACCCTTCAGTATTATTATTATTTTTTTACCTTCCTTTAGCATACGCACATAAATTCTCAGTGTCACTGCTGCTGAGTTTCCCTGCTATTTTTATTTTCTACTGACAGAATATTCAAAGCTGACAAATGTTGGAGAACAGACATAGTTATTAAAAGCTTCAATTTACAGCAAATAGTGACAGTTTGCTTTTGCTGCTCATAAAGTAAAATCAAAGAGGTGTAAATACACAAGGAAGGTGGAACAAAATACTTCAGATACTTTTTTTTTAAAACAGTTCCGATAAGCAATGCTCATTTGAAACACTATTCAAAAGATATTAGTTCAGGTATCAACTCACAGAGTAAAAACAGAATGATGGCTGGCAACTTTCAGTACTTTGCAAACTTCACTTATGAGTATTTCTTATATCTAAGGAAGGCTTTAAAAAAAAAATGACAGAGTTGACTTAAAATAGAAGATGGAGAGTTTCAAACTAACCAAGAACCACTTATTTACAAGAAAAAAAGAAAAAAGAAGAAAATAAACAAGATATGTCCACTGAACAAGAATGGCTGGCATGGCAATGAGATGGATTTCCTCCCACTGACAATAACCCAGACTTTTACTACATCTGACTCAATTTTTTTGAGGAGGAGAAAGCATTTATGTACACAAACACTACATAAATTCTGAGTGATGTCCAGGGTCAGATAACAGTAAGATAAATTTCAGAGGCAACACTAAAACGCTTCTAATGTCGAACCCTTCATAACCTTTAAATGACCTTTTTTGTGAGGCAGACTCACAGTGGTGCTAAACCATAAAATATATCGCCAGGATCCATTAGAAATGGGAAGAGAGACCTAAAAAAAAAAAAAAAAAAAAAAAACAAGGAAAATTCGTACCAAAAAAGCAAGCGAACTTTCTCCTGCTCAAAAAGCATCTCATCAGCAAAAAGGGCTAATTCAGAAATTCTGCTCTGAAGCCATGGGAGGACCCCTGACAACATGAAGAGGTGATTCACACACCTTCAGGCAAGAAAACCTAGTAAGAAATCTGGAGAAGTGCACCACTTCCAAAAGTAGATGAGTTTTTGCCATTTTCAGGGGGACGGGAACGTTCTATATCTTGACTGGCGAGCTGATTACAAGGATAGATTCATTTGTCAAAACTCAAGAACTACAGGGACTTCCCTGGTGGTCCAGTGGTTAAGAATTTGCTTTGCAATGCAGAAGATGTGGGTTCAATACCTGGCTGGGGAACTAAGATTCCACATGCCATGGAGCAACTAGGCCCACATGCCACAACTAGAGAGCCCACACGTCACACTACTGAATCCACGTGCCACAGCTAGAGAGGCCACGTGCCAAAACAAAAATCTGAGAGAAAGATCCCATGTGCTGCAAGTAAGACCCACTGCAGCCAAATAAATAAAGTAAAACACAGAATACCCAAACACAAAGCAATTAGAGAATACAAATTTCCTAATTAAAAAAAAAACAACTCAGGGAACTATGAACACACACTCAGGGTCTGTGCAGTATATGTATGTAAATTACACCACAACTTAAAAAAAAGCCACAAATGTGTGCTAAGCATAATGCTTACTTTAATGCATTAGATAAAAAATTGAGTCTTTAGTTAATCATCTTTTAGAAAATTTTCTTAATAGAAAAAAATAAAAGAGAGAGCTAAGGAAATCAAGGGAAAAGATAAGAGCGGAGCAGAGAAACAAAATACTGAACTTAGTCACCAGCAGGAAAAAAAAATGTTTTCAAAGTCTCAGGTAGTGTTCCTGGAACAAGTGGAAAAAGTAAGGAATAAAGCCTTATATTTGCATAACAATATATTATGTACATTTAAGAAATAAGTTATGTTATAGTAGGCTTATAACAATACCCCATTTTATTTATTTAAAACATTAAATAACATTATTATTATTAAATAACATTATTATTTATTTATTTAAAACATTTTTTAACACATGTCAAAATTTACTTATTTTTATTGGAGGATAACTGCTTTACAACGTTGTGTTAGTTCCTGCTGTACAGCAAAGTGAACCAGCTACACATATACACATATCCCCTCCCTCTGGAGCCTCCTCCCCTGATGCCACCCCTCTAGGCCATCACAGACACCAAGCTGAGCTCCCTGCGCTATACAGCAGCTGCCCACTAGCTCTCTGTTTTACACAGGGCAGTGCAATACCCTCATTTTCAAGTTGATNACAACGTTGTGTTAGTTTCTGCTGTACAGCAAAGTGAACCAGCTACACATATACACATATCCCCTCCCTCTGGAGCCTCCTCCCCTGATGCCACCCCTCTAGGCCATCACAGACACCAAGCTGAGCTCCCTGCACTATACAGCAGCTGCCCACTAGCTCTCTGTTTTACACAGGGCAGTGCAATACCCTCATTTTCAAGTTGATGAAATATACAAATTAGTTCAGTGATGTGCCCAAGGATACACAATTAGAAAAGAGCCAGGATACAAATAGATCTCTCAGACTCCTACACACAATTCATCTCACAAAACAATACTCTGTGTGCATACTGTGTGTGTGGTGTATAAAACATAAAAAGAAAAGCCACTGTTAGCTTCATGTAGTTAGTGATGAGGCTGCCCGCATCGCCTCCACACAGCAGGGATGAGTATAAATGTGCTGGAAACTAACTAAACTCATGAACTGAAACAACCAAGAATTTTTCTTTCTTAAATATTCATCCATTCATAGGTTTAAAAATCTGCAACAAGGTATTCTTGGGTATGCTACATTCTTACAACCGACAGGGCTCTCTGACTAGAAAGAAACATTAAGTATAATTTTAATATTTTAGTACAATTTTCTTTATGATTTGGTTGAAGTTAGTTGTACTTGATATCATAAGTGAAGAGAAGTGAAGTCGCTCAGTCGTGTCCGACTCTTTGCGACCCCATGGACTGCAGCCTACCAGGCTCCTCCCTCCATGGGATTCTCCAGGCAAGAGTACTGGAGTGGGTTGCCACTGCCTACTCCAAGAGATCTTCCCACTTGAAAGATAATGCCATGAGGTTGAATTATCTGTGCATTAATTACTGCAATGTGCTTTTCAAAAATCTTATAAAAAGTGAGGGAGAATGGTAATCTCAAAGGGGTTTCAAAGAAGTTCACAGAGGTCCAAATGTGACTCCAGAATTAATGGAAGCTTTGGCTGGTCCTGGAAGATGTATTCTCTATTCTCACTTACAGCCCTGGATTCCTAAACATGTTAATAAGATTCTACATCAAAAGTGCTTTTTCTCCCCCAGAAGCACTCCAGTAACTCCAGCTGTCTAGCCTAAGAGGGTCAGCATGACCTCGAAGCACAAATGGTTCACCATCTTGGGCTCACTAGATTTACTCCCAAGTTAAAACACACACCTTCCTCCACGCACAAATCAAGGCAACGAGTTTGTGTGTATGTCAAAAATCAAGAATCACTGCAAAAACCCAAATATATCTTCTCCCTTCCTAAACAGAAAAATGCATTTTGCGTTATTTAATAAGATATGCAAAAAGCAATCAAATGCTAAGTCAGTGGACATTTAGGGATATAATACAGCTGTGAACCACCTGTTTTAATTCAATTGTGATAATCCTTCAAATTTTCTCTCAATCGAAATTTGTATCTTCTTCCACAATGAGAAATAGAAGAGCAGATACAGGGCAATAAATGCAAAACCAGAGAGAATGTACAACCACCAAAAATGTACAGGAAAGTGTAGCGNTAGGGATATAATACAGCTGTGAACCACCTGTTTTAATTCAATTGTGATAATCCTTCAAATTTTCTCTCAATCGAAATTTGTATCTTCTTCCACAATGAGAAATAGAAGAGCAGATAAAGGGCAATAAATGCAAAACCAGAGAGAATGTACAACCACCAAAAATGTACAGGAAAGTGTAGCGTAGGGGCTCAAAAACCACAGACAATCCAACCATGTGAGAAAATTATATTCATTATATTCATACTTGAGGTGTATCTTTTAAAGCTTTGTGGACCACAGGTATATAGTTCGCTTTTTAAATGTGTAACATGCTAAAAATTCTCCAAAGTCATTAATATTCTACAACACAACTTTGAATGGTTGCCTAGCATTTGACTGTATGGCTCCATGATTGTGNATTCTCTTACAAGCTCAATAGTACATCTAAGAAATACATTTCTCTGGTTTATGCTGCATCCGGTCTTTCCTGGTGAGAAGGCTTTCAGGAAACCTGGTTCCTCCCATAAAATTACCATTTCTACATTTTTTTCTCCCCATATTACACCCCCTGCCAAATGGGTATCTTTTCCTTTTTTGTAAATGTCTTTTAGAGATGGTTAAAATTAGTTGACCCTACAAGTAAGCAGGAGAGATTTTTGAAGTAACAGCTTTGCTGTATATTATAAAATCTAGACCAAAAGCAGTCTGCAATACCGATACAGCTGGTATCATTCAACATACTTCTCAGATTGACATTCTCATTTTCACAAGTGTAAGAAAGAGCATTTCCCTGGCCACTGCATGTCCCGTTCCCATGGGGTCTACAGGTAGCATTTCTCTTTGTGAAACATGGGAGAGTTCTTTGAATGCATATCTGATAAAAGAAAAGACTAGAAATCCTTGTGAGCCAATATTTATTTACGAGGCATCATACAATTACTACTACAGGTACTTCCCTTGGTGGTCCAGTGGCTAAGACTCAGTGCTCCCAATGCAGGGGTCCAGTTTCAATCNATTTCTCTTTGTGAAACATGGGAGAGTTCTTTGAATGCATATCTGATAAAAGAAAAGACTAGAAATCCTTGTGAGCCAATATTTATTTACGAGGCATCATACAATTACTACTACAGGTACTTCCCTTGGTGGTCCAGTGGCTAAGACTCAGTGCTCCCAATGCAGGGGTCCAGTTTCAATCCCTGGTCAGGGAACTAGATCACACAGGAGGCAACTAAGAGTTCCCATGATACAACTAAAGACCCCACATGCTGCAACTAAGACCCAGCACAGAAAAACAAATGCTTTTAAAAACTACTTCTACATACTTCTAAGAGAAGTTTTCTTGTATTTTTTTTTTCAATATCAGCACATTTGTATCTCTTTTTTAAAGTTTTATTTTATTGGCCATGCCACACAGCATGTGGGACCCAAGCTCCCTGACTAAGGATCGAACCCACACTTTCTACAGTAACTATGTGTGGGACCCAAGCTCCCTGACTAAGGATCGAACCCACACTTCCTACAGTAACTATGGAATCTTAACCACTGGACCACCAGGGTAGTCTTTCTCCTTTTATTTTTGTTAAATATAAGAAAATCACTCCATCCTTTGTGTATTCATTCTAGCCTGTGTTAACTCTTAATAGATTCTTATGTGTCCTAATTTTGGAAAATTCTGATCAAAGCTTTAGAAGTATATTTTTGATGACTTGAAACACATTTCAAAAATAATCTCAGAATACAGGAAAGACAAATTCAGAAATGAAAACACTGTTGAAATTCTGTCTTTAAACCAGGGGAGGTCCCAGACTTCAATCAGTTACACATTCTCTTATAGTTTATACACTAATACAGATTTATTTTAATTAAAAAAAATGAAAACAATTTTTTTCCTACCATTGAAAAATAAAAGACAAAATTATCAAAGAAATCAGGCAAAAGATGATTATTCTGTGAAGTTAAAGATTAAATTTGACTATAATCTGTGACTATGACTTCAGCTGTGGTGATGATGATAACTTTGGGGTCGTCCCTTAGCAATCCCTTAACAAAAACCTCTAAGTTTCAAAGAATGAAAGCGTACTTGTTCAGTATAAAAACTGAGTATAAAGGAGCCAGAAGTCATTATGGAAAGAAAAGTCCATTCATGCTCCTCAGTTTGCTGCTCTCAAATCACATGGCCTGCTGCTGCTGCTAAGTCGCTTCAGTCATGTCCGACTCTGTGCGACCCCATAGACAGGAGCCCACCAGGCTCCCCCATCCCTGGGATTCTCCAAGCAAGAACACTGGAGTGGGGCCACATGGCCTACATACCTTTAAATCTTCAGGCAGATTTTGTATGTGCCTGGCCAGTCTGGCAGACACATTCAATCTAAGGCTGGAAAGCTTATTCAGGATGGTCCACTCAAAGCCATCTTGTTCTAAGACTCATGGACACAGAGATCAGACTTTGTAGTTGCCAAGGGGATAAGGGAAAGGAGAGGGATGGACTGGGAGTTTGGGGTTGGTAGAAGCAAACTATTACATACAGGATGGACAAATAACAAGGTCCTACTGTATAGCACAGGGAACCATATCAAATCTCCTGGGATAAGTCACAGTGGAAAAGAACGTTAAAAAAAGAATGCGTATACATATAAAACTGAGTCACTTCACTATACAACAGAGAGACTGACACAACATCATAAATCAACTATACTTCCATAAAAACAAACAAAAATCAACACGCTTCAACAAAGTCATCCTGCTCTATATAAGGCATGCTCCATGTTCACGGACGCCAGAAGAAGAATCATTTCTGAAAGACTCGCTAGCTAGTTCTGCCCTTTTTCATACTCTGAGACAGAGGAGTCTTTATCCTGGAAATTAGAGGGATGGAAAATAAAGACGGATTACTATTTAAGGCTGTGACTGGCTTATTTGGGTATCTTGGTTCTTTAAAGGCAAGAGCTGCACCCATACTCTTTGAACATTTCCTCTGGATGCTTTTGATAATGGGATAAAAAGACTCTTCAATCAAGTCTCAGTGCTATTCTGTGGAACAAGGCCAGGACCACCGGCTTCCCCAGGTACAGGAGGCTAGCTGGGTGGGAGGTGACAACCAGAAAGGTCACCAAAATCGCCACGCACAAAGCAGGACGAGTCCCTGCAACATGAGTGGGTCAAGGTCACCCACTGGTCTTTCTTAGTCTCACACATGGTCTCCACAGAAACAAAGGACTCCCCTTGGCACATGGTCTGGACTAGTGTTATGACAATCTCTTCACTTTAACCTCAAATACAAAACTGCAGCCAAACCCGAAGGGAAAACTCCTAAGCCTACGCTATGTGACACAGGTGAAATCACTTCCTTTTTTCCCTCTTTTTTAAATGGCTCATGCATCTCAATATAAAAAACAAACAATCCAATAAAAAAAATAGGTGGAAGACGTAAATAGACATTTCTCCAGAGAAGACAGAGGCCCAAGTGGCAAAGGATGCTCAACATCACTAATTGTTAGAGAAATGCAAATCAAAACTACATTGAGATAGCACCTCACAACAGTCAGAATGGCCATCATCAAAAAGTCTACAAATGATAAATGCTGGAGAGGGTGTGAAATCACTTCTTTCCATTCGCTTCTTTGGGGAAAGGCTGGCCCCAGAACTCAGGCAGTTAGTACCTCTATAGGACAGAATGCTCAGGTGGTGGTGGTGGGGTGTTCTTTTGGGGAGGCGATGGGTAACGGGGCACTATCCAAGGAGAGCAGTCCAATTACAATATACTCTGGGAATCACAAGAGGGTCTGGGTTTAAATACGCCTAGGAGAACACTGTGTATGGTGCAAACACTGACCTTTCCTTTATTGAGAATCTTATGGAACTCACTAAAACCTATGGCTCAGAAGCATCTAATGCATCCCCTTTCAATCATGACTCTCTTTTGTAAGAAAGAAAGGCTTCTTTTAATATTAGAAGCTTATGAGATCTCAGGGGCAATTCTAGACAACTCAGTGGGCAATCTCTTTTCTGTATCCCCAGCATGGTCACAGTGACCACCCCACGGAGGCTGGCACAGACAGCTGCTCACATTCACTGAGACTGGAGCTGCTCTGGGACAGTCGGCCATTTTTCTGCATGACTCTTGGGGATATAAAAAGGATACTTACAGGCGCTACCCTGGTGGCTCTGTGGTGAAGAATCCACCTGCCAGTGCAGGAGAAACAGGTTCGGTCCCTGATCTGCGAAGATCCCACATGCTGCGGAACAACTAAGCCCATGCACCACAACTACTGAGCCTGTGCTCTAGGGCCCACGAGCCACAACTACTGAAACCTGCACACCCACGAGCCCATGCTCTGCAATAAAAGACGCCGCTGCGATGCAAGGTCTGTGCTCTGCAACTGCAGAGAAGCTTCCCTTCACTGCCACCAGAGAAAAGCCCGAGCAGCAACGAAGACCCAGCATAGCCAAAAATAAATAAATAATTCTTTTTTTTTTAAAGAAAAAAGATATTCTTACAGGATTAATACCTGGATTCGATCCGTGGGTTGGGAAGATCCCCTGGAGAAGAAAATGGCAACACACTCCAGTATTCTTGTCTGGAAAATCCCATGAATGGAGCCTGGTAGGCTACAGTCCATGGGGTCGCAAAGAGTCGGACACGACTGAACAACTTCACTTCACTTCAGAGGATTAACAATCAAAAGGATACCAAACCAAGAGGGGCAGGAAGTGTAATATACTAGGTATCACACACTTCGTAGGTCCTATAAATGACCACATCTAGGAGAGATTCAGTGACTATTTCCTTTTGATTAAACCAGATGCCTCTCTGGGGCGTCCTTCATCTTTTGGGGGACATTTCCCACCCACCCTTAAAGACAGCACATTAAACTAGATTATCTGTAGTTTCTTTGAACTATAGTATATGATCATTAGGGCTTCCTGATGGCTTAGACAGTAAAGAATCTGCTTGCAATGCAGGAGACCTGGGTTTGATCCCTGGGTAGGAAATATCCCCTGATATAACCAGTAACAGCCAAGTTTAAAAAATAACATCTAGGGGCTTCCCTGGTAGTCCAGTGGTTGGGATTTGGCCTTCCAGGGCAGGGGGTGTGTGTTTGACCCCAGCTGGGGAGTTAAGATCCCACATGCCTCATGGCCAAAAATCCAAAACATAAAACTAAAGCAATACAGTAGCAAATTCAATAAAGACTTTACAAATGGTCTACATCAAGAAACCTAAAAAAAAAAGAGTTGCATCTATGCTTCTTTCTTATTATCTAAGTTTTTATCAGTTTAGACACATGTTGTGAAAGTCGCTCAGTCATGTCTAACTCTGCGACCCCATGGACCATACAGTCTATGGAATTCTCCAGGTCAGAACACTGGAGTGAGTAGCCTTTCCCTTCTTCAGGGGATCTTCCAAACCCAGGTATCAAACCCAGGTGTCCAGCATTGCAGATGGATTCTTTACCAGCTGAGCCACAGGGAAGCCCAGAGACATATTACTGGAGATTAAAACCTCTTTGTCATACATTCTCACTAAAACTCTAGCCCACACTTTCTGTGGCATTCTACGACGTACTATTAAGACTTACAGCACCTGATACTTATTAAGTGCTTATTATGAGCCTGATCTAGTTGTAAGCACCCTAGGTGCATTATTTCATAGACTCTTCTCTAACAACCCTATAGACATCACCATTGTTCAACTTTACACATGAGATCACCGATGCTCAAAAACTTAAACCTGATAATAAGCAGTAGACTGAGGGTATGAACTGAACTCTAGAACTCAGCATACTGACTACACTGTTATCATGGCCACAGCAAGATGCTACATACCCAAACAAACCCAGCAACACCTAAACAATACAGTTCTCCATAAACTTCAAATGACGACACTGAACTTGGACTATTATTCCAAAGAATTCACACTGTGTGCAAATTTTTAGGTAGCTGGAATATTTTGATACCTAAATATTAATGATATTATAGTAACTTTTCCTACTGAATAAAGATTTTTGTCTAAAATTTATTCCCCAAAGGGGGGAAAAAAAAAAACATCCTGCAAATTTTCTATAGAGATAGATGATTTCTTCTAACCTATCTGAAAGATTACATCAGGCAAAATGGAAATGATGAAATATGTATTTAGGAGATGCTGATACTGAAAATATTCCATGGATCACCCTAAAATTTAGACAAATTCCTATTACCATGTCATGATAAAATGGACAAGATAATATATTGGATCAAGAAACAAGAACTCAACAGTTCATCTAGGCAGCTCCGCAGTTATGAATAATTTTAATAAATATGCAAAGCTGGTATTCGGCCACATAAAAAAGCTGAACCTGAAATATATTTTTGGAATATAATGTGTCTGTCCTTGAAATTAAATAATTAATGTTCACTTTCATGAATACTATGATTTTTGATTCTATGGTACCTGCCTTTCATTTTGTGCTTTTTTGGGATTAATTTTGATCTCTTCATTGTTTTATCTGGGACTTTTTTTAATAAATTAATTTTATAGCTCAATTTTTATTCTATGGCTAGGTTCTGCATAGTATTAATAGAACACACTGCCGATCACTTGTCACATGCATCTCTATACTCCAGAGATAACACTGCTGAACTGACTTCAAGGACATGATTGGAAATAAGAAATTCTATCAGTGAGTATGTGCTTGGTTGTTCAGTCATGTCTGACTCTTTGTGACCCTATGGACTATAGCCCACCAGGCTCCTCTATTCTTAGGATTCCCTAGGCAAGAATACTGGAGTGGTTTGCAATTTCCTTCTCCATATCTTCCTGACGCAGGAATCAAACCTGTGTCTCCTGCATTAGCAGGCAGATTCCCTACCTCTGAGTCACCAGGGAAGCCCAATAAATCCTATCTGCAGCCTGGCAAATAGAGACAGGAAGACTCGGAATACATGTAGAAATGAATGGACCTAGAGAACCCAAGGAAAGCTAATGACGCAACTGCTCAGCTTCTGTAACTAAACAGGGACCTGACAACTACCTGCTATAGCCTTAACTAGTCCTTGCTCAAGAGGCTGGTTCAGAAGTTACGTGTTAACTAGGATTGGATTCTAAAGTCTCCAGATCTGTCTTGGTCTCCAGGATGAAACCAACACTTATCAAGAATGAAACTTAACACCTAGCTAGGTAAGAAATCAGGTCTGGAATGCAATATATTTTCCAAGACTGAATTTTCTAATTACATTAATTATAAATACAAAAAAAATGAAAGTGAAGACAAGAATACTAAACACACAATTTCAGATCCTTTCTGGTGGTTTTAAGGTAGCTCTAAGCCTGTTTAAATTACAACCCAACAGTTACAGAGTACTTACCAAGTGATGTGAACTAGTCAGCACTTAATGTGTATTTTCTCAGTTCTCTTAACAATGCAGTTAAATACAGCACCATACCCAACTGTCCTACAGCATGGTACAATTAGACTAATACTATAAGATGAATTATTAGTAACTCCATGTCACATACTAAAAAATATATGTAAGGCCAGCTAGTTGTGAGGTGCTTAGGATCTAAGCAAATGGGTAAATCAAAAGGTGCTGATGTGAGCCTTCCTATAGGTTACAATCTCATAGGAAAAATGCATTACATCATCACACAAATAAATGTAACCTTACAGGAGCAGTAAGTGCTAAGAGAGGTATGAGGTATCCTGATAACCAAGTAACTGGTAGAATAATGTGGTGAACTGGATGGAGCTCAAACTTTGCAGTGAGACTGCCTAAGTCTGAATTCTGGTTACACCCCATTATCAATCATAACCCTGGGCAAGTTATTTAATCCCCCTTGGAGAGACTTCCCTGGTGGTCTAGTGGCTAGGACTTGGTGCTCCCAATGCAGGGGACCTATGTTCGATCCCTGGTTGGAAAACTAGATCCCATATGCTGCAATGAAGATAGAAGATCCCGTGTGCCATAACTAAGACAAAGCACAGTCAAATAAACAAATAAATATAAAAAAAGTGATTCTCTTTGGAGCAGTTTCTTCTTCGATAAAAATCTAGATAAACAGCACCTATATCATACAGTTGTTACAATAGTGAAGTGTTCAACAAACAGTTGTGGTTGTCTTCTGCTATTACAATGATTTGACCTTGATGGTCAAATCAGAACAGCAGGGATTAATCAGGCAATAGATGAGGACAGGTGTGTGGTAGGAACATATTTAAACAGAGGCAAAAACACAGGAAAAGACTGGACGAGCAACAGACCATGTTAGCTAGTTAGGTTATCTTAGATCTTTTAACCACTCTGGGATTCAATTTCTCCATCTGAAAAATCAGGAGGGGCATTAGATTATCCCACTGGTTTCACAATAAATCCTCTGAAACAGACTTTCATTGAACACTTTTTTCTTTTCTTTTCTGCGGCATGCAAAACCTTAGTCGCAGCTTGTGGTATCTAGCTCCCTGACCAGAGATAGAACCCATGCACCCTGCATTGGGAGCTCAGAGTCTCAGCCACTGGACCACCAGCAAAGACTCTTTAATTGAACCCATTTGACTCCTTTCCTTGGTTCTAAATGCCAACTGTTCCTCAAATGTAAATTTTAAGAACATCTCCATTTTATCTCCTTTCTGATCCCCTTTCTCTGATCTCTCTTATTATTAACTTTCCTATACCTCTAAATAAAAGGAATTATACTTGCAGTGACCTCATTTTTTCTTTCTTTGAAGGTGGTTCCCATTTTTCCAACCGTCACGTCAATTTTCTGCTTCAGGAACATCATCCATGGACGTGATTCCAGGTAGCTATGTCCTATCGAAGGGTGTGCCATGGACAAATATGGTGGGAAATGTGTTGAAATTTACCAAACGACTGATATAACATCAGAGATATTTACGGCCATAAGAGATGTTAATTCAATGCGTGGTAGTGAGCTCTTCCATCCACACTGGTTTGTACTGCTTTCTACAGGAGTTCAAGTGTCATTATGTCAATCTAGTCTGTTAGAAGTATTTGCAAATTTCAGCTGCTTAAGCTGAACATTAGTACAAACTTCAGAATATGCAATGTCAGTGCAATCAGAGTTATTTTCAATAACTAAATATTAGGCCAGGTGACTCAAGAGTCAAACCCATAACCTTGTAGTCCTTAATTCATTACCCAAGTCAAACAAGTTCAGAGCATTTAAATAATGTACTCAGGATAATACAGCTACCCAGATGTCAGAGCTGTGATTCAAACCCAGCTTTACCTCACCCTAAAAAGACCATGGAAGTTCTCTTGTAGTGTCTTCTTGAAATTAACCTTCCTTCCTCTCTTCCTTCCTTTTCAAATTACTACATTGCTTTTTATCTGTTTTTCAACAACTTACATTTTGGAATTTCCAAAAGGTGCTGAATCTTTCAGTAGTTGGCACTGTTTTACTCATCCTATGGAAAGCTGATGTCTATTTCTCAGATCAGAAACAAGCCTCCCTCTAATGGTGACATTGTACTCATAAAAGCAGCCATCACCTGATCTCCCCCTCCTCATTCTTGCTTGTCCGCCAGGAGCCTGAACAAGGCAAAAGTGCTGGTATTTAATAGCACTGTCTGTTTTAGCACACAGACTGATTGAGAGAGGTCCTTAGAAAGTCGAGCTTGATCACAAATGGCTTCTAAGTCAAAATACTAAGTTATAAAACTACATAAAGAAGTTCCTATTTAGGCCTATGTAATATGAGTCAAGTCAACAAACTGTTTTCTAAAGCTGACCAAGTGAACATTTGTTTCTCATTGCTTAAGTAAGGATGAAAATTTTGACGTATTTTAAATTACAGAGGAGAGCATAGGGACTAGCAGATTTGGCCTGGCATCTAAAAGCAGGGGAAACAGAGTTCCTTCAATGATCCCCATATGTGCTACACAACTGTACATGCCAAGGACTCCTCTTTATTCCACAACTAGATACAGAATCTAGGCAGTCCACCTCTGACAAACTCCTTAAATCAGCCAGCAATAGCCATACATGGACATATATTGATAAGCTGATCCTACCTCTTCAAAGCAAAAAGTTCACCAATTAGAATAATCTGTTGCTGCCAAGTCTTAGACTATGCTCCAAAGAGGAGTTGACAGGTTGGTGACTGGGCAGGGCAGAGGCCCAGAAAAGACTCACTCAAAAAGAACTCTTCCCTCTAAATTGGCCTTTTGAATGCTAGCCCATAAAACCTCTTCCCTATTATGTATCTCTCCACATGGGGGTATCTCGAAGTCTCAAATTCAGTATTTTTGTAAGACCAAATTCATCTTTCATGCCCTCTTGCCTTGGGTCCTCCCTTTCGTTCAGCATTCCATCGGTCAACACCATGGATAGCTCTACAGGAACCACTGGCTCCAGTTAAGACTGAAGTGAAATAATCTTTTTATCGTTTCTTTCACTATAGAAAGAAACTATAGCAGGGGGAAAACCTGAGGTGGAATGAATGGAATCTGAACTATTTTTCTTTCTTTTTTAAGGTCAAGCAGTGTGATAAAAACTATACCATCCTCACAATTCTATGATACTGGCATTAATAATTCTTCTATCATATTTAAAATTACTTTAACTTTCTTTGGGAAAATACTACCCATACAACAAAGTCAAGAGAATAATCAAAGTCATTAGGGACCCACCATCAACTTCAAAAATAATCTGCTAGAAGCATGTCTTGTTTCATTCATTTTCACTTCTGTCTCTCTTCCCCAGGTCCAATATTTAGATTCTTTTGAACCAAAATCCCAGAAGTTACACTGGTTCATTTGTAAACATTAGAACATAATGATTAATATAATCAAATACCCAGTATATAAATTTCCTGATAAGCTCAAAAAATCTTTAATACCTGGCTTGTCTGAATGAGATTTTTAAAAAGCATGTTGGAGATGCTGCAGTTATTATTCTTGTTGATATTCAAACCATCCTATTTTTGGCCAATGGGAGTCCCTATGTTGCATCCTGGGTTCTTCTGACACAGTCTTTGATAGCTTCCTTGCTTTCTGAATAGAAAAGATATTTCAGGCTCTTAAGAGAGGCCTGGAATTAGCCATCGTTCTAAGGCCCCAAGAATTCTTTTAGTGACAAATGGTATTTAAGAAAAAGATCCAGGAACTTGAGGGTGTTCTTTGCTACTATGTTGGTCATTTTTTTCTAGGCTTATTCAATGGACAGAAAAAGAAAAAAAAAAACAAAACTCTTTTTAAAGTTAAAAAAAAAAAAAAAACTCATCATGGGATCTAACTATATTTCTAAATCAAATTTAGGACTCTAAGATTTAATTAACTTCTTTAACTTTGTATCTCCTTTCTCCTTGGACAAAAATCCTAGCCCCCAAATATCAACATAATTAATATAATTTATATAATTATAAAAAACACAAGAGAATGAGGCTAAAAGATGCATTAAAATCAAACTGCTCAAAATCAGCGATAAAGAGAAAATCTTAGAAACAGCCAAGCTAGGGCAAAGGTTACAAACAAAGGAACAAAGGTAAAGATACAGCAGATTTCTTGTCAGAAACAATGCAAGGGAGAAGATAATAGGAAAAAACTTTTAATGTACTGAAAGACATAACTAAGATTCTATACCCAGTAAAAGTATCTTTCAAAAATGAGGGTGAATTAAAGAGTATTGCAGATATATAAAATCTGAAAGAATTTATACATGGCAGACCTAAGAGATAAGAAAAGTTAAAGGAAGTCTTTAAGGTAGAAAAAAAATTATACTAAACAGAAATATGGGTTTACACAAAGGAATGAAAAGCGCTGAAAATACAAAATATGCAGTGAACCATATAAAATGCTTTATTTTTATTCATACCTCTATAAAAGAGAGTTTTCTGTTCAAGATAATAAAAATGTGGAGTTTGTCACTTTAGTAGAAATATAACATATGACTACAAAAGCATAAAGCTTGGGAGATGAGAAATGAAAGTTCCCTATTTTAAGGTTCCTAAAATGTATGTGAAGTAATACGTCATTGTGAAATATCACAGATGTAAACTGTAAGCCCTAAAGCATATACTAAGGTTAAAGAATGAAAAATTATAGTTAAAAAGCCAACAAAGGAGATAAAATAGTGTCTTAAAATATACAACAGTTCAAAAGACACAAAAGAAGGATAGGAGGAAGATGAAACAAAGAGGAAAAAGGGGGATAGATTCAAACTCAGCTGTGGAACAAACCATATAGGTCTAACTGATCAAATTATCTGAATTAAAAGACAAAAATTGTCAGATGAGATGAAAAAGAACTATATACTGTCTGTAAAAAGTTTACTTCAAATATAGCGATAAATAGATTAAAAGGAACAGAATGGAGAATTATTTACCATTCAACATGAATCAAAATAAAGATAAGGTGGCTTCACTGATTTCTGGCCAAAGAATATAACTAAGATTAGAGACGTTCACTGCATAATGAAAAAACAATCAATTCATTAAGAGGACATAATTCAAAACATTTATAAATCTAATTACAGAGCTTCCAAATGTATGAAGTGAAAATTGCAGAACTGAAAAGAAATAAATCTGTAATTACAGTCTAAGACTTCAATACTCCTGTCTCAATAACTGCTAAAACAATTAGAAAAAACCAGTGAAGATATAAAAGAGTTAACACAATCAACACTGAACAAAAACGATTGATATCCACATGCAAATATGTGAACTTTGATCCATACCTCACACCACATACAAAGACTAACTCAAAAAGCCTCGTAGATCTGAATGCAAAACCTAAAATTAGAAAGCCTGTGAACTAAAACAAAGGAGAAAATCACGCTAATTTGCACTAGGCAAAGAACACTTAGACATGACACCAAAAGTACAATCCAGAAAAGAACAAGCTAATAAACTGAAATCAACAAAACGTAAAAGTTTTATTTTTCAAAAGACACTGCTAGGAAAATGAAAAGGCAAACACAGAAATGGAAAAAAGCTTTGCTAAGCATATACCTGATAGAGGATTTATATCTAGAACAAAAAACCTCAAAACAATANAAAGTTATGACCAACCTAGACAGCAAAAGGTCCGTCTAGTCAAAGCTATGGTTTTTCCAGTAGTCATGTATGGATGTAAGAGTTGGACCATAAAGAAAGCTGAGCACCAAAGAATTGATGTTTTTGAACAGTGGGGTTGGAGAAGATTCTTGAGAGCCCCTTGGTCTGCAAGGAGATCAAACCAGTCAATCTTAATGAAATCAGTCCTGAATATTCTTTGGAAGGACTGATGCTGAAGCTAAAATGCCAATACTTGGGCCATCTGATGTGAAGAACTGACTCACTGGAAAAGACCCTGATGCCAGGAAAGATCGAAGGCAGGAGGAGAAGGGGATAACAGAGGATAAGATGGTTGGATGGCATCACCAACTCGATGGACATAAGTTTGAGCAAGCTCCAAGAGTTGGTGATGGACAGGGAAGCCTAGTGTCCTGCTATCCAAGGGGTCGCAAAGAGTCAGACACAACTGAGTGGACTGAACTGAAGTGAACATACAGAATCATCCACAGGTTTATTACATGGCTTGTGATCTCACATTGGCGGGTCTTCATCTTCTTGTCTGACTCACTCTGCCTGCAAGGAACCTACCACGATTTGATTCAAGAACCAGAAAAGTTGAATGATCATGAATGAACCGTTCAGCCTCATACACTGACTTCTCTTTGAGAATTTCAACATAAACTTAGCATTTTCTCCCTTTCTTTCTTGATGTTACCCAAAAAGCAGCCAGGTGAGTATGAGACATTGTTCTTTTTAACTTTTGTTTTCATTTTTATTTTATATTGCAGTCCTGCTGATTAATACAGTTAAGCTTGTTTCAGGTGCACAGCAAAGTGATGCACGCACCTATTCTTCAAATGCTTCCTCCGTATGTCATTGCAGAATATTGAACAGAGTTCTCTATGCCATAAAGTAGGTCCTTGTTGGTTTCCTTCTCTAAATAAAGCAGTGTGTACATGTCAATGGATTTTGATTTCTGTCTCTACGACTTGGGTAAACTATTGGCCTTTTACCTAACCTGAGGCCTTCACTCATCTGGAAGCCAGGCAAACACCCACATCTATCTCATGGAATCAAGAGATCCTCGTAGATGAAGCCTGCAATGAACCTACCAGGGCCTGGAACACTGCAGGAAGTCAGTGGAAGTCAATTCTCTTCGTGTAACTGAGGGAACTTCCTTCACTACTCACTGATCCATCTGGATGTTAGCATGCGAATATAAAAAAAAAAAGGGGGGGGGGGGATACTGAAAGTNCTTTTACCTAACCTGAGGCCTTCACGCATCTGGAAGCCGGGCAAACACCCACATCTATCTCATGGAATCAAGAGATCCTCGTAGATGAAGCCTGCAACGAACCTACCAGGGCCTGGAAACACTGCAGGAAGTCAGTGGAAGTCAATTCTCTTCGTGTAACTGAGGCAACTTCCTTCACTACTCACTGATCCATCTGGATGTTAGCATGCGAATATAAAAAAAAAGGGGGGGGGGGAATACTGAAAGTACCTGACTCTATCATGCATCTGAATTTTTCTTAGTAAAAGTTACGTAAGATTCTTAGTATTTCAGCCACAGTAAAACCAAAACTCATCTTGTATTGCAGAGTGCACTCATGTATGTGTGTTAGTCACTCAGACATGTCTGACTCTTCGTGACCCCATGGACTGTAGGCTGCCAAGCTCTTCTGTCCGTGAGATTCGCCAAGCAAGAATATTAGAGTAGGTTGCCATTCCTTTTTCCAGGGTATCTTCATGACCCAGGGATTGAACCCTGGTCTCATGCACTGCAGGCAGGTTCTTTACCATCTGAGCCACCAGGGAGGCCCTCATATAGAGTAGTCTCACAGCCTTAATTCTCCGACCAGGGTCAAACTCATGTCCCCTTCAGTTGAAGGTAGATTCTTAACCACTGGACCATCAGGGAAGACCCTCCAATGGTGGTCTTGAAGGAACATTTTCCCCATGCACCATTATTTCTTTTTCTAACCATGCTTCACTACAAAATTAATGAAGGATATTTTTATTCAATCAGCTTGATGACCAGTATCTTTCTTGTCGCTCTCTCTTATTAAACACACTTGCAAAAATGAAGCAGAAGCTGGTCTCAGAAAACTTACAATATTAGTTTCAAGATTTTATGTATTTCAAAATAAAAACTTTTATTGACAAAATTTACATCTCTTAGGAATTATCTAGAATTTAGCACCAAAAGAAATTTCCTAGTTGCAAGACACATTCTATTAAAAGATCACCACTCACGCAGTTTCTATTGAGAACGCACAAGAACAGATTAAAGATGCTCCTAATCTCACATAAACAGTTTGAAACACACACGTCATCTTTGCTTATGGCCAAAAAAACTAAACATGAGAGAAGAATTAAAACAAAAAAATATCCATGCCTCATATATGGGAATCTGAGGCTCAGTTTCTTCCTCTAATATAATCATATAATCAGTTTTTACAAGATCCATTCTTCCATATTTCAAATCCGCTTGTGACCTTAAAAATATCTTTTCTAAAAGCTTACCTTTCAATCCCTTAAAATCTAAGGTGGCAAAATATCCCTACATAAAGAGAGTCAGTGAAGAAGTAGGTCTTGTTTTTTCTCATTTTCCTTTGTCTCTTTTATTGTCTTTGTGGATGACCCCCTTTCCCCATGTCACACTGGGACCTGCAGAAAAACTGGATTGTTACAGATTCCTTCAAGGATACACGAAAACCTGATGCAATCTGAGAGGTGCTACAAACAAAGCAGGATTTCAAAATGCTTAAGCCAAGAATGGGGAGGGTGGATATGTGAAGTGAGAGACCTTCTCTCGAGCTCTCACTTAAAGAGTCTTTTTCCAAGACTCAGGATACATATGTGCAAGGTGATGTGACCTTGAAGGTTTCAACTGTACCTCGATTTAGGAAGACCAATCAGAATGGATGATTCCACTCAATCTAGACAGATAAATGGAAAGGGGACATACAATAAACACAACCAATTACACAGCTACATTCTTTGTGGTTTCTTCCTTCTTAACTTCATGGGCTGTGTAGGTTAATTTTTTTTTTTCTTTTTTTGCCCGAGCAGCATGCAGGATCTTAGTTCCCCAATCAGGGATCAAACTCAAGGCCCCTACATTGGAAGCACAGTCTTAATCACTGAACCCCAGGGAAGGACCCCGTGCTATTTTTCTCCTGCAAGTTACATTTTTTTTTAAATAACCTATTCAACAATGAATACATGTAGAAAATGGAACATTCAATAGGTACCAAAGGGTGAAGTATGAAAAGAATGTGACCTCCCTCCCTGTCTCAGGCATCAAGCTTCCCCACCTTGGGATAACCACCTGTCCTGGTTTACTCTGGCTTCCTCAGCAATATCCCCAACATTCACAATCACAACCACACACTCCACAGGCCCGGTAAAACACCCCTTGATGGACAAAGAGAAGACACAGACCCACAGAGAGGAAGGTCTCTCTTTCAGACATAACTCCTTCATTTCTGAAGTTAAGGAACTGTTTCATTTCCAACATGAGAGAAGCGTGGGCAAACAAGATTGACACAATGCAAAACCACTGTGAAGACAGCATCTTCGCTTAATATGTTGAGGATGCATTTTAATGTCTTGAGGCTTGTTTATTCTGTGCTGGCAAAACCCGAGAATGACAACTTGGTTTCTTCTCAGTGTCAGATTGGCTTTTTCCTTTCAGACACTGGGGTGACCTGTCAGGGGCTCTTCTGCATGAGATGTTGGTCATTCATGTAAGACACAAGGATGCCATGTGCATACCTCAGACACGAGGGAATCTGCAACATTGCTTCCAGAACCATTAGTTGCTTTTTTTTTTTTTTTTTTAAGATTTTGTTTTTATCTGATGAAGACCTTTTTTTTTTTTTTTTAAAGTCTTTACTGAATTTGTTACCATATTGTTGCTGATTTATGTTTTGGTGTTTGGCCAGGAGGTATCTGAGATCTTAGCTCCCCTGACCAGGGATCAAACCTGCATCTCCTTCGTTGAAAGGTGAAGTCTTAACCACTGGACCATCAGGGAATTCCCCAAAATTAGTTTCTTAAAGGAGAGAAAACATGCACTTTTACTTCCTCTTCTGAAATATTGGTAGTATTTACAGAAATAAATACTGCGTTATAAACTGCTGAAAGCATCTCAGTCATGTCTGACTCTTCACGACCCCATGGACTGCAGCCCACCAGGCTCCTCCGTCCATGGGATTTTCCAGGCAAGAGCACTGGAGTGGGGTGCCACTGCCTTCTCCCTAAGTCACCTCAGTCGTATCCAACTCTTTGCGATCCTGTGGACTATAGCCCACCAGGCTCCTCTGTCCATGAGATTCTCCAGGCAATAAAACTGGAGTGGGGTGCCATTCCTTTCTCTAGGAGGTCTTCCCAACCCAGCTGTCAAACCCACATCTCTTCTGTCACCTGCACTGGCAGGCAGGTTCTTTATCACTGGTGCCGCCTGGGATAATGAGCTTAGCACAATGTCTGTCACACAGTAAACAGTCACTGTTCATAATTATTACTACTCTTATTATAGCGATTAAATATTAAAATTTCTATTAAGCAAAAAGATTCAGAAGAAAGATGATAACAGGAACCTAGATTAAATGGGCAGTAGGGAAACCCTTGGAAAGAAAGGTTTCTGAAGAAGCAATATTTAACATGATTCTTGAAGAATAACTGGATATTCAGCAGGTAAATATGAGGAAGGAACATTCCAGGCAGAGAAAACAGCACTGAGGGCAAACTGAGGTAGAAAGGTAGATTGCATTTTTAATGGAAAGTAACCCAGCCTTGTGGCTCTGGGTTCATCCCCAGTGGATCTCCATCACGGCTCTCCTATGCCAGCCCAGCTCCTGGGTCACTACCAAGGTCCTTCTGTCCCACAGGACAGTGAGATTCTGGGACACTCTCGACAGGGCTAGAGTGACAGAACTCCGCTCCAAGCAGCTCATCTCACAGAACAAAGACCCAAGACTGATTATATCATCAGAATCATTCTATTTTCAAAGACAGTGCCAGGAACATGGGAGACAGAGTTTGCATCTCGCATTTGCCAGGAGGTGCACATGGAGCCCCATCCATAGCAAAGGCAATCTGTCGACTGCTATTTCCACACGCCATTTCACAGAGCTCAAGTTTAGCCATTTTGTCCCAAAGGAAAGGACTGAGACTTGATGTCTTAAGGCTGGATGACAACTGTAATGAAATTCCAAAGAAAATGTAGATCCTGTTTTCAAAGAAAAGCTACAAGCTTAACCCTGGAACCTGATGTTTCCCACCTTCTGTATATATTGTGCTTCTCACTCTTACAGTCAGACCACACACAATATTCTACTGGAGAAAAATAAAGAGAAAAGGTTTTACCTAAGAAGATGACTTCCACCCTGCTGGGTTGGTGCATGAAATTATGAGTAAGTTCGCTGATACTGGCTGTAAATATAACACATAACCGACAAAAAAGCACAGTCTTAAACGATCCTTTACATGCCACTTTTTCTACCCTATTAAGATGCTCGTTGTTTCTTTGATTTATCTGATAATAAATTTTTGATGACTGGTAAGTCTCATAAAATTGCTCTGGTGCTGACTACACTGATTAATAAGTCTGAAGGATCGAAAGTGTCAGGAATTCATGTGTATGAATAAGTTACTGCCAAACATATATTAAGGATTCCATAAAATATAGAATAAAAAAGGTTGATCTGGTCATTTTAGCTTGTATCTGTTTTCCTGTAACAATTTATATTCAGGGTCATCATCATCTTCCATGGCCTTAAAAAAAAAATCAATAAAGTAAAATCCACATAGGAGGCAAAATCAAGAATAA
This sequence comes from Neotragus moschatus, assembly GCA_006410615.1. Lineage (NCBI taxonomy): Eukaryota > Metazoa > Chordata > Mammalia > Artiodactyla > Bovidae > Neotragus > Neotragus moschatus. The sequence goes on from SJYA01001893.1 coordinate 261,948, forward strand.
AACTAAAATAAAAAAAAATAATGAATTGTTACAGACAATCAAACGTGTTTCCCAGAAAAACAAACAATGGCGAATTAGAACTCATTGCTGAGGTGACTCTAGGAGATGACCCAGCTTGAACCTCTTTCCTTTAAAATGGCAAAGCTGAAAATGGGTGTGATGAAGTTATCTGCCCCTGACCCAAGTGGGACTGGGAGCCACCTTTAAGACCAATGCTCCAAGAACAGCCTTTTTTTCCCCCTCTGTCTCCTCGCAGGTCCCACCAAGTCCATCACTGGCTCTTTACACCAGGGTGCATTATCTGAAAACATGCTCTCCATGTCTGATATCTGCCCTGCACTGGAGAAGCTAACCAGCTTTAGTTACATGAGAAGGGAATTCAGTGCCCTGGCCTTAGCAGTCTCAACCATGCCCAGTTAAGACCCCAGAGATCTCCTGAGACAAGGTTGCAAGATGGGATAAAAGGGCTCCAAATGTGGCTACTGAAACCCCAAGACGGAAGAAGAAATCCCTGATTTCTTCACATCGTACAGGGCANGAGAAGGGAATTCAGTGCCCTGGCCTTAGCAGTCTCAACCATGCCCAGTTAAGACCCCAGAGATCTCCTGAGACAAGGTTGCAAGATGGGATAAAAGGGCTCCAAATGTGGCTACTGAAACCCCAAGACGGAAGAAGAAATCCCTGATTTCTTCACATCGTACAGGGCAAAACACCAGTAGCTACCAGGCAGGAGCACAAAGCAGGGAGAGAGAAGACCCCACATCTACCAGTCAGGGCCCAGAGCAAGAAGCCGCCAGGAATACAGAGGACCCCACCCCCACGCTGCATCCTTCCCGCACAGATTCCTGCAAAAGGTAACAAGGCAAGGTCCGATGGTGGGTGCCCTACAGAACTCTCCCTTCTCCAACTGTCTAGCTGAACTCAGCAAAGTAGGGCATTCTGGAAGGTGCCCCTCACTCCCAAGGGATCTTCAGAGTCTAACCAGCTTCTGTTTCAACATAGTCTGTTCTTAAAGAATGATTACAAATAAAAACACTGACCCCTCTGCCTAAACAGAATCTAACCTTGGTGTCCCTAAAATGAAACAATGGTGAATCCATGTGTTTTGAAAGAAGCTTTACGTCTGAAAGCCAAATGCCTAAGAAAGGCATTGTGGCAGGCTGGGGGGAGGGATGGATTAGATCTCCCAGAGGCATTTAAACACATTTACTGATAAAGAGAATGTGCCTGCAGCGAGGCTGTGGGGGCTGCAAGAGCAGACAGACAGGACGGTGGAACAAACTACACAGAACTGGATACAGTGGAGTTACAACAGGGTCGGGGGCTGGGCTGTGTGACCACATTCGAAGGCTGCAGGGTTTTTATGGAGTAATCAGATTAAACCTTAGAAAAACCGACCTTGTTCACACCTTGATCTTGGGACTTCTAGAGCTGTTAAGATAATAAATTTCTGCTCAGTGGCTAAAACAGCCAAAATTAGACAAAATTAGGTAGCAGCAGGAAAAAAAAAAAAAAGAGGAAGGCAGAGGGCTTACTCAGTAACCCTGCTAAGTAAAATAACCAAAACCTCAATAACAATTTACGTATTTGTCTAAACACACACTGTGTCACTGGATGGAGAAAAAAAAAAAAGTGTACACATTTTGAAGGTGATAAAATTGGATGGGTTCCAAATGAGACTGTTTGAAAACTGTGACAGTGGAACACAGCATTGTCTTGACCACAAATTTTTACATCATGAGTCTTAAAAAATACATATGAAATGATATAGTCAAACACAAGAGAACAAAATCTAGAGGGTTCTTTCCTTAATAGTTGATGAATAAATTGGATATCAGTAAACGTCACTGGACATAAAACTCATATTTATACTTTCTGTCTGATTAAGTTGACAAAAATGCCTTTCATAAGATTACTCACTCTAAATCAGTATCTAACATTATAGAACATTTGTCAAAAATTAAAAAAAAAAAAAGAAACCCAACAATGCCTGAACAGAATAAGAGACCAGAGCTCAATAAAAAGTCAGCATGTAATAAAATAAGATATTACCATGTAGAGAATAGAAATTAGACAGTTTTGTTTGATTATAAAGTGCCACTTATTAATTTATCTCTCCAATAAAAATAGCAAAGGCAGGCAATAACTCATCTTAGCTGGACAGAAAGCATCCAGCATTGAACTTGAAGGCTGCTGGGAGTTAATAAAGGTTATCAATATGTAGGGTGGACCACGTCTTTGAGTAGGTCAATATTTCATAGTTCGATATGATCATTTCAAGTGAGTATCATCTAAAAATGGAACTCAAAATAGTTCTTTGGGAAGAGGAAGTAACCGGATAGATTTCCTTTTGGGAGTGTAGATGGAGCCTAGACTATGTTTATTTTCCTTCTGTCAAGAGGGACAAATTATCTGTATTCTATTTACCTTAAATTGATACTGTAATACATCATATTGTACATTATAGCTGCACAAGACAGGTTGAAGGCAGGCTTGAGAGTCAGTGTACAGGAAGGAGAAAATGCACAGTGAGGGGAAGAGACAGACATGACTGTCCTGCTCTTTAAAATCACGCATAAAAGTCTCTTGTGGCATAAGGATCAGAGCAAACATCACTCTTCTTGCCTTGATGGAGCAGTTATGTTTTTTCTCATTTGCCCCTCTAAATTTATTCGCGACTCTTTTCATGATAACTGCCCTAGTCATGAAATAAAGTGCAAAAAGACTGACAGAACCTCAGCTCATTGGTCAAACATGATTCCACAGTGCTCGCCCAGCACAAAGTGGCTGAGTGACTGCCTCACAGGACCAGAGAATGAACATGCAGACTTGAGAGAGTCTTTTCCGAAGTCTGTATTCNAGCTATTTTCAGATACAGTAATAAAAGAGAAAAGTCTTTGTCTTCTTGCAATCTATTGTCACTACATAAAAGAAGCCCACTAACTGCTAGCAAGGTCCTGGCAGATTAACCCTCTCCTGCAGCCTTCTGTGATATTTATAAAACCATCTGCTTGTTCAGTGCATCCATTTTTACACTTCACCCGAAAAATAATGTTTGGAGAGTTTTATTAGACAGGATTTCCTTCTGCAAAGGGCTGTCTTAAATAAATGGGATCACCTATTAGGTTCAAAATTTTTTAGCCTTTTGGTAGACCAGCTGTATCTATTATGTAAGGACCTCCTAAGTCAGCAGCCATTATAGGATATAGTAGTTANTAAAACCATCTGCTTGTTCAGTGCATCCATTTTTACACTTCACCCGAAAAATAATGTTTGGAGAGTTTTATTAGACAGGATTTCCTTCTGCAAAGGGCTGTCTTAAATAAATGGGATCACCTATTAGGTTCAAAATTTTTTAGCCTTTTGGTAGACCAGCTGTATCTATTATGTAAGGACCTTCTAAGTCAGCAGCCATTACAGGATATAGTAGTTAAGAAAGCCCAGGTATGGCTATTCTCAGATAGTAAAGAATCTGCCTGCCAGTGCACGACACACCAGTTGTGGGTTGGATCCCTGGGTCGGGAAGATCCCCTGGAGAAGGAAATGGCAACACACTCCAGTATTCTTGCCTGGGAAATCCAATGGACAGAGGAGCCTGGCGGGCTACGGTCCATGGGGTTGAAGAGAGTCGGACACGACTTAGCGACTAAACAATAACAAAATGGTCACTTTAGCCTCTAAGAGGTTTGCCCAAGGTGCAGAACAGAAGACATTCCTTTGTTTTAACTGTGCAAGTAAAACAGCTTGAGAAACAATATGAGGCAGAATCAAAGTCCTTATTGCTCCTTACGAACTAAACAGGATGATTTGTTTTGCCAGATTTCCAAGGGAAGAGAAATTTGCCTGCATTTCCCCATCGATGCCCACCACTCCCCCAAGTACTGCTTGGTTAAAATGTTTCCATTAAGTAACCTGAATAATAGTATGAATGTCTTTGTATGGGACTGAAAAACAAAACAGAAAAGCAAGTGAGTGTGGCACCTTTCGATGGACAGCAAAGAAAGTCACAAGATGGGAAGAATGATGGGGAAGGAGCTTTTGAGTTATGCCAGCCTGGAAATGAGGCTTTAGGACTGCCAGGCATTACAAATTGCACGCTTCATGAGAATGCCTGTTTTCCAAATGTCGCTTTCAACCGACACCGTTTCCGCTTAACATTTGTCAAATCTCTTCTTTTGTTAAGAGTTAACGTGTCAGCTTTTAAAATGGCTTGCAGTTTCCATCCACCTTCCTTGATGGAAATGTGAAAAGTGTGAGTTACTCCCTTTCACAAAGAATCTTGTCAAGGATCCTGACTCCAATCTGACTTCTCCTCTCGGCGACCAAAAAAAAATAAATAAATAAAAAAATCTGCCTCCTGGAAGCTTAACAAGTAGTGACGATCTGATCATAACTCTCACAGAAACAGAAGTTACTCGACAATAGCCCGAAAATGCTAACACACTTGTAGGGTTTGAGCGTCGACATCCAGAAGGAGCCAATTCCTTTGACAGAGGGAATAAGTGAAAACGAGCGGGCAACGCAATGACACCAGCCAATATGTTCCCTTTGCTGAAAGTACGATAAATGAACAAAGAGGGAGCTCCGTCTGAGGAATCAGGACGCGATGAATGCCCCAAATGTACCCCCAAAACAACCTCCTGAAGAATCGTCTCTCAGCACTCTCCCAGCCCACACCTGCCCACATCCCCTCCTGTTCCATCCTCATCCACTTAAATCCCTGCCAAGTATTTTAATTCCTCCTAAACACTGACTTCCCTGTTTTGTTTCAAATACCCATGTCACCTCTTGGAGTCTGTTAGAGTCTGGAAATGAGATAATTCATCTTCCCTGGACTGTCGCTGCTCAAGACTCGGAAGGCCTCTTAGGATGCGCTGGGAACAGGAAGGTCACCTTGAACCTCAACCCGGGACACGAAGGGAAATGAAATGAGCTGGTGAGTTCTTAATGCTCTCATTTAGATAATGGGTCGATTGGTTAGAAAGGGGAGGAAAAAAAAAAAAAGGAGATTCATTGGTATTTCAAATGCCAGAATAAAAAATTAAAATACGCTTTTATGACAAGCTAAAGATCAATATATTAAAAAAAGGATTTTTTAATTGGAAGGGGTGTATGTGACTTATATAAAAAGAGATGAGAAAGTGAAGATTAGAAACTACAGGTTTTAGAATAAATGATCTAAGACTAAGGTACCAAATGAGACATTTGCCTTGTTTAAAAAAATATCGGTGTAACATATAAGCTGCCTCCGTGCAAGTCATCACATGTACAGCTTTACAAAAGTAGCCAAATATCTGCTAATTAGATTAAATTTTTCAGAGAGTTGAGAAATCCTATAAGTCCTCTAATTATGAAGTGACTGCTTAAAAAAAAGAATTAAGTTTGATTTCCAGTTATATGAGGATATACAAACATATACTTTTTCTTTCAAAAGAGGACCTTAAATTATAAGAATCAGTAAAACATAGTGATGGCATTTTTGCACAAGTATATTTTTTTAAAAAACAGACTGAGTGCTTGAGGCAGTGTCTTACTTGGTTCACAGTCCCTGTTTCTGGCTGGTATGTTGATCAAGGAATGAAGGTCACTGCTCCACTGGGAGAACAGGAGGGCAGAAAGCTGGGATACAGAAAGTGGTTAACATTCTTCTCTTTTCCAAGGAGGAGAGAAGGGGAGAACTCTAAGAGAATTCACTTTAGGGAGGTCCCTGCTCCCAGGAGTTCAATGTCAAGGGCTTTCTCCCAGCAGAGGCGCACATACTCCTTTCAAATCAGTGAACAGAGTACTGACTGGCACCCCTACAAAGGGGACAATGGCTCTCCCACGCTTCTCTAAGCTGTTTCACGGTGATTTAACTGGACAAAAGGTAACAACATTCTCCAAGAGGAAATCATGTAAAATATAAGCCAGTGGGCAAACTGCTTAGATGACTCTGATCCTCCAATATCAAATGCTATTGAAACAGACAAGAATATATACACCAAACACGTCATGGACTAAGTGGATCACAGATTCCCTTTCAAATAAAGTATCAATAAGCTCAGTCAACACCTCTCCTTTATCTAGAATCCTAACGATGTTCAAATAAACAGAAACTGCCTGAAATAGCACATAACGGTGATTAATTGCCTAATGACTCTAACGTACTCAAAAGCCATACATTCACAACGTAATCTCTTAAAAATGAAATGAAAATTAGAAGCACTTTCTTATGCACTGTATTCTAATTCTCTGTAAATTCTAAATTAGTGTATTAGTATAAATTCTAAATTATGGTAGATTTAAAAAATCATTAACCAGAATAAACAACAGAGTATTTCCCCCGATTCTGGATTAATAGTAGCTTATTTATTTTTCAGTAGTTATTATGTACAATGTTTTTCTAACAGTACACCACCCTACAAACCAAAGCACTGCATAACCTTCCATTCACTAGTGAAACTTTAGAGGTTAATCTAAAACTGACGTTAGCAACAGTTAAGAATTTAAGAGAAACCAAACGAATAAACAGCTAATTTGCAATTATACTTTCACACATTTTCATGATGAACTAGACAAATTTCCAACCCTGAGCTATGTTCATTAAAAAAAAAAAATCTATGTATGTATAATAATTGCTCATATCTATGAGGTTCATGAAATAATCACACACACCCTACACATCTCTCATTTTACTCTTTAGTAATTCTTATGACATGAGATAAATACTAAGATGTCAAAAAAAAAAAAAAAAAGTTAAGGTATCGTCTTAAAAGAAACCTAAACCAGGCTTCAAGTTGCATTTATATACGAGGATATGCCTCATTTTGGCAATTTCAATTCATTCTGCTTGAATATCATTGTTCTTTCACAGTTTACCTTCTCTGTGATTCTGTCTGCTGGAAATATACCAAAAGGAGTCCCAGATGTGTAACCAGGAATATGGCAGCAAGAGGACTCGTACTACCAGAACCACCACTGGCCATTCACGGGCCAGGACTCTGCCCTGCCAGTTAAATCTGACCCACTGTTCCAACACAGATTCGGAGAAAGCCGTGTTGAGCTGGGGGGCAGGGGATAGCTCTGATACCCAAGAGAAAAAAAGGGAGACTCCAAACTGACTGCAGCCTTTAATAATCCCTGAGGTCTTCTCTAAGAGTTGGGATGTTAAATTCTCACAAGTTGGTACTGAACACAAAAACAGATTAAACTTGACGATGAATTGTTTCAAGTCTTTTGCAATTGCTTAAAACTAGAGGTGGCTAGATTTCAGCATTAGAGGGTCACTGAAGCACTGAGAGAAATGATCACTTCAATTTGGGGGTGGCAAGTGGGAGGAGCAGAAAACAGTAACAGAAGACACAGTAACAACAGAGCAGGTGGAGGCGGCAGAACTCCTTCTCACCTGAACACACTGAAGAAAAGAGAGGCGGAATACTTAGGTTTTAATGCTGGACCCCCCAGGGGTGCCCTGGACTGGAGGGAAGGACCTGAAAGATTTTGATGCTGTGACTTAAGCCAGCTGATCCCTCCTTGTTTTCTTTTCTCTTAGATTAAAGAACAGCATGATGCTTTCTTAGCATGCTCTACTGATTTTATAAATAAACCACTTAACAATTTTGTTCACAACATTTGTTATTCTCTGCATTCAAAGGAGAAAAGAATATGTTCTGATCTTAATGTGTCTGGTGAATTTCCTTAGTGCCATGAATATTCAGCCAGTTTAATACCTTAAAAGATTTCTAAACAAAACTACTATAAGTTTCCCTTGACAATGTGAATGAAAAATTATAAATAAAGACAATTACTCTGTGTGGTTGTTAAGCTGGCATAATTATAAATACTATAAAACCAGTCTATTTCAGAAAATCATAGTCTACTTACTATTTGTACGTCTCGGAGCGGATGTATTCAAAAACATGGGACACACCAAGCTGGAACTGGTCAGCAATAGGGGTAACCCAGGGATTGTTCTCTGCTTTGAATATCTGCTTCTGACCAGTTAAATCCAAGTTTCCTAAAAAGAGGAGAGAAAAAAATGAAGGTCATCTAACCAACAGAAATCAAATTCAAGAAGTAATTCATGCCCAATAACCACACCACAACCTTAAGCATCTTCTGAGTCATTTGTTTTAAAAATATTTTTTAGCCCAAGTCATTGCTGGTCCACAAGCCATGTCAGTGATTGCATACTGATGTAAGAAATTAGGAAGGAAGGGAAGGTGATAAGGAGAGAGGGGAGAGGGAGTAGAAGAAAGAGGTAAGAAGGACGTAAACTTGGAAGGAATTCACACAAATGTAGCATTTGCTTCCAGTATTTGCTAAAGAACAAAAACAGCCTTCCAGGATTGAGAGAACCCTTAATGTCAGGACATCCCCCAATTTCACCTTGACAGTGTGCAGCACCATCTGTCCAGTAAGACTGAAACCTGAGCCAATCAACACCACTTTTCATCAAAGCAGGACACAAGTGAAGAAAGATGGGAACACTGCCTCACTCATAGCATATCTCAGAATCAGCACTAAACGCATCTCAATAACATGGTTAAGGGTAGAAATGCACACATATATATCCCACCTATTCACAAATTACCTGTAAAAAGCATTTCCTCTTTTGATTCTCCAGCAATCCCTAAAGTCAGTAATTGACATCAATTTACAGGTAAGAAAAAACACAGAAGCTCGGGGAAATTAAGTAATATCTCTAAGAACAGAAAATGTCAGAGTAGGGATTTTGAATCTAAGCCTCTGACTCCAAATCTCATATATTTCTACAGTGTTTGGTGACGCTAACAGGTTATGTGTCCGTCTAGATCAACCAAACATGAGCTAATGAAGGTAGCCAGCATGGGGTACCACGTGTTCCTGGATCAGTTGATTATGTATGTTTTTCTGCTTGGTATATTTGAAAAATGGAAAAGGGAAGTGTGAGGAAGAGCTTCAAAGAACATGCTTGCCTACGAGAGAGACAGACAGAGATGCCACAGTAGAGCTGCATGTGGTTTAGACGGCACTCAGCTGGCTCACCGACATCCTTGCCCTCCAAGTCCTACTGAAGAAGTCCATTTTCGGACCCCAGGTCTACAGCCTAAGGTTTCTGAACACAGACACCTGGCAATTATTCATTACAGGACACAACCCTAGTACCATTTCCGTCCTGTTCTGAGGCTCTGCCAATTTTGTCAAAACAAGTAACTTCAGGATATGGAAAGCATATTCTAAGGTCCTGGAAAGCATATTCTAAGGATGTCAACACTGCACAAAGCACATCACTTCCCAGCTAATCTGAACTTCAGAAATGAGAAGAAAATGTCTACTAGGACAGTGACGCAGTATCTCTTCTTAAAACAAAAGAAGTGCCGATACTCCGAATCTGCCTTCATACTGACAGACCTTGCTGCATCAATGCTTCACTTTATTCTGCTCTGCACATACTAATTACATTTTTTATAAAGTGAAGGTTGCGGCCACCTCACATCCAGCATGTCTGTCGGTGCCATTCTTCCAATATCACTTGCTTACTTCATGTCTCTGGGTCACATTTTGGTAATTCTCCCCATATTTTAAGCCTTTTTGTCATTGTTATTTATGTTATGGCGATCTGTGATCAGTGATTTTTGACGTTACTACTACGCATCACTGAAGGCTCAGATGATGGTCAGCAGTTTTTATTAGTAAGAAAATTTTCAATATTTGTTTATTTTTGGCTGCACTGGGTCTTGGTTGCTATGCATGGGCTTTCTCTAGCAGCGGTGGGTGGGGGTCTGCTCTCTAGATGCAGTCTGCAGGCTTCTGATTGCAGTGGCTTCTCTCGTTGCCGGCACAGGCTCCAGAGCTCATGGGTTTCAGTACCTGTGGCTCACAGGCGCTAGAGCTCGGGCTCAGCAGTTGCGGCGAACGGGCTGAGGTGTGGTATGTGGAATCTTCCCAGACCAGGGATGGACCCAGCAATGGCAGGTGGACTTTTGACCAATGAATGAACCATGAGGGAAGTCCGTCAGTGAGAAATTTTTAACTAGGTATGTACATTTTGGGGCTTCCCGGGTAGATCAGCTGGTGAAGGATCCACCTGCAATACAGACAGACCCCAGTTCGATTCCTGGGTCAGGCAGATCCCCTGGAGAAGAGATTGGCCTTCCCTGGTGGCTCACACAGTAAAGAATCCGCCTACAACGTGGGAGACCTGGGTTTGATCCCTGGGTTGGGAAGAGCCCCTGGAGGAAGGCATGTCAACCCACTCCAGTATTCTTGCCTGGAGAATCCCATGGACAGAGGAGCCTGGTAGGCTACAGTCAATGGGGTCACAGAGAGTCAGACACAACTGAGCAACTAAGCACAGCACACAGTACATGTACATTTTTAGATGTGGTGCTATTGCACAATTAACAGACCACAGTATAGTATAAACAAAATTTCTATATGCAGTGGGAAACCAACAAACTTGAGTAATCTGCTTTATTGTGATGGTCTGAAATGCAAACTACAGTTATCTCAGAGGGGTGCCTGAATGAATGTGAAGCTATCCGGAATAACAGAGGAAAAACAGACTAATGGAAAAGTGATCCCTATTTCATAAAATGCTTTTAAAGAAAACCGATATTATGAAATAGTAAGAGTAATCCATCATGATATTTCCAAAGCTATTTAAAATCTGCTGGTTAAGTACAAAAATAAGCAGATAACATTTCTCTCCAAGATTATCAATATTGTCAATTTCCTCATCTTAATGGTTAAACATCATTAGTCAGATATTTAATCACTTGGGAAATTAACGGGCTTTATTCTCTACACTGTGAGTCAGAAAACTGCTTGGGATAAGTGGAAATGCAAATGTTGCACGTATTGGGTTTAGCCAAGTATCCTACGAAGGTGTAACACGGCTGGCAGTGGACTGCTATTCATATATTTTGCTTTTATCTTTACTTGGACAAGAGACAAGTTTTTCAGCTTCCTAAGAATCAAATTGATTGCTTGTTTAAATTTTGCTATAACTCTCATTTCCTCATTTGCTATACCCTATGCCCTCCTGTCCATATCATTGTCTCATTACTTCTTTTTCTGCAATTTCCACATTTCCTAAAAATGAATAGAACAGAAGTTTCTGGGGAAAGTCTTAAATTTACAAACAAATCTGTATTTCTGAAGTGTCATGTTTAAGTTTTTAAAATATTTTTCGGCTGTGCCACTCGGCATGTGGGATCTTAGTTCCCTGACCAGAGAATGACCATGTGCCCCCCTGCACTGGAAGCTCAGAGTCCTAATCACTGGACCACCAGGGAAGTTCCTGACATGTTGTGTTTTAAATGCACAGTATATTATGTCATGCAGTGTCCTTAGGCAGCACGGTCACTGAGGGAAGGGCCAAGTGACCAGGTGATAGTAACCACAGGGCAGAAATTCTCTACAGAGTTGGGGGGTTACTAGAGGTAAAAGCCTCTTTCTTAAAACAGTCACCTAACTGACAGCCTACATTTACCCAGTATCCTCTTCCTGCCTCCGAGCCCTGCCCACTTACATTATCATGGAATCAACTGTGAAAAGAAATAATTGATGAGACCTTTGGAAAAAAAAAATGTCTTCTAAAATGGGTAACAAAAAAAAAAAAAAGCCACGGAAAGCATAAATTACATAAAGATGTGGACTACTTCCTAAGCAAAGGAGATTTTCCTGATAGAGGTGTCTCTGCTCTAAATATCTTTCTTCCTCATCCCCCTAAACTGGTTAGTCTAATGAAAAATCCAGTCTAACTTTCCGATGGGTAGAGTGTATCTGATGAACAAGCTTCCTGGACTCTGTCATTCACACACATTACTGTGAACTAACTTAACTGGACTGCCTTCCTATTTAACTTNCTTTCTTCCTCATCCCCCTAAACTGGTTAGTCTAATGAAAAATCCAGTCTAACTTTCCGATGGGTAGAGTGTATCTGATGAACAAGCTTCCTGGACTCTGTCATTCACACACATTACTGTGAACTAACTTAACTGGACTGCCTTCCTATTTAACTTCTGGTTCAGATGGGTATCACAGGAAAATGACTTAAAAAAACTCTGGGGAAGGAGGAGAGTCAAAAGAGGAGAAGTAGCTATGTCTGGAGCACAGAGGATTTCTTGGCTTGCTGTATTTTCAAGGCTCTGGGTCAGTGTGAGAGCAATGTGGACCAGGGAAAGAGTTTTGGAAGGACCCTACAGACAAGCCTTAGTTTTTCCAAATTTGCCCAGGAAAGCAGGAGAGTAAGACGACTCTCTTCTCTCCCAGACTGCATCACCAGCTCCCTCCCACCCAGTGCAGGGTTTGCCTGAGACAGACTGGCTTTTGGGGCCATTTGCTGCAAGGCTTCCACCTAGACATACACCTCTTCTGGAGGAATCCAAGACAAAGAAACCATATGGGACTAAAAGCAAGTGTGCACAAGCAGAGCTGGGGCAAACATGGACAGGAGATACAAAAATACCAAAAAACCTTACTGCCACTTCTAGAGAGGCTGGAGCAAAAATAGGGTGTTGGCAACTGCAATGCACCCTACCCTGCACTCAATATCCCCTAAGTGGTAGGCAAACCCCCTAAGCCGCCCCTCCAGCCCGATCCTTGGACACACTCCTGTCTTCACCCCATATAAGGAGCCAGATCCCTCACCCCTGGGGAGTGAGCAAGGGAACCTATCACCTGTTCTCACTCCTCCCTGCTGCAACAGGAGCCCCAATAAAGCCTTGCCTGAATCTGTCTGGCCTCTAGTCAGTTTCCATTGATTGGGGAAGGACACGACCCTGATCAGCATCACGCCCACTAATCCAAAAGTACAGGTATGTTATGAACCAGTTTTAATGGATCATCCTTGAAATCAACATACAGGTACAGGGAAGAACAGCCTGTACTCTCCTACCGGCAACCTACAACCTGCTTTCCAATGTACTTCGTCTCATGTTCACTTAGTAACAGCCTCTGACTAAGCCTGTAGTCTTTTTAATGGTAATCCTCTAAAAATAATGTACTTAAGTTCGATGCTCCCCGGTTGCCATATATGGAAAACAGACCTGGGGGAATAACGTCAAGAAAGGAGGTCAGCTCTGTACCCTGGGCCCTCTTGTCTGAGACCTCAAACCCTCCAGAGAGCTGTCAGTCCCCAGCTATGTCTCTATTTAAGCACTATCAATGGAGACACAAGAGGCAGAGGAGGACGCTGATGACGCCTGCTAACTGGAGCATGCAGGAATTGCGGGATGCAAGCTGGACGCGGTTGATTTGGGGAAGAGGAATCTTATACTGATGAAAGTTGGAGTACACAGAATGGACCAGAGGCTGCTTGTGGGCATTTTCATTTCTATCGCTTCAAACTCATCTGTGCACTCTAGCTGGGGGAGAGGGAGGCTGGAGGGATGGAGTTACCCCCCCACCCCCATTTATTTACCTTAGTGTAAATAAATCCTTAGTGTAAACAATCCTTAGTNACTTCCTAAGCAAAGGAGATTTTCCTGATAGAGGTGTCTCTGCTCTAAATATCTTTCTTCCTCATCCCCCAAACTGGTTAGTCTAATGAAAAATCCAGTCTAACTTTCCCATGGGTAGAGTGTATCTGATGAACAAGCTTCCTGGACTCTGTCATTCACACACATTACCGTGAACTAACTTAACTGGACTGCTTTCCTATTTAACCTCTGGTTCAGATGGGTATCACAGGAAAATGACTTAAAAAAACTCTGGGGAAGGAGGAGAGTCAAAAGAGGAGAAGTAGCTATGTCTGGAGCACAGAGGATTTCTTGGCTTGCTGTATTTTCAAGGCTCTGGGTCAGTGTGAGAGCAATGTGGACCAGGGAAAGAGTTTTGGAAGGACCCTACAGACAAGCCTTAGTTTTTCCAAATTTGCCCAGGAAAGCAGGAGAGTAAGACGACTCTCTTCTCTCCCAGACTGCATCACCAGCTCCCTCCCACCCAGTGCAGGGTTTGCCTGAGACAGACTGGCTTTTGGGGCCATTTGCTGCAAGGCTTCCACCTAGACATACACCTCTTCTGGAGGAATCCAAGACAAAGAAACCATATGGGACTAAAAGCAAGTGTGCACAAGCAGAGCTGGGGCAAACATGGACAGGAGATACAAAAATACCAAAAAACCTTACTGCCACTTCTAGAGAGGCTGGAGCAAAAATAGGGTGTTGGCAACTGCAATGCACCCTACCCTGCACTCAATATCCCCTAAGTGGTAGGCAAACCCCCTAAGCCGCCCCTCCAGCCCGATCCTTGGACACACTCCTGTCTTCACCCCATATAAGGAGCCAGATCCCTCACCCCTGGGGAGTGAGCAAGGGAACCTATCACCTGTTCTCACTCCTCCCTGCTGCAACAGGAGCCCCAATAAAGCCTTGCCTGAATCTGTCTGGCCTCTAGTCAGTTTCCATTGATTGGGGAAGGACACGAACCCTGATCAGCATCATGCCCACTAATCCAAAAGTACAGGTATGTTATGAACCAGTTTTAATGGATCATCCTTGAAATCAACATACAGGTACAGGGAAGAACAGCCTGTACTCTCCTACCGGCAACCTACAACCTGCTTTCCAATGTACTTCGTCTCATGTTCACTTAGTAACAGCCTCTGACTAAGCCTGTAGTCTTTTTAATGGTAATCCTCTAAAAATAATGTACTTAAGTTCGATGCTCCCCGGTTGCCATATATGGAAAACAGACCTGGGGGAATAACGTCAAGAAAGGAGGTCAGCTCTGTACCCTGGGCCATCTTGTCTGAGACCTCAAACCCTCCAGAGAGCTGTCAGTCCCCAGCTATGTCTCTATTTAAGCACTATCAATGGAGACACAAGAGGCAGAGGAGGACGCTGATGACGCCTGCTAACTGGAGCATGCAGGAACTGCGGGATGCAAGCTGGACGCGGTTGATTTGGGGAAGAGGAATCTTATACTGATGAAAGTTGGAGTACACAGAATGGACCAGAGGCTGCTTGTGGGCATTTTCATTTCTATCGCTTCAAACTCATCTGTGCACTCTAGCTGGGGGAGAGGGAGGCTGGAGGGATGGAGTTACCCCCCCACCCCCATTTATTTACCTTAGTGTCAAACAATCCTTAGTCAGATTTAATAGCAAACCTCAGATTCACAGGTGCTTCGTGGAATACTGGGACTGGGAAGCCTAGCAGAAAAGCATGATTCATGTTCACTGTCACGGGGTGTGTGTGTGTGGGAGGCGGGCGGTAAGACCACACAGCAGCTTTGTGGTGGAGTCTATGCTCTTTTCTTAACAAAGAACCAAGAGACCCATGCTTCAGGTCCACAGCGCACCCTAAAGCAGGCAACTATTACAGATGACAGAGATGGAAACCGCACGAGCCAGACCTGCGCCAGCACCGACTCTACGAGCTGTAAGCCGGCTCGGCGGAAGGGGACAAGCCTGTTTTACTTTCTGAGTTAATGTCACTGGTGAAGGATGCAGCACCTGCTTCGGTGCAGCTGCGATCCTCCCAGCTGGATTGGTGTCTCTCGTTTTCTCACCTCCCTCTGAACGAACGCAGCAATTTCAGAAGAGGGTTAAGATAATTAGAAGAAAGCTCGGCCATCATCCCCTGTGAAAAGCTGACACCTGGCTCCTGGGGGCCCGGCAACAAGTTCCTCCGACCTCAGCCGAGCTCATCCATCAGCTGTCTGAGGCGGGTTCCCTCTGCAGTCATAACATGCAGGGAGCATCTCAGCGTCCCGTCAGTCAGGCTGCGGGAGCCCTAACTTGCCGCACGCTTGGCTGGCTCCAGTTAGGAGTCCTCGCCCATCTCCTTTATTAGAAGCCTGAGTAGCGCTCCGGTGCTGTTCTAACAAGGATCAGGCGGCAGGATTAAGCACTGTGACAAAGAGGATCTAATAAGCTAGAAAGGGGTGCACCCGCGGACACGCTGGCTGCCTCCCAGACACACATTCCCTCTGCTCGCTCTCCGGTGGGGAGGCCCGGGCCACGTGGGGTGCCAGCCCGCGCCGTGATGAGTGGTGACCCTCTGACCGGCGCTGCCCTTAAGATCATCTGTCACTCACAGGCTGCTTCTGAAATTGCAAATTGGATTTTCCATTTTATTACCTGCAAAGGCACCATTCCAGAGCCTCAAGTACAGCAGCTTTGCCATGCGACTGTATTTTGTAAAGGCTAAAGCATGGAAAACAAGCATTCCCTTCGCTAGTGATACATGTGATCAGATGCAACAGGCCTTGTGGCCCCATTGATAAGCAGACTTGTTTGCACGTATAGAAATGGGTTGTTTTCATAATCCTACTGATAAGAATTCTTCCCAAGTACTCCAAATCCTGAACCGCGTGGCCAGGAACATCATTTATTGCATATTAAGCAATCAAGGCAACCTGGGCAAATTTTTCATGTCATTGAAGCATATTCCCTCCCTCCCTAATTCCAAAATCCGTGGAACACTTTTTAAATGAGTGCATGTTAACAGCCAGTCTCCCTCGCTCATGAAACTCTTAGGCCATCGTCTAACAAGGTAAAACTAGCAAACCGTGGCTGATGGGGTATTCTATCATCAGTATACTGGATTTGCTGAAACTCAGGAAACTGATTCGCTGCTGAAGGTGTCTAGATGGGACATTATGACAGCTGAGAGATCACCTCTACCTGTAGTGAATCCACACACAGGAGCTAACCACAAACAACTCCAGCACAAGATAAAAGCGACATTCAGGGCTGCTCCAAATATAAACAGATATTCTACATGTAAATCCCTAAGCTTATTACTATGTAAGAGGCTTCTAATTACAGAAGTGCCTGATGACAGCTGGAGATGGAAAGCTTCTATCTTTTTCACTTCTTCAGCAACAAACTTTATTGAATGGAAAACGAGCATGAGGCTTATAAAATCATGCTCACATTGGAATAACAAATGTTTGCTATAATAAAACACTGGAAACACCAGAATGTTCAATAGGTGAGAAGCAGAATAACATGGCTACTCAATGAAGTGTTATCTGGTTATTAAAACAAATGACAAAGACTTGTATGTTTTGACATAGGAAGAGATCTATATCCTAATTTTTAAAAATTCAGAGTATACTAAGTTTGTTATGATTTCATTTTTGAAAAAAAGTATAGAAGAAAGAAATTTCATATTAGGTATATGAGGAAACGTTTTAGTGAAAAAGAGAAGGACACATATCAAATTGTTAATATGGGTTTTCTCAAAGAGGGGATATGAAGGTGGGGAAGGGATTTGAACTCATAGAATAAAGGGTAAATTATTTTCTTTCTCAAGAACTCCATATGGTTAACAAGTATGAACTATTTTTACAATTAAATATGAATAAGGTGAATGAAAAGGATATCATCAAAAATAATTCAAAATACAAGACGGATGCTAATCAGTACAAAGGCAGCGCCTTTTATTTAAAATGGCATCATCCCACTGCAGGAACAGCCTGATGGTCTGCTAAGCCCTGACTGGGTTGAGAAACAGGGTCTGAGGCTGCTGCTTTTTCTGGGTATCACTGATGCAGTCCAAGTAGGCTGGAATGTCTCATGACAGCTCTCAAATTTATTCTGTGGGGAATTCGAGGCCACACTGTCATTCTGGCAATTGTCTGCTTAGCCTTCTGGGAACACATTTTTAAAACAGGCATTTAGCTCTCTTAATACAGACGATGCACTGCTGCTTTGTGAAACATACTAAAACTGTGACTCTTCCGATCTAGTCGAGGGAAGCATACAATTTAAATGAAAAAGACTTTTTAAAAAGCTCAACACCCTGCCAAATGGCTTCAACAACAGCGGCCTCCGATTTATGTGTGTCTTGTGTGGAGGAGTTCAGAAGCCCTTTTAAAGAATGAAGAAAAATATCACTTTACAGTTTTCCCCAGTGCCCTTCTTGGCCATGTGACATCTGTGTTCCAGGTTAAGATGGACTAGAAAAGGGTCTCTCAGTCGCTGGTAAATACAATTCCCCATCAACAGAGCCATGGGCATCCTGAGAGCTCACCACCATCGCTGCTTTATTCAGCAAGTCCCTGTCCATGGAGGTCCAATGAATAACTCATGTTGTAAACCTGGCCTTTGTGTAGGATTTCCCCATTATTCTTCTAAAGGCAGGAGAAAAACACCTTACTTTTGCTTAACAGATTTCCCTTTTATTGTTTACGTAACATCAGGAAGCATATTCTTTTTTAAAAAAAATTTATTTATATATTTGGCTGTACTAGGTCTGAAGTTGTATCATGTGGGATCTAGAGTTCCCTGACCAGGGATTGAACTTAGGCCCCGACATTGGTAGCACTGGATCTTAGCCACTGGACCACCAGGGAAGTCCCCAGGAAGTACATTCTAAAGCCCAGTGGGTCTGGCTCTGGATGCCACATACCATTCACTGGCTTTCTGACCAAATGACCTTGGGTAAATCCCTGTGTTTTCTGAGCTTCAGTTTCTTCATCTGCCAAGTGGGGATAATGGTACCAACTGACAGGATCGTGGACAGGAGCCCAAAGGTGTACAAAGTCATTCTCTACCCTGGAAAGCACTACGTCAATATAAAATACTCTTCATTATTATGTTAAGTGAAATCTGCAAAGGAGAGAAACATGTATACTGGAAAACAACTTGCCTAAAACAGAGATTCACTCAGGGAATTCATCTCCTGAAAGTTAAAGTCACTCAGTCGTGTCTGACTCTTTGCAATCCATGGACTATACAGTCCATGGAATTCTCTAGGCCACAATACCAGAGTGGGTAAACTTTCCCATCTCCAGGGGATCTTTCCAACCCAGGGATTGAACCCAGGTCTCCCACACTGCAGGCGGATTCTTTACCAGCTGAGCCACAAGGGAAGCCCAAGAATTCTGGAGTGGGTAGCCTATCCCTTCTCCAGCAGATCTTCCCGACCCAGGAATCGAACTGGGGTCTCCTGCATTGTATCTGCTGAAACAGAATGCAAAATAAACATACATTTGCCTGGTGGTACTCTTTCAAGGAAAGGGCCCCCAAGTTCATAAACTTCTCAAAGGTCTGTAATCAACAGTAGGGCCATGGGGCTTCCCTGGTGGCTCAGTGATAAAGAATTGCCTGCCAATGCAGGAGACATGGGTTCGATCCCTGATCCAGGAAGATCCCACATGCCATGAAGCAACTAACCCCAAGCATCACAAATACTGAGTCTGGGAGATGCAACTACTGAAGCGTCTGTACCCTAGAGCCTGTGCTCTGCAACAAGAGAAGCCACCACAATGAGAAGCCCGTGCACCAAAACTAGAGAACAGCCCTGGCCTGCTGCAACTAGAGAAAAGCCCATGCAGCAAAGACAACCCAGCACAGCTAAAAATAAAATAAGAACAGGTGAAATTAAAAACAAAAAGCAGGGCTAAGAAAAATTTTAGGAATGCTGATTTCATTCCCTAGAAGACTGAAGAGTGACAGTCTGCAGCAGCCCATGAGGGTCAGGTCCCAGAGTACATTGGGTCATTCAGCGTCCTCCCAGCCCTCACTGCCCTTCCACGGAAGTCTCCCAGTACAAGGACAATGTTCTGACTGCCTGGAAAATTGGAAATATAAGCACCAATGAGAAAGCCCCAGGTACCCCAGAGATCCCAAGGAGACATCCCTGAATATCAACAACATAAACTAAATAAATGGACATTCAAGGAATAAGTTCCAGCAATCACAACTTCTTGTAAGATCAATAAAGGTGTCACACCCTTCGGTAATCTATTCCAAGTACAGATGTGTAAGAATTCTGAAATTGAAACCAACTATCTTATTTGATGATGAGCAACATGACGTGAGTGGAGGAAAGAACCGATTGCAAAAGAAGTCAGCACATATGTGGACTCTAGGAAAATGGTACAGAAGAACTTATCTGCCAAACAGAAACAGACACAGAGGTGTGGAGAACAGATTTATGGACACCAAGGATGGAAGGGAAAGTGGGATAAACTGGGAGACTGGGATTGACACATATACACTACTACGTATGAAACCGATAGAACTAATGACAACCTCCTGTACAGCGCAGGGAACTCAGTACTGTGGTGACAAATGGGAAGGAAATCCAAAACAGAGGTAATGTAAGTATCATACAGCTGATTCACTCTGCTGTACAGCAGAAACCAACACAATGTTGTAAAGCAACTGCNGATAGAACTAATGACAACCTCCTGTACAGCGCAGGGAACTCAGTACTGTGGTGACAAATGGGAAGGAAATCCAAAACAGAGGTAATGTAAGTATCATACAGCTGATTCACTCTGCTGTACAGCAGAAACCAACACAATGTTGTAAAGCAACTGCATTCCAATCAAAATTAATAAAAAAACATTAAACGAAGTCAGCACATTTGGGTTCAACTCTTACGCCTCTCATTAACTACTTATGTATCTTTGAACATCATTTAAGCACTCAACTTTGGTTTCCTCATCTGTGAAAGAATGCTATCAGGACTGGTAAGTTCTAAGATTCCTTCCCAGTGTAAAACTCAACTAAATTTTTTTAAAGGAATTCTCATTCAAAAAAGCATTTGTATTTATATCAAAGGATGGATGTTAACTAAACATATTGTGGTAATCATTTATAATATATGTAAGTCAAATCAGTGTGCTGTATACTTTACACAGTGCAGTATGTCTATTACATCTCAAAGTTAGAAAAAGAAGAAAAAATTATGCTAAGGATACACAGATATTCGCAGTGATTTATGAATACAGTTTCATTTATGCTGCCTGTGCTCCTCCAGAACATCTGCAAACAACTCAAATAACTGAAGGGGTGGTTAATATATTACGAGACACTCTTAGGGTGGCAGAGTATGTCGTCATACGGTTAAAAACGATTTCAAATAAAATTTAATTACATGCGGTAATGGTCATGATACAACACTGAAGGTTGAAATGTAGGCTATAAAACCACATCCGATGATCCTATGTTTAAAAAAAGTTTATATACATATGTGTAGGAAAAAGACTAGAAGAACATACACACGTGTGCATACACAAGAGAAGAGACTTCTTTCTTCTTAATAGTGGTATTTCTGAAGGAGAGAATCACCCTTTACTGTGCTTCCCAGTTATTCCAAAGCAGTGATTCTCAGACTTGAATGGGCATCAAAATTTCCTGGAGGCCTTTGGAAAACCTCCAGGGTTTCTGACTTCGGAGCACCTGGCTAAAACCCAAAGTTTACATTTCTAACAAGTCCTTAGGCTTCCCTGAGCTCAAACTGTAAAGAATATGCCTGCAATGCAGAGGACTCAGGTTCAATCCCTGGACCAGGAAGATCTCCTGGAGAAGGGAATGGCAGCCCAATGTCAGTATTCTTGCCTGGAGAATGCCAGGGACAGAGGAGCCTGGCGGGCTACAGTCCACAGGGTCCCAAAGAATTGGACAAGAATGAGCAACTAACACTTTTACTTTAGGGGATGATGATGTCTGCTCTAGGAACCATACTTAGAAAAAGTTTCCGTTTATTTATAATAATAAAAAAATTAAGCAATCAAATGTTTTTAAAAGCTTAAATAAAGCAGCCCCCAAATATTAAATCTATTTAGAGTACAAAAAAAAAATCTGAATTTTCAGATACTACTACCAGTTCTATTAAGATGTTAAAAAAAAAACACAAAAGCTTCCATAAAGTAATGAATGCTAACCTTAGTATCATCTGCACCATAATTATAATAGCTATTAACTGCGGAGCATATATTATGCACCAGGTGCTGCTTCAGGAGCTCCACATTATTTCAAGGAGTAACAACAACTGTGCACGGAAAAGCATCACTATTATCTCATTTAAAGAGGAAGAGACAACTAACATTCAGGGAGGCTGAGCCCCATATTCAAGGTGGGATTCAAAGGCCAGCTTATCTGACTCTTTAAAAGCTGTTGGTGTTCCCAGTACAGGACACTTAAAACATTTTCCTCTTCCTGCAAAAAAGTACTGATGTGTTGCTGGAAAAGTCAACATTATGACATGGTTTAAAGAACACTGAGAGACAGAAACAGAAAAACACCCTTCACCTCTCTCACAGGGTCCAGAATCCTATCATCAGAACCACGATCTAGAGTCATCACTGTTACCTCTAGGAATTCTGTGTCTAAATTAAGATACCTGGGCAGAGGAATGTGTTTGGCTGATACGCTTTCATTAATATGACAGCGAATATTTTCAACAGACCCTGTTAATATAGAGCATGCACTTCCTTATTCAGGAGTCAGAAAACAAGGCCAAGGGTTTTTTTTTTTTGTTTTTTTTTTTTTGTTTGTTTTTGCTTAAAGTGAGCATGTATTTTTTAAAATTAATTTTTGATGGAGTATAATTGCTTTACAATGTTGTGTTAGTTTCAGGTGTCCAGCAAAGTGAACGAGTTATATATATACGTGTACCCACTCTGTTTTAGATTCTTTTTCTGTATAGGTCATTACAGAGTATCGAGTAGAATTCTCTGTGCTATAAAGTAGGTCCTCATTAGTTATCTATTTTATATTTAGTACTGTGTATATGTCAACCCTACTCTCCCAATTTATTCCTCCCTTTTTCTCCCTTGGTAACCATAAGTTTGTTTTTTACACCAGTGACTCTATTTTGAAAATAGGTTCATCTGTACCATTTTTTAAGATTCCACATGTAAGTAATATCATACGGTATTTGTCTTTTTTAAAAAGAATAAAATCTTGTGTAATTACATACTGAACAAATCACTATTTTAAAAATAATAATTCATTAAGTCAGAATTGTTGAGGAAAATCACTACATGCTTCAGAGAACTGAAATTATCCTGGGAAATTCTTATCAGAGAAAAAGGATGAACAGGTTTGAATCTGGGTGAGGAATCCCAGACAAGGTGACCGGGGCAGATCACAGGTGGTATGTACCAGGGCCAGGGAGTGGATACTGGTATATTTCAATCGCCTTTTTTTTTTTTTTTCTGGCAAGGCTTTCCTGGGGCCCCTGCTGCAACTGGGGACAATGAGAACAATCAACAGATTCCCTTCCTTGTTGGCTCCCCAAGGGGTGGGGCAAACTTGTTCCTTACACGACCTGAGGGTAAGGGTGTGTCCAGGGCTAGAGGCATGACTTAGGTGTTCTGCCCACCTCTTAGGTGGTTTTCAGTGCAGGGGGCATGTGTAGTACCCTGCTTTTGCTCCAGGCTCCTCAAAAGTGGGAGCTGGATTTTTGGTCTCCAGATCTTTATCATTTAAAAGGAAATATCTATACTACTACAAAGAAATAGCCATGACTCACTCATATTTTATAATCATCAGGGCTGAGTCAAAGCACTTCTGAGGGTCTCACGTGTCTCCAACAGTTTCAAAAGGCTGCCCTCTGGGAAGGAAGGGGGTGGGAGGCAAGGTGATTATACCCGTCTCTCCCATCTCTCACCACGTCCTGAACAGCATAATATCTGCACCAAATGTCAGCACTGGATCCGGGTGGCCCCCAGATCTGAGGCTCCTCCCTTTTCACCCAACATCTGTAACTGCACTTGGAGACTCCATGTGTACAGATATGCTCACTAACTGACATGAAGAATCTGACCACACTCTGGTGACCCAGTGGCTAAGACTCCGTGCTCCCAATGCAGGGGGCCCGGTTTGATCCCTATTCAGGGAACTAGATCCCACGTGCTGCACAGTAGTAAATATTAATTAAGTAACAAATATTAAAAAAGAATCCAACCACAATCGAGATGCACATATAACTGGAGAAGACATTAATGGAAATTTGCAGGGTATGAGGGGCTGATGGAGATGGAGTCTTAAACACATCCAGATGTGTATCAAATTCGCATTTCCAAATTATGTAAGAAGTGGAAATGATTTTAGTTCATAGGAGATAAAAGGTCAAATACAGGCTGATTCAATCAGTACAAATATGATCACCTAATCTTAATAGTTATCATCTTAATCACCTTCCCAAATGGCAACAACTTAAGAGTTTTAACATTTAAACTTAAAAACAGTTGTTTAAAAAGCGGTTTTTCAGCCAACAGGACTGAGGCTGAAGTTTAAATGTCACTGAAACACATGCCTAGGCATTCACTCCGATGGAAGTATGAAATGAAATTAACTTTATTTTTTATTTATATATAAATACCCTTGAATCCAATTTTATTAAAGGTTAAGTAAGGGATCAGCCTACTACACAGAACCTAAACTTAAGTTATATGTAAAAATGGCTTGTTTCAGCTTTGCTTCTCACTCCGGAGCTTATATTTTTATTACTTTGGTGCCATGTGTTACACTCTCTGCAGAGGCTGTAGATGGTGAGAGTGCAGATATTATGCCACATAAAATATGTACTAAGATAATTAAGAACTGTGAGTGACACAAATGCTAAATCTACACGAATAAAACTACAACAACTGTAACTCAATTTTCAGTGAATTCAAAATTATTCATGTTAAAGAAGAGGCAAATGTGTTTCAGGTTATACATTAACAATCCATTTTAATCTGTTTTGATGAAACTTATTTTCCCATAAGTTTAGCAACTGTAACTCAGAAGAAAGATGCAATGGGGGGGAAAAAACCCCACAACTATGCAAAAGCAATATTTCCATGTGTGCAAATACATACACACGCACGCACATATGCACACTTTCACTACTTGAGGACTTCAGAAATACGATAAAAGCAAAAACTACATATTGTAGCAGAAAAGACATAGTAGAATATAAAGTAGAAAAAACCTGATGATTCTACTTGTTTTTAGTGTTTGTTTTTTTAATTGGGGTATAGTTGCTTTATAATGTTATATTAGTTTTGCTGTTTCTAACTTTTACAACTATTTACTTTCTTTCAGCATAAATGATAAAAGGTAAGTATCCCAAACTACTATAAACAAGAGTAGTTTCTAGTCTAGTGCTAATCCAGAGTCAAGCCCAGGGCACAGACGTAAACTAATATAATTAAAAACTTTAACATTAAAGTTTAAGAAAAATCAAAGCAAAATAACTGTATAACTCAAGAGATAAAAGTATCAGCCTCCTAAGGATCTTAGACCATTTACCAGACTTGGTACATTTCACGTGTGAAAAAGCATTAACTATAAATAACAGAGAAAAAACGGAGTTTTGCCACAATTTGGGATTTGGGTGAGCATGATGACATCATGAATTGGTTTCCAGTATTTTTGGAAAGCCAACTGTCTTGGGTTAAAAATATGAAATACTGTCACAGTTAAACAATAAAAAAGGAACAAACGTACTATAATACTCTAACTCAAGGGAAAAAACAATCCACAAATACAAAATCGTTTTTTAACGTGTGAAGCTGTTACAGTGACTCAACTTGTTTACAAGAAAATAGAGCTCAAATGAGCCAATCCAGGCATTGGCACTTCTAAACAACTTCTCTCATTGCTACTGGTTTACACAGTGTTGTTAATCCCAAGATTCCAACTTGCTGTCAAATTACAGAGTATCCTGATATTCCTCATCATTATCATCATAAAAAAATTGTGAGAAAAGGAGAAACAGAATTAATATATTTTCAAATGCAAAAGTTCTTTTAAAGATTAATGACATCCTTATGGAGTAAACAAATTTATATGTGCCTTTTCATACATTACTAATTTTTTTTAAAGTTTTTTTGTTGTTATTGATGTGGACCATTTTTAGAGTCTATTGAATTTGTTACATTATTGCTTCTGTTGTATGTTTTGACTTCTTGACCACGAGGCATGTGGGATCGCAGCTCCCCAGCTAGGGTTTGAACCCACATCTCCTGGGCTGGAAGGCAAAGCCTTAGCCACTGGACAACCAGGGAAGTCCCCACACTTATCATTTCACTTAATCTTCCTGATCTGGAGACTTAAAGAGTTGTTCAAAAAGGAAAAAGGTTTTGTTTGGCCATAACTTGACATCAGCATGTAAGAACAAATGGTGACTTACTGCTTAATCAAAAGCCAGGTCCCCCTAGCTGATGATGTAAACGTGAAACAGTAAATGGTGACGTCTAGCCCTAAATACCAGAGAAGGCGATGATGGCAGCCCACTCCAGTACTCCTGCCTGGAAAATCCTATGGACGGAGGAGCCTGGTAGGCTGCAGTCCATGGCGTTGCTAAGAGTCGGACACGACTGAGCAACTTCCCTTTCACTTTTCACTTTCATGCATTGGAGGAGGAAATGGCAACCCACTCCAGTGTTCTTGCCTGGAGAATCCCAGGGATGGAGGAGCCTGGTGGGCTGCCGTCTATGGGGTCGCACAGAGTCGGACATGACTGAAGCGACTTAGCAGCAGCAGCAGCAGCAGCATAAATACACTAGGCTTGCACAGTGCTCAGAACTATGGCCTTAACTTTTTAAACAACTGAACTTTAAAAATAGTATTACACAAAATCACTTACAGGACATCTGGAGGTACTTTCCATCAAACAGTGTGACTTACTTGCAATGATACAAACATACAATGTTCTTGCTTCTGCACCTACGTAAACGCCTCCACCCCTGTGCTTCCTGGTAAAATGCAATGTGTTCAGTATCACCTCTTCAGAGAAGCCTGCCTGGATTTCTCCACTGCAAAGTTGATCCCTATGATTTTTCACTGTCCCAGCACCTCTTTGCTTGTTCTGCAGTGCTTATTACAGTTTATAATTATCTCTTTGGCCAAACTGTTTCCATTTCAGTATCCCCCATTAAACAGGATGGGAATTTTGTCTTACTCATTTTGCTTTCTCGGGTGTCTTATTCAGGATAGGGGTGTCCTTCTCAAACAGGATGAGGCTCCATATCCCTCTAAGGGTATCTATCATACGACCAAAAGGGAAAGGGCTTTAAAAACAACTACACACTTGTTGATGTACATCTTACCCAGCCCCGACCACAGATACTGATAACCTCCACCCCCCGGTCCCCCCAGTAGGGTAGTAATGACACACAGAGATGTGACTGAGCTGGACATGGGACTGATGCTTGGGAGGGGCAGAGAGCAAAGACTGAAAGCACTGTAGCTGGCACACAAAGGCAGGTCAACCTGGAAGAATTAGTGGTTATCTTCAGAAAGCACAATTCAATTTCACCCTCTCAGAAAAATACAAGGAAAAGGATTGGGAACTTCCCTGGTGCTCCAGTGGTTAAGAATCCATCTTGCAATGCAGGGGACATGCGTTCCACCCCTGGCTGGGGAACTAAGATCCCGCAAGCCACTGAGCAGCTAAGCCTGCATGCTACAACTAGAGAGTCTGTATGCTGTAACAAAAGATCCCCCATGACTCAACTAACACCTGATGAAGCCAAATAAATAAATAAATAAATTTTTAAAAAGAAAAATGTTCAGCTTAAGTAATAAACTACTAACTCAGAAACGGGGCAAATGCTGTTTTTGCATGTATGGACCACAGACTAGATGCTCTTATGCATGTGCTCACAAAGGAACATGTAAACTGAGAAGGTGCTGACGGTTAAGGAAACTGAGGTTCAGGGAATAGGCCACTCTTTCCTGAAGGCCACAGAGCCAGAAAATGGTAGCGCTGGGATTCAAACCAAGCTCTGCTCCTTCCTACGTGCCACGGGCAACAGTAAGAAAGGATCTACGTTTTGCTCATTTCTTTCCTCTCAATTCCTCCTCATTCTTCATTCTTCCCTTCTCTTCCCTTTTAAAGAAAAAGGACAGTAATGATGATAAATGTACTCGGGTGTGCATTGGCATCAGGGCCACTGGCTGGTTATGCCTAAAAGAGCACATACCCATGAGAATAATATAAAACATACAGTTTATCATACAAAATTTCCTATATGCACACAACCTGCAAATAGCAAACTGGCTTTTAGGAGTCATTTCACTTGCTACTGCATTAGTCTGCTAGGGCTGCCATAATCCGACATCACAGACTAGGCAGCTTAACAGAAATCTATTCTCCCAGTTCTAGAAGCTGGAAATTGAGACCCAGGTGTCAGCAAATGTGGTTTATCCTGAGGCTCCTCTCCTCAGCTTGCAGACTGCCCCTTCTCACTCTGTCCTCACACAGCCTTTCCTCTTGGGAGCACAACCCTCTCTGTGTCCAAACTTGCTCTTCTGATAAGGACACCAGTCAAATTAGATTAGGGCACTCCCTAAGGGACTTCTTTTTACTTAATCACCTCTTTAAAGGCCCTGAAACGAAGTGAAATGAAAGTCATTCAGTCTCTTTGGGATCTCAAGGACTACACAGTTCATGGAATTCTCCAGGCCAGAATACTGGAGTGGGTAGCCTTTCCCGTAACCTCCAGGAAATCTTCCCAACCCAGGGATCGAACTCAGGTCTCCCACACTGCAGATGGATTCTTTACTGGTTAAGCCACAAAGGAAGCCCAAGAACACTGGAGTGGGTAGCCTATCCCGTCTACAGTGGATCTTCCCGACCCAGGAATCGAATCGAATCATAAATTCTTTGGTGGTTCAGATGGTAAAAAATCTGCCTGCAGGAGATCTGGGTTCGATCCGTGGGTTGGGATGATTCCCCTGGAGAATGGCCACACACTCCAGTATTTCTGCCAGGAGAATTCCATGGACCGAGGAGGCCACAAAGAGTCACAGAGTTGGACACGGCTGAGTGACTAACTCTTTCACTTTCAAACGTTTACAGAAGAGGCAAACGGACAAAATTACAGAGAACAGAAGTCAGAGGAAATTAAGGTCTCAAGCAAGAGCACCTGACTTACACATAACTCAAAGTACTGTACAGTTACATATATAACTTACTATAGTGGTTGACATAGTTTGAGTTAGGGGAATAAAGTGCATGGCAATCTGCCTCTACCATTCTTTGCGTTTGCAACTACAGGCACCATACTGATAGGTCAGAAAGAGAAGGAGACAATCAGAAAAGTTAAGTTTCTAATTATTAATTCCCAGTACTCTTTCATCCTTTAGATAAAATAGTTTGTCAAGAATGCTGGTGTCACTTAAATCTTCAAACCGTGTAAACTCTTTTTTCTATGAGAATACTACGAATACTAGAAGATAATTTAGGAAGATAACATTTTATTGTTTATTATTTTTTGAAGTTTTGAAAATTCATTTATTTGGCTGCACTGGGTCTTAGTTGTGGCATGTGAACTCTTAGATGCACCACGC
The DNA here is from genome assembly GCA_006410615.1 of Neotragus moschatus. Taxonomy (NCBI): domain Eukaryota; kingdom Metazoa; phylum Chordata; class Mammalia; order Artiodactyla; family Bovidae; genus Neotragus; species Neotragus moschatus. The sequence goes on from SJYA01001893.1 coordinate 290,947, forward strand.
ATAATCAAGTTCCCTGACCAGGGATGGGACCTGGGCCCCCTGCACTGAAAACCTGAAGCCTTAGCAGGGAAGTCCCTTAGCAGGAAGGATCTTTTCTTTGTTAGGGCTCAGTCTTCAGGTGTCATACTGGCACCAAATCGGACATCGCAGAACAAAAGGGCACCTTCCTCAAGCTCAGGGATGCAGAGACGCAGGGGTTCTGATGGCAGGTTTCAGATGCTTCTTGATGATCAACGATAATGTTAAGTTCCTGCCTGAAGGCAGAAACCAATAATTCTCCATTCCCTGGTATTAAAAACCTACAAGAGAACATTAAGCTAGCCTCATATCACCATGGGCACCCCTGGTTAAAGCACTCTTCTGAGATTACCAGCTTCAAAGCAGCGAGGGTGGCAGTTATCAGGGCTAAAGCAGGACAGAGGAGAGACCAAGCTGCAACAAGATGGACACAGTAGGGTGTAGACATCACGCTGGAGGGCGAGGGCGGATGGGGCAGAATGGCACCAAAAGGAAGCTGAAAGTCGACCCACTGTACTCCCGTTGCAGCAAATCTCTCCTATCGGCCTTAGATTTTGAAAGTCCTTACTCCTAAGGTCATTGTTGAGACATTCAGCTAAGCAGGATAGAGTCGAAGCATTTCTGTGTGTTCCCCTTCCTTAAAATCCACTGGATATTAAAATAGATGACTAATGAGAACCTACTGTATAGCTCAGGGAAAGCTGCTCAGTGCTCTGTGGTGACCTAAATGCGAAGAAAATCCAAGAGGGGATACATGTATACAGATAGCTGATTTACTTTGCTGTACCGCAGAAACTAACACAATATTGTAAAGCAACTATACTCCAATAAAAATTAATTTTAAAAAAATCCACTGGGAGAAGAGAAAGGACGATTTCTTAAATGAAACAAGTGAAACATCGCAATCTCATATCATGAACTCTGATGAACAGTAGTTGGTTTCAGGGAAATTTAGTAGCAAAAGACAAGGAACTCTGGTAGCTGACACATGGCTTCTCAGAATTCCAACGCGATGCAGGTGTTTCTAACCATCTGAAAAGTCCCAAGTGAGCCCAGGTTGAAGTGGTGACATCTAAGCACAAGTGTGTGCTGGGAGCAAAGGAAGCCAGTGAATATGCCAAGAGAAACTCGACTTCACCACAAACAAGAGGAGCTGAAGGGTGAGCACCTCTGCTACATGAGCAGGGATGTGAGGAGAGGGAGGGAAGCCCTGGGGCCACATCAGCACCCTGCGGTCTCTAATTCCACCACCACCCGAGTGGGGAGGGTGTGAAAAGGGAGAGGGGTTTTGTCTTAGCAAACACAGAACTCAAATGAGAAACGGGGCTAAGGCTAGATGATTCATAAAACAGGAGGAATAAAAATGAATGAAATATAGCTATATGCAACAATATGGATCGATCTCAAGACGTAATGTCAAGGGAAAGAAATGAGAATAATGCTGAATAACTCCATTTATACAAAATTCAAACCCAGCAAAACTAAGTGATAACACTACCAGTGAACACATTGCTGACCTTCCAGCAAAAAGGAAAGCTTAAGGGTTGACTGGAAGGAGGTCTGGGGTGGGGTGGGGGCGAACTCGGAGACTCTGGTGGTCTTCTATTCCCTGACCTGTGAGTTTCTGCAGGATGATAGTTCACTGAGCCAGAGGCCTATCTTGTATATACTTTTATCTTTGTGTGTTATGCTCTGATAACACTGGGGAGGGAGAGAGAAAATAAATAAGTAATCCAATAGGCACCCTAGTAGAAAAAGAAGTCACCAAATAAGTGGAAAGACCAGGCTGGCCTCTGATGTCTCTCTAGCAAAGTTCAATGCCAAAAGACAGTTTCTACAGAGTTTTAGAAAAGAAAAGGTTATTAATGATTTTTATACCCAAACGATCTATTAAACAAGAAAAGGCAGACATTCTCAAGTAGGAAAGAACTCAGAATCTGAAAAAAGCCTCTTAGAAGAAGAACTACTTGACAGTGAAATCCAGGGAAAATTAAGCAAAAATCAAAAAGCCATTAACCTAGTTTGAAAAAATGCAGTTTTAAATACACCAGGAGTTTCCTGGTGGCCAAGTGGTTAGGATTCTGGGTTTTCATTGATGTGGCCTGTGTTCAATCCCTGACTGGTGAACCAAGATCCCACAAGTCCCGTGGTACAGTCAACAAAAAAATAAAAATATAGTTATATATATTCATATATAAAACATATGTATAGCTATCTATAAAATGCCTCAATGTTGCCCATAATTTTAATTTTTACATGGGGAGATTTTTAGGAATTATTATCTTAAGTTTCTTTGTCTCAAATAGTAAAACTTCTGTAATTTCTTCTATTTCCCTTTCTCAGGTTCAAATAAAATTTAATATTAAAAAAATACTATGTTCTTTACTTATCAATATGGTTGCCTTTCCATCTCCTGACCCACCCTTTTGTCTATATCAGAATCATATCTCGAATGATATTCATTAAAACTCAGTAACTGTTACTTCAAGTTAGTGAAATGTTGAGTGAATGTCTTGAGATTTCTGAATGTTTTAGTTCCTTAAGATAATGAACATAAAGAACATAAATTACTGTATAAAAGCAACACGGTATTTTTTTTTTTCCAAAGTGAATTAGTTGGGGCCAAAAAAATGGAGCCCCTTCCTTTTGTCTACCACACTCCCTATCACATCAAGGAAAAAAAAAAAAGTGCAAAATTTAATGTACCTAAAGCATAGAGCTTGTTCTCTACTGTCTGTACTCATTGGGTGAAGTGAGCCACGAGGTTCAGTGCAGATGAGCTGTCTTATGGACAAAACAAACAGAAACAGGATCCCCTGAGAGGAAAGGGACTACACATGATGTGACTGTTTCATAAACAGGATGACATACTCTGATGATTAAACTTGTTTTCCTATTATCAAAACCAACATTCTGAACTACAGATCATTCTCTAACAACGTGCCTGGAGTTTAATGAGGGTAGAGTTTCAGGCAACTAATTAAGGCGCATCCCTTCCAGCACAAGCTGCCAGTTGGCGATTTCTGCCAAGATGCCCACCAGTGAAGGAGCAGGTTGCCACCCTCCCACCTGCCGGGACAGAGGCCACCGCCTTCAGAGTTGACTCACCTGGGTGGGCAGAGTCAAGACGTTCCACCTGGCTGCATCTTTCGTGACAATTACACGGAGTGGACAACCGGAACGGAGACAAATGATACAAACCTTCCCAGAGCACCCAGTTCAATTTCCATATTAAACAAAAACAAGCTCTCCCTCTTCTGAGATAAGTAAGTGTTTCTGGCAAATTCAGGATCACACAAAGACCAATTAAAATTCAAACAGAACCCAGTAAGAATCTGGGAGTTCACTTTCCTGAGATACAGCAGAAGGCTGTTCACTGGCGGATCCCAGCTACCAACAGATTCAGTATTACTGATCAGGCAGGGTCACTGTGGAGCTGAGACTTCAAAGTTCTCCTCTTTCAAAAATACACAAAGTTAATGGGAGCTTACTGTATAGCTCAGGCAGCTCTACTCAGGGCTCTGTGGTGACCAAAATGGGAAGGAAATCCAAAAAAGAGGGGATATATGTATACGCATAGCTGACTCACTTTGCTGTACAGCAGAAACTAACACAAATGTAAAGCAACTATATGCCAATAAAATTAATTTTAAAAAAACAACAGCAAAATACACAGAGTGCCTAACTCAGGTCACTGTCTTAAGCACCAGTTTCAGGAGACTCTCAAGAAGAACTTTCTGCCTTTTCCATTCCAGATCCATACTGTGTGCGAGGCCCTAAAATTCCCAGTGATGAAACGAGTAAACATTAACAGTAAAGTGATAAAAATAAGAGAGAAGTTAAAACAGTATTCAAGACACCACTAGCCAAACGGCGTCGTGCTAATGACTTCTACTTTTAGATGACAAGTTGTGCTATTTAAACAACCAAATTTCACTGCAGACATCCTTCAGAAACAGGTACCAAGGCAACCACACTGATGCCAGGCTGTGGGGAGCCGTGGGGAACTGGAGGAGGAAAAACACACTTGATATACTGATAAGGATCCAGAACACCACCACAAACTTAAAAAATTATCTGAAGAGGAGCTGAAAACTGGACTTAATTCAACATCCATCTGGCATCTCGGAAAAAGAAAGAACTCAGGACTCCGTGTCTTTACAAAAGTTGGTATTTCATAACTGCAAGTAAAGGAAGATTTGAGTCCTCTGAATGGGATTATTTTAAAGAGATTTTGTGGCTGACATTTTAGTGATATTTCTGGACATGCCATCTTGGGTTGATTACTCAGGTATGAAATATTAAACTAAACTAGTTGGGCCCATAACTTACTCTGATTACAGCAGCTAAAAGCATGCCATGACTGCTGTCAAAGTACGTCACCAAAGACTCCTATTTCAAAATAGTTTTGTGTCAAAAACTATTAATCATAATATCAATATATAGAATGAGGGAGGAGAGCAATACGAACTTCATGTCTCCCCGAAATGAATAATGAAAATGAAATCATACACACACCTACACCCTTCATCAAATGCAGACCCAAAGCCCAGTAGAATTAGGATCCTGAAGTCAAGAGGAACCACGCAGACCAACCAGCTGGCACGACTCTGGGGGATGAGAGGTGAAAGAAATGATTTTCATGAATGTTACTGCATTATGAGGCTCATGTGTCCGGTCCTATGCGTGATAGGATGAGTAATGGCTCCCAAATATATTCCATGTCTCAATCCCCGGAACTTGTGAATGCCAGCTTGTATCTGTTAAAGAGGACTTTACAGATGTGATTAAGTTTGGGATCCTGAGGTGGGGGGAGTGTCTGGGTGGGCCTGATGTCATCACATAGGTCCTTCTGTGAAGGATGGAGGAGCAGCAGCGGGACAGAAGGCAGAGATGAGGCAAGCAGAGATGGATGGATGCATTTGGGGGAGATGGAGGACCACAGACAAGCACTAGAAACTGAAAACAGGGAAGGAAACTGGATTCTCCCACAAAACCTGCTTCAGGAACCAATTCTGCCTTCCCCTTGATTTTAACTCAGTGGAAATGACTTCACACATCTGACTTCCAGATAGCATGAGAATAAATTGTTGCGTGAAGGCAGCGAGTTTGTGGCAATCTGCTACAGCACTAACAGGAAATGAACACACTACGCAAAGATATTCTGGTGCCACTCACCATGAAATACACTGGCCCTTTGAGCTGGTGACAGTATCACCTTCTTCCACTTAGTAAACTTTTCAAGGCCTCAATGTACTGTTCATAAAATGTCTAAAGTGAAGTAAAAGTTTTAGTTGCTCAGTCGTCTCTGACTGTTTGAGACCCTATGGACTGTAGCCTGCCAGACTCCTCTGTCGATGGAATTCTCCAGGCAAGAATACTGGAGTGTTCCTTTCTTCAGGGGATCTTCCCCACCTAACCCAGATCTCCCACATTGCAGGCAGATTCTTTGCCATCTGAGCCACCAGGGAAGCCCTTAAAATGTCTAAGTTGCTACCTCCTGTTACAAAGCACAACGTAACACGTTTTGACCCTGGCACAGAAAGTCTGCAAATTAAGTATACTGTTATAGAAACTATAAAACATTATTGCTGCTGCTACTGCTAAGTCACTTCAGTCGTGTCCGACTCTGTGTGACCTCATAGATGGCAGCCCACCAGGCTGTCCCCGTCCCTGGGATTCTCCAGGCAAGAACACCAGAGTGGGCTGCCATTTCCTTCTCCAGTGCATGAAAGTGAAAAGTGAAAGGGAAGTCGCTCAGTCGTGTCCAACTCAGCGACCCCAAGGGCTGCAGCCCACCAGGCTCCTCCATCCATGGGATTTTCCAGGCAAGAGTACATTATTAGTGACAGTACAAAAACAAATATTTTTACTTCCATATCGGACTTGTAAAATGGGTATTCTTCTGTGAAACTTGTATTGGGTTGGCCAAAAAGTTCCTTGGGCTTTTTCATAACATCTTATAAATGAACTTTTTGGCCAATCCAATATTAATCTCCATGACATTCCCCTTTTCCTGCTGTCTTCTGTGTGTGCCTTCAAAGAGGAAGAAAAGAGTGGATAAGGCCAAGATCCTGGTAACTCAGACTGGGGATGGGGGTGGGGGTGGGATGTGGTGGGGTGATCAAAGCCAGAAAACCAGAGGAAAATAGTTCTGTTATCTGCTCTGGACATCACTGTCACAAAAGAATGAAAAGATAAGGAGATTATTAAAGTGATTAAAACAAACAGACTATGACTTCTCCCAGGCTATAAAGTCAGAGGTTAGGCATGGAGTTTCCTCTAACTTTTTAAATGGCATTTATTTCACTGTTCATGTCTAAGACTGTCTGAAAAAATGGCTCTAATAATTCCCCTGCCTGTAACCATGCCCTTCGATCCTTTGCAGAGTGTCTCTGGGCTTAGTCATAGGGCTTGATTTGGCCAATGGGACATTAGCAAGTGTGAACCAAGAAGAAACTTGCAAAGTGCTTGTGCATCCAGGCACTGCAGAGCTTTGACGGCCAGCCTGCCAGCCCCAGGCAGGTGAGAGAGACCAGCCCAGATCACTAGCCATCAACCAAGCCCTGGGTGATCCCAGAGACCTAAGAGAGCAGAGTTAAAAGTGTCAGTTAACACAGTTCTGACCAACAGAAAAGTGAACAAATCAGGGCTTCCCTGGAGGTCCAGTGGCTAAGGCTCCATACTTCCACTGCAGGGGCGCAAGTTCGACTCCTGGTTGGGGAACCAGATCCTGCATGCCTCAGGGCATGGCCCAAAAAGACTTTTTCTGAGCAAATAAAATGGCTCTGTTTTACTCCACCAGGTTTTAGGGTAGTTTATCATTATGTTATTCAGTAAAAACTAACATGTTACAATTTATAAAGCTGACACAAATGCACTGTAGAAATTTTGGAAAATTAAAGGCAAAATAAAGACAGAAAAATAAAAATTACCTAGAATCCCAAAGGCATTCATCAATAACTTTTGATTAACTCATTTCTGTGTAGCTATGTAAAAATCCTCTGTAATTAGACTTTCACTGTAAATTCAACTGCCTACTGTGCTGTGAGCATTTCTCATAATCTATCACAGTTTATTTATGGGTTCTTACTCAATGGATTTTAAAGTGGCTTTAAATATCTTATTTAGGATTAAATATCTTATTTAGGATTAAATATCTTATTTAGGAGAGCTAAGCACTCATAAAAGGTAGCTATATCATTATCTCACTGATACATTTTCAACCTTACTCTTTTATAAAAACTGATCAATTTGAGATGATCAAAGAAAGTTACAAAACTCTGATTAACACAGAAAATTCAACATTATTCAAAGTTCAAGTAGTCATCCTGGGTTTACCATTTGACTGTGCAAAATATGGTAGTCTGCAGAAAAAGGTGTGATAAACAGACTCAAACACAGATTTTTATTAAAGAAGTCAGTTGAAGAGCTAAAACTTAAAAATTATACTAAGCGAGCAAAAGTTCTGGAAGATTAGAAGAATGAATGAAAAGAACAAGCTCGTATATATGTATACATATGGTTGATCCACTTTGCTGTACAGCAGGAACTAACACTGTAAAGCAACTATAATGCAATTAAAAAAAAAAGAACAGGCTTCATCTTTTGGTCACAGCCCTAGGAACATAGTAAGCTAAGAAATAACACGCTCCAAAGATACGGTAAAAAGTTGGACAACTAACTTTTCTGCATTCTCGTACAGCAAATTACAGCTAGCAAAGTCTTTCGGATAGCAATTGCTTTCACTTGGGTCAACTGAAATGACCAAACAATGAACCCTGAACACCAACCATTGATCTTGCTAATTGCATCTGCCACTATATTTGCTTCTTTCGTTTCAGGCAGCCCTCTCTTCCAACACTATTCCAATTGTTAAATGGTCAGACACACAAAGTGGCAGATTTAGTGTCTCACCAGCAATTTATGTGACTGACTGCAATGCTGCTGTTGTAGTGAATCATGATTTGTCTCACACTGCAGCATATAACCCTTTAAACGCAACGGGTAAAAAGCCAAGACCTCTTTAAAGTTTATGTAGAACCATCTCCCACTATGTCCTATGAACTAGATTTGAAGGAGAACCAATCAAATGAGTGATGGATTTCTTGACTGTCTGTAGTTATCACTTCACGCACAAGCCACTCATGCATCTTGGGTTCAGTCATTGTTCTTTACGTGCATGTGATTCAGAAGGAAATCTGGCATCTTGTACGCATCTCTTATTCTTCTTTAGTATTTATATGTTTCCTTGTTAATAAAACCCTTGGTCAAATGGTAAAAAAAAAAAAAAAAAAGGAGGAAATCTGGGAGATATACATAAATGACATCTGTACCTGTCAGCTAACAGAACCTAGATTACAGGGTGAGAATACAACACTGAAGGGTCCATGGACGTATCTGGGAGTATCTTAAAATTCTATGAATTACAGGTAAAAGTTCATATGTGAAAAAACACATTTTAGATAGAGTAAGTGTACAGGTTTCACTGGTTTCATAAAGGAGTCAGGGATTCTTGCAAAGATTAAATACAAAGGCTTACGGGAACAGAACTTTGTGTCGCAAGGTAAAAGAAGTGACGGCAGAAATAAGCATGTAAACAATGAGACAACATCAAGAGACACCATGTTTTACACCAAGGATTATAAACAAAGAGATGAGAGAAACTGGTGGTGAAAGGGCTGAATTGTGTCCAATTCCCTGACTTCACGTTGCAGTCCTAACTCCCAGTACCTCAAAATGTGACTATTAGGAAACTGGGTCTTTACAGAGGCTATTTAATTAAAATAAGGAATAGGCTCTAATGGGTTTCGCCAGTGACTCAGAGGTAAAGAATCTGCCCACAATGCAGGAGACACACAAGAGACTGGTGTTCGATCCCTAGGTCAGGAAGACCTCTTAAAGAAGAAAATGATAACGCACTCCAGTACTCTTGCCTGGAGAATCCCATGGATAGAGGAGCCCGTGGGGTCACAAAGTGTTGGACACAATTGGGCGATTAAGCACACATGGGCTCTAATCCAATATGACCCGTGTACTTCTGAGTAGGAATGGAAATATTGGACACACAGAAAGATACCCAATGTGTACGCATACACAAAGGGACAGCCATAAAGACGAGAGGAGAGGGACCTCCCCGGTGGTCCAGTGGCTGAGTCTTCATGCTCCCAGTGCAGGGGGCCCAGGTTAAATCCCCAGTCAGGGAACTGGGCCCAGGTTAAATCCCCATGCCACAACTAAGAGTTCACATGCTGCAACTAAGACTCAGCATAGCCAAATAAACACATTAAAAAAAAAAAAGATATGAGAAGAAGGCAGCAATCAACAATCCAAGGAGAAAGATCAGGAAGAGACCTTTTCCTATGGTCCTCAGACGAAATCATTTCTATTGATACAAGGATCTGGGACTTCTTGTCTTCACAACTATAAGAAAATAAATTTCTGTTGTTTAAGCCATCTGCTTTGTTATGATGGGCAAAGCAAACTTATATAGTTGGTCTCAGCTACAACAGTGGATTAAGAAGATAACTCAAAAGGCAATGAAGACCAAGAGATTATTCTAGGGGTTAGTGAAGTGAAAGCCGCTCAGTTGTGTCTGACTCTTTGTGACCCCATGGACTTCCATATAGTTCATGGAATTCTCCAGGCCAGAATACTGGAGTGGCTAGCCTTTTCCTTCTCCATGGGATCTCCTCAACCCAGGTATCAAATCCAGTTCTCCCACACTGCAGACGGATTCTTTACCAACTGAGCCACAAGGGGTTAAAAACTTGGTTAATACCAGAAACAAAGGAGAAAATGAGCTAAATTAATATCTGTAGTAATGTGGAAGATTATACACGTGGTATTCTCTGACACATTTATAGACACTGCAGGGTACACAGTCTTTCCCAAGTAAAAAAGTGTAAAAAAAAAAAAAAAGCTGGCAAAGGTCATACACAAAAGACTCAGAAAACCTAATATATATTTATTAGGGAAAGACTGAATACTTTCTCCCTAGAATCAGGAATAAGACCAGGATGTTTGCTCTTCCCACTTTTGTACCAGAGACTGTAGCCAAAGTAATTACACAAGAAAATTAAATGCACTCAAATTGGAAAGCAGGAAGTAAAACTGTTTCAAGCTACAAATGACACGATCATGTATGGAAAAAATTCTAAGGAACTGCCTAAAAAGAACAATGAGAATAAATGAGTTCAGCAACACTACAGAATACAAGATCAAAACAAAAATCTACAGTATTTTTATATACTAGCAATAAACAAATCAAAAATAAGTTCACTAAACAATTTCATTTATCATAGTATCAAAAAGGATAAAATGCTTAGGAATAAATATAATAAAGGAAGTGTGAGTATTAGCTGTAATTTCCATTCTGTCACTTTCAAGTCTTTGTGTACTTGTTTTTCCAAAGATCCCCTTGAAGAGGGCAAGGATTATACCTATTTCATGTATTGCTGTTCTCCAAACCCAACAGATTACTGCCTATGGGATCAGAGATCAGAATCTGGTAACAGAAGGTAGGCCTTTCTTCTTAAAACAGCAAACATGAAGACAACAGGGAGAGTACCGTGGTCTGTAAATACACGAAGAAGGAGCACGGGCTTGTTAACCAATACGAACATGCAGGCTACTGCCCGAAACTTTACAGAAGCATCAACAGCACTGTCAGATGCTTTCCTTAGCAGGTTGTCCACTTACCAAAGTATGAGTTGAAAACAGGAACAATTCTAAAGAGGTCTAAATAAATACAGATGAGAAAGGCTAACCCTCACACTGTTCAGAATGGCCATCATCAAAAAATCTACAAACAGTAAGTGCCAGAGAAGGTGTGCAGCAAAGGAAACTTTACACTGTTGGTGGAAATGTAAATTGGTGCAGCCACCATGGAGAATAGAAGTTCTCTGGAGAATGGAAGTTCCTAAAAAACTAAAAAGAGAATTACCATATGATCCTGCAATCCCACTCCTGGGCATACATCCAGAGAAAGTCATAGTTTGAAATAATACATGCATCCCAATATTCATTGCAGCACTATTTACAACAGCCGGGACATGGAAGCAATGTAATATCCATTGACAGGGGAATGAGCAAAGAAGATGTGGTACATAAATACACTGGACTATTAGCCATAAAAAAATATATATAATGCCATTTGAAGCAAATTGGATGGACCTAGAAACTGTCACACTATGTGAGGTAAAGTCAGACAAAGACAAATATCATATGGTATCATCTATATGTGGAATCTAAAAAAATGGTAAAAATGAACTTACTTACAAAGCAGAAATCGAACCACAGATGCAGAAAACAAACTTATGGTTACAGGGGTGAAGGAAACGGGATGCGGGGTAAATTGGGAGATTGGGATTAATTTATACACACTGCTTTGTATAAAATTAATAAGGACCTACTGTATAGCACAGGGAACTCTACTCAATACTCAGCAATGACTTATATGGGAAAAGGTGCTTTAAAAACGGATATATGTACAGGTGTAGCTGATTCACTTTGCTGTACAGCAGAAACACAACACTGTAGATCAATCATACTCCAATAAAAATTTTTAAAGAAAAGAAAGGCTAACTCGTGATAAGGTACAGTTTTAGGTTTATCACTACACTGTCATGTTGCATGACAACATCCAAGACATCACCCTCCACTCTCATCTCTAACTCCCTCACCGCTACGCTGAGAAACTCACATTCCCACACATAATACCACTCAGGTCTAGTTCAGCAGAACATGACTTATTTTTTTTTTATGTGGGCTAATATATAGGAGATGCTTTTAGGGAGATGCTACATAAACGTGAGATATTATATATGTATTCAGGTGATAGGAACTGTATTTACAGATAAGCTTCTGGAAAAAAAAAAAAAAAAAAATTAAATCTGGAAGCTCAGCACTGCCAGCATTTCTCCCAGGGCAGGAATACATTTAGTATCCTATTAAATCAAAGGCTGGTCCACTGGAAACACTGGCTTGCTTCACCAGCTGGTGTTAATACTGATTGAGGGCCATGCTCAATCATACCCAACCTGACACTGGGCTTCCTGAAATTTATAACACGGAATGGAAACGTTTTATGTGTTGCAACTTCCCATCCCCTTTAAAGCAGTAACTCACCAGGCAGAAATATAATTCACTTAGCATTTTTAAAATCCACACTTAAAGCATTTTCCGGGGCTAAAGATGCACTGGAACAGAACATATAAAACAGAACTTGTTAAAAAATATCATGTAGGAAGACCTCATGGGAGTCATTTTTGATGATCAACTAAGACCATGGGAATCAAAGAACAGGCTATCTTACTTTTTGTGAAGTATGACAAAAGGAATATTAACACAGAAATAAAATGTAAGCACATGTAACATAATTCAAGGCAAAACTTCAAAGTCGCATTTTCTTTATTTTCCAAAGAATAAAATTCTTGGAAATTTATTTGGAACCATAGGTTTGGAACCACTGCTGTCATCTGATGATAAATGATACCTTTCTACAGACTCAGTATTGATACATTTATGGATACACTATTGGGAATTATATTTATTGCTGAAGTCAAGAGATCGGAACTGAAAATCTGATGCTGTCAATAACAAGCTACGTCCACAATACAAGCTTTGGGGAAGTCACAACCTCCCTATACATCTTAGTTTCGCCAACTTTAAAGTGACCGAGAAGCTCTTCTTATCTATAATACAGAAGTGAGATAAAAGTCCATGAAATCATTTTGTAAATATGGTATTCTTTTAAAAAAGTATTTCCGTAAACCTATCTGGCATAAAAGTCACTTCAAAAACGTTCACAGTCAACTGACAAGGTCGATTTTGTACAAGTGTCACACTTACTAGTTCCTAGGGAAGTCCTTGCCACTCACTGCTTTATTAAGCAAACAGATCATGACCTGTGCAACCGCTTCACAGGCTAACAGCTTGTCTTCTGAGGTATGTATTGTTATTATTGTCTAATCCATAGTGACTTTTTTACATAAAAATGCTGTCTCTTTTCCCCAAGATTTTTTTGATGTGGACAATTTTAAAGTCTTTAAATGGGTTTCTTAGAATATTGCTTCTGTTAAATCTTTTGGTTCTTTGGCCACAAGGCAAATGGGATCTTAGTTACCTGACCAGGGATCTCTGTCCTCTGCATTGGAAGACTGCCAGGGAAGTCCCACAATGCTACTTCTTGATATAGGCTATATTTCTCTTTGTCCTAGAATGGGCACAAAACAAAAGCGGCCAATGGTCCTACCCCTGGTGGACGTGGAATAGTTACTCCCGATCTGACCGTGTGACCCACAGCAAGTTACTACAGCTTCATGTCTCCATCTGCAAAATGGGGAGAAAGCCTTCAATCTCTACAGCTTTTGCAAGATTTGTATGACAAACTATATACAAAATGCCTAATGGAAAAGTTTATACGCTCAGTAAATTTTAGCATTCTTTTTACATCCTTTTCTGCTTCTGTGGATCAACACAGAAATGCTACAATAATAAAAACAAAATAATTAACTATGTAACCCTCGGGATGCTAAACATACAGATACTTCTGCACCTCTGAGCTTCCTCTCCCTCCCTGGCTCCTCTCGAGCAGACCTGCAGCATCCCCTTGGTCCCTGCTGAACACAAGCCCTGCGCCAGGCTCCCTGATATCACCCAGGGCTTTAGGGTGACTTGCCCAAAGGTTCCTGAAGGAGTATCTCAGAGCCACAATCAGTCACCTCTTCTAAAGGACACAGAGACAAGAGTCTAGAGCTTTACTGACCAGGATGATGAGGAACACCAGACGCAGATGCTCATGGAGCCAGCCAGGCAAATGCACCCTGCATGCAATCACTGACTCCTGTGTGTGATCAGCATTGGCCACACGAAAGACTGGGTCCCTGGACTTCCCTGGTGGTCCAGTGGCTAAGACTTCACACTCCCAGTGCAGGGGACCCTGCTTCCATCCCTGGTCAGGGATCTAAATCTCACAGACCTGCGTGCTGCAACTAAGACCCACTGCACCCAAATAAATTAAAACAACTTTCTTTGGTGTTTTAAAAAAAAGTTAACGGACACAATAAAAGATAGGGATATTAAAAAAAAAAAGAGAGAGAGAGAGAGAGAGAGTCTGAGTCCAGAAGTAAATCCAGGCTTTGCATACTCCAGTATCTACAGGGACCAGCGAAATCAGTGAAGGAAGAAAAACAGAAGAAACAATAACGCAAGTGAGGGGACTAGTGCTTCCAAAAAAAGTCTCAANAATAAATTAAAACAACTTTCTTTGGTGTTTTAAAAAAAAGTTAACGGACACAATAAAAGATAGGGATATTGAAAAAAGAGAGAGAGAGAGAGAGAGAGAGGGAGAGTCTGAGTCCAGAAGTAAATCCAGGCTTTGCATACTCCAGTATCTACAGGGACCAGTGAAATCAATGAAGGAAGAAAAGCAGAAGAAACAATAATGCAAGTGAGGGGACTAGTGCTTCCAAAAAAAGTCTCAAATTTTGGACATTTTCCCACCAAGTTGAGTTTGAAGTGAGACTGTTTATCATGTAATTTAAAACTTGTGCACACTCTCCAGACCACACCACCTGCAGCATTCTGAACTAAATCTTATAAATCCTAAGTGATATTGTGTTATATTTTTGTAAACTTGCGAATTTGAAAAGGAAAACAAAAATATACAAATCATTGTATAACCCTGTTATGTAATTTTCTCATTTCTGTTTAGTGAGAGATCTTCAGAGGCTCAGGTGACGGTCCTGATGAACTAGAAAGTGTATCCCAGTCAGAAAGAAGCTATGAGTTATGGCCACTAGGTAATACGCAGGTAAGTGATTTGTTCTAGGTCATCTGTCTTGGGAGACTGGACAGTAGGTGATCCAGGCCAGTGGATACCCCTACCGCCCTCTCAACTATGCTGTCCCACGTCTTGATTTTGTTCATTGGTCTTAAAATGGACACGTCAAACAAAACCAAGAATAGAAGCAGAAAAGAGGGTCACTTCAAAGGACTGCTCCTCAGCCCAATCAGACAGACCATAACCCATTCCCACCTTTCACAATTAAAAGGATTTAGGCAGAGAAAAGCAGCTCTGATAACAATATAAAGTTGCTTTGGGTCAGGGCAGATAATTCTCCAGAACAGAAAATCTACACTAAAAGAAAAAATGTTTAATGTATTATGTCTTTGGTATTTGCTTATTCTGGAGATGGCTGATAACTGGCATTACATCTTTTCTCAAGAAAAAGAGTTAAAAGATTTCACATGATAGCTAAACTATTAATAGCTTGCCTAGCTTGAAAACAGTCCAACTTTATGCTCTAGGATCTTTAATGCTTTTAATTTATAACAAAATAATAAAGACTTAGAAAGCATACTTTAAACATGAATTACTAACATGTACACACGTGACAAAGACTTACAGTGTATGCACACATCAGTAATATTAAAAAGTGAAGACAAGAAAAGAAAAGGAGGAAAAAAGGGAGAAGAAAAAAAATATTCAATGAAATGTAGAGTGTCACAAAAGGCAGCCCAAGACAGTAAGAAATTAGGTGAAAAAACAAGGTATCTCTTGGAGGGAGGTAGTTTAAGATCTTACCTTGGGATGAAGAAATGAGTTAGATCAAGCGTTATTAAGAATTCAACACTTCTGGGCAAGTTCACAGTCTTAGATNCTTATCATTATTGGTCAATAAACCAATTAGTTTATCCAAATAGAATACATATAACTGGACATCAATGTCTCCATGCCCATTTATTCACCTTTTGTATCATATACACTCTGTATGTATTAGAAAAATGATAGATATTGGTCAAAAGAAAGCAAATTTGGAAAGTGAATGTATCCTTTACATCTGGAAATGATGGAGAATGGAATAATGGAAACAAAAATGAACAGTGGGTAGCGTAAAGGCAAGAGCAAATGCTCTGATGATTAAGTGCAATCAGTTCTTTCAATGAATAATTAAATATTTGCTGCTTTATATTTATTTTTAAACTGCATAAGAACTAAACCTGTTTTCGTAACAGGCACTCATGCCTGACTTTGTGTTTCTGCACATCCTTACAGTCCCATCATCTCTAGTTGTTCTCTCTGTCCCTCATTCAGATAGTACCATCCCTAATAGATGAAATTCGAGCATGCTGCTGCTGCTGCTAAGTCGCTTCAGTTGTGTCTGACTCTGTGCGACANCTGCAGCCTACCAGGCTCCTCCGTCTATGGGATTTTCCAGGCAAGAGTACGGAGTGGGGTAACATTGCCTTCTCTGGGGCAAAAAGCCTACAAAGCATTAATAGCAACACATGAGAAAGTCACATACTATACATATACATGCTGCTGCTAGTGCTGCTAAGTCGCTTCAGTTGTGTCTGACTCTGTGCGACCCCATAGACGGCAGCCCACCAGGCTCCCCCATCCCTGGGATTCTCCAGGCAAGAACACTGGAGTGGGTTGCCATTTCCTTCTCCAATGCATGAAAGTGAAAAGAGAAAGTGAAGTCGCTCAGTCGTGTCCGATCCTCAGCAACCCCATGGACTGCAGCCTTCCAGGCTCCTCCGTCCATGGGATTTTCCAGGCAAGAGTACTGGTGTGGAGTGCCATTGCCTTCTTCGATACATATACATATATATATATATATATAATTTTTTTTTGCATGTTCTTTAAAAAGACAGTCAAGCTCTCTAGCTAAAAGTCAGATTATCTCATTTAGGCAAAAATTTCTATCATAAAGTTAATAAGACATTACCAAGTCCACTTGAGTGGAATGGTGTTAGATCACAATTTATCAAATATACATACTGCTGAGCTATGAGGGAACATTCAAAGGAATCTGAAGTAAAAAAAATATATGTATGTCCAATAATTTCTCTTGGAGTTTGGGACCTGGCAAATAAATTTCCCTTTTAGAATGCAGAGGACCATTTTAAGGAGATTTATAGGATTAAAAGTTTCTTACTCAGGTAGAAGAAATTTCCAGGAAGAGAATTTTCATTCAAGTTGTTGTAAGTCAAATCAAGGACCTCCAGAGCCGGAAGCGATCCAAATCCTCGAGGCAGAGTGTTTAGTCTATTCATGCTGTTGTTAGGGGTAAAAATATAAGATGTCACACATAAAACATGTATGTATACAGACTACTCAGATCCCCTCTGTGTGCCGAGTCTCAGACTCACCTGTGAGGGGCTCAAAGCTGAAAACCCAGCCATAATCCCATTCACCTTATGTTATTTTTACCAGCCTAGTAAATCTAGCCAGGTGATTTCCAAGTCCATGAAACATTTGAAAATGCCTTAGCTGTCACTTTCTCCAATGATGGTACTCCAACACTGTTTTACACAGAAAATAAACACATCAAAAAATATATTTCCTTCTAGAGAAAAACTTCTTTATAAGTGTAGCCATGATAAGACCTCAGAAGATATATGTGAAGTCTCATAGTTTTCAGATTTGTGCTTTATTTGATTTTGCTTATTCCTCCCAATGGGAGACAAAAAAAAAAGTCACTTTTTTTTGTTTTGTTTTGCAACTACTGATAGTAGTTCAGTACCATCTCTGATTAGAATCAAGTTTGCCAGGGACCGGGGATGGGGATGGAGGAGGGGAATGGGGAATTTTTAATGGGTATAGAGTTTTAGTATGGCAAGATGAGAAACTTCTAGAGATAGGCTGCAAAACAATGGGAATACACTTAATGCTTCTGAATCACAGAAACAGAAATACAGTATACTTTACGTTACGTGTACTTTATATCACAATTGAAAATTTTTTAATATATATGTAAAAAGTGAACTGTTAGTTGCTCAGTCATGTCCTATTCTTCATGACTCCATGGCTGAGGCTCCTCTGTCCCTGGGATTCTCTAAGCAAGAATACTGGAGTGGGCTGCTATTCCCTTCTCCAGGGGATCTTCCCGACCCAGAGATGGAACCTGGGTCTCTCACATCACAGGTGGATTCTTTACCACCTGAGCCACCAGGGAAGCAAGCCCTTAAACACATACACACACACATCTTCAATGAAAGCTAAGGAAAGCTAAGAAAAATATTTTTCTATTATGTTCCACTTGTAAGACTCTTATTTTTTTTAATGTTATTCTCTTTGAATACACTTAAAATATGATTTCAAAAAAAAAATTTTAATACAGACTGACAAATACTGAAAAGTGGGGGCGGTGCTGTGAAACCAGACATAATTCTAGACACCACTGCTTCTCACATGATACACAATCCTATTCAAACCCACCAAACAGGCCTCACAGAAAATAGCTGAGAGCAGAGAGAAACCTAGAGAAGAAGTGATGCCCACCTCTTGATGGGTATGAAGTCTTAGGTTAACTTTACAGTTAGCAAATTAACCTCCAGTACAGTTTGCTGAACTGCTGCTGCTGCTGGGCTGTGCTCAGTTGTGTCCAACTCTTTGCAATCCCATGGACTGGAGCCCAGCAGGCTCCTCTGTCCGTGGCATTTTATAGAGATTACTGGACTGGGTTGCCATTTCCTTCTCCAGGGGATCTTCCCAAACCAGGGATTGAATCGACATCTCTTACATCTCCTGCATTGGCAGGTGGGTTTTTGTTTTTGTTTTTATTCCTACTGTGCTGCCTGGGAAGCCCTAATAACTGATATTTTCTGTGAATTCACAATTTGTGAAGCACACCTGTGTCAAGTGTTTCACGGGGTCTCCAAAATGGATATGCAGGCAGGACAGTACTTATAATGATCTCTGGAACATGGCAACGGAGTGTCAGGTTAACACAGGTTTACCAGCGAGGACCTCTGACTCTCCTGATGAGAATGACAGGTATCTAAGATCCCCCAGCACTCCTGGAGGCCAAGGCACCCCTGATTCCTGGACCTCCACGTGAGGATGCTGAGTAAACTGAAGGAAAGAAATCAGAGACGGTGAGAAAGGCACAGAAGTATACAGCAAGTGCTTCCTTCCTTAAATCTTGCTCTGAGTTACCCATTTTTGAAATTGACCAATACAAGTTTTTCTTTCCAAACCCAGAAGTACACTTTTGAAACATAAGATGCAAGAAATCCACTTTCAGACTTTCTTAGTGGGAAGAAGTGTCTCACCAAAAAGACTGATCTCATCCACTCTCCAGCCTAGAGCAAGCCCGAGCCCGTCCACCTGTGCATGTCAAGAATCTACTAAACTGAAGGTTCTTTTTGTTCCCTGAGCAAGAAACCAATCCCCGCCCCGCCTCAAGGTGTCAGGGACTCAGCAGAGGCCCCTGCAGTCGGCAGCGGTGGCAGCACTGGGCCTGCTAATCCAGAGGGTGGCAAGAAAGCCCTGACCATGCATCGGGAAGGTCTGAAAGCAGGGTCGACTCGGCTACCACAGGACCTGCTTCTCTGGACACCAGCACACAAAGGCGACTCCCTGGCTCCCTGGTACTGACGGGTGGCACGTGCCGCCTTCCCCTGCAGGGGTCATCTACATCCACCTCCATCTACACACGGGAGCTGCCTCTTTTCAGGGCGTCCCCGAGAGCTCCAGCACTCAAGGATGCCCAGAGAGGATAGAACAGAGCTAGGGTAGATGTCTAGCTCCAGTGCTCGCTGACGGGATGGCCTTGGGTAACCCAGCTTCTCTGAGACCCAATTTCCTCAACTGTAAGATGAATGCTGTAACTGATGCTGAACCTGAAGCTCCAATACTGTGGCCACCAGATGAAAGAACTCATTGCAAAAGACCCTGATCCTGGGAATGAGTGAAGGCAGGAGGAGAAGGGGACGACAGAGGATAAGATGGTTGCACGGCATCACTGACTCTATGGACATTGAGTTTGAGGAAACTCCGGGAGTTGGTGATGGACAGGGAGGCCTGGCGTGCTGCAGTCCATGGGGTCGCAAAGTCGGACACGACTGAGTGACTGAACTGAAGGTGAGGATAGAGATACCTTCCCAGAAGGACCACTAGAAAGTGGAGAGAGAAGACATGGGAAGCCCCTGAAACAATTTCCGGCTCCCAGGTAGGTTCTCAAGAAATGATGGCTGTAACTACAACTGCTTTTCAGGAAGCTGGAGAGAGATTCTGAGTCAGCCTCAAAGAGACGAGCTCGCCTAAGGAGACCATTGTGGAGTCTGAACCATCAAGGATGGCTTCCCCATCTGCTTACTCTCCAATCAATGCAGGTGTTAGAAGATAAAGCTACTGATGACTCAACCATGCCCAGTGGTTTACGTTCTGTTTGCAGGTGAACATTTTTCAAATGCATATGGAAATGGGAAGATGCCCACATATGATGGAGAACTTGATAAAACCCGAGTCAAAGGATGTCTGGCATTTTTCCCCTTTTTCCTCTTCAAAAGCTACAGGAAGGCCCATTTGAACACTTCTCTTTTGGAACACTGAGCTCCAGAGATCCTCTGGGGTAATTCCTGATTCAATAAAACCTTCTTGCCTGAAAGGCAGATTTTTTTCTCACGTCCACAGTGACCTGCTCACACACTTAGCAAAACAAAATAAAAACAAAAACCAAGACCACTCAACACTGTGCTCAGTGTAAACTTACACATCTTCATAAGGTAAGTTCCTTCATCTAACTAGGTCAAAAGGTCAACAGTTATTCCAGGGACTTCCCTGGTGGTCCAGTGGTTAGGACTCCACGCTTCTAAAGAAGGGCGCTGGGGCTCGGTTTCTGGT
The DNA here is from genome assembly GCA_006410615.1 of Neotragus moschatus. Lineage (NCBI taxonomy): Eukaryota > Metazoa > Chordata > Mammalia > Artiodactyla > Bovidae > Neotragus > Neotragus moschatus. The sequence goes on from SJYA01001893.1 coordinate 311,603, forward strand.
CAGGAAACTAAGATCCCACATGCCAAGCAACATAGCAAAAAAAAGTTATCCCAGAATAGTTGGCATGATGGCCTTGGCCATGAAGTTATACCCGAAATAATTACCAACTTGTAACCTATGTGACTTTACACTTTTTTAATAAAATAAAAATAACTCTGCACAATGAATGACACAATGGAAGAATGAAGAGCACCATTCGGCTTCCTTCTGTTTATTCCGATGGCCTAAAATCCTCTCTGGTTTTGGGATCATCAGAATAAATAGAAAATTGGATATAAAACTTCAAAATCAACTTCCAGCTGAACATGAAACTTGGATTACATGTGGCCTAACTGCTCTGCTGTATTTTTTTAATTGTTTATTCTGAGTCCTCCTTCAGGCCTTGCCTTAACCAGGGCTGCAAGATACAATTCCTCATGCCATTTGAGGGGAAAAGTATCATTTACAGAAACCTACCTCAATCCCTCTCCCAGAGAACTAGGAATTGAGTTCAAACTCTGACAACCCCACCCATACAGCTAAGTAATTAAATCTAGAGAGTGTTACACAATCAACAAGTCAGCAAGAGCCAAAAATGCAAACAGCTCCAAAGTCGACAAAGAGGCAACTCAAACGTGTTTGATTAAAAAGCAAAGTTTATAATTCTGTCCTGAAGCACCTTGAACTCAACCAAACAAAACCCAGGCCCCTTCCCTCCTCCCCAAAGCTGTCTCTATACTATATCCATGTATCTATATATGCTATATCTCTCTATATATCTATATATATTTCAGCTGCACCGTCCCATCCGTACCGCCTCATGGATTTTACCACTTGTATCTGCTTTTCATATAAAATCTCTCCCCACCTTCACTGTTGCTCCCTGGTTCACCAGGAACGCTAACCTGGTGGGCTTCGTCCAGCTTCTCCTCCACATGATCTTTCATACGCGTATCATCTTACCCGCCACTTCCCAGTGACAGCTCCCCAGTGGTCAGCAGGTTAAGACCAGAGCTCCTTTATCTGACACACAAGGCCCTCCATTAGCACTCAACTCCCTGCCACAATGGACATTAACTTATTTACCAGCTGTTTCCCCAACTGTGATATAGGCTCCCTGAGGGCTGGATGGCCAGCACCTGAACAGAGAGCTCAAGAAACACTGATCGAATGCACAGTAGACTCCGTGCTTCTCTGCCTGGCCTCCTCTCCTGCCTCACCTCCTCCCGCCTTACACTTTACACTCAGAACACCGCGAAACTTGCAGCGCCTGAACAGGTGGTGCTCTGAGCTTATCTTTTCTCAGTTTATTTTAATTGGAGGATAACTGCCTTACAATGTTGTGCTGGTTTCTGCCATACATCAACACAAACCAGTCATAACTCTATACATGTCCCCTCCCTCTTGAGCCTCCTTTCCACGCCTCTAGGTCATCACAGGGCATGGAGCTGAGCCCCCTGTGTTTTACAGCAGCTTCCTACTAGCTACCTATTTCACACGTGGTAGTGATTATATGTCAAAGCTACTTTCTCGATTCCGTCCACCCTCTCCTTCCCCTGTTGGGTCCACAAGTCCATTCTCTGTGCTGGTGTCTCTCTTCTTGCTCTGCAGATAGCTTCATCAGTACCATTTTTCTAGATTCCATATATGTTAATACATATTTTTCTCTTTCTGACTTACAGCAAATAGGCTCTAGGTTTATCTACCTCAGTATAACTGATTCACATTTGTTCCTTTTTTATGGCTGAGTAATATTCCATTGTATGTACATGCTGAGCTTTTAAATAAGTCCTTCTCACAATCAAAGACGTCGTCCGCCTACCTGTCCGTCATCTCAGTATTGGAGTCTCAGCTCCAATGCTACCCCTTGTAGGAGTCCTTCCACGAATCTCACCTACGTGCTAACATGCTCCTGGCCCCTTTCTCCCACTGTCACCTGCACCTCGCACGGGTCAGCGGTCCAGCTGCACACTTCCCTGCTCACTGACAGCTGCTCTGCCCCCATCCTGAAGGCTGTGACACTCATCACTGATCTTCAAACGAGCAGGGCTCTCACGGAGAAAAGGCACTGACACAGTCCCAAGATAAATGAATCTATAAATAAAACGATGACGACGACAAATGTGCCAGGCACTATTCCTAGCACCATTTTTTAGGTGAAAGAATGTTTATTCAGACAGACATACACTCCACAGACAAGAGTGTGGGCCACCCATCTCAGAAGTCAAGAGGCACCAGGGTATGGGGTTATCAGTTTTTATTGGGGTGGGTAATTTCATACACCAATGAATGGGAGGATCATCCCAACTATTTTGGGTAAGGGGCATGGATTTCCAGAAATTGGGCCACCAGCCACTTTTTGACCTTTTATAGTCCACCTAGGAACTATCATGGCACCTATGTGTGTGTCATTTATACGATGTGTTAAAATGAGCGCTTACTGAGGCTCGAGGTCTAATGAAAGTCAACTTGTCCGCCATCTCAGACCTAAGTGGTTCTCTTGTACCTTTTATATATGAACTCACTTGGTAAATGATGAAGAATTTAATAGTAAGAATACATATCTAATACTGGGTTGGCGAAAAAGTTCATTTGGGCCAACCATTACATATGTCTTGTTTTAGCTTCCTTCTTAAATTTAAATGAAATATTAGGACTTAATCTTTCAAAACAGAGATATAAACAGACGAGCCTTTCTTTTCTGGTTTGCCAGATGGGTACAGTCTCTGTATATGTCAGAGAAAGCTGTCTGATATCAGGTGACTTTTTCCCTCTTCTAAACCCTACTTCCTCTCAGACATTATGAGAAAAGAATGCTCACAGGTCTTACAAAGACTGTCTCTCAACCAGAGTGAATAGCAAATGAAGACAGTCTAACCAGACTCCCAGTGGAAAAACATGAACTAAAAATAAATTCATGAATGATTTTTGTTTTTCACAATTGCTTCCTAGTAAATTGACAAATACCTGGCCAGCTCCTATAGCCACTCCATGTAAATCACTAACTGAATTACAGTGTTTATGACTAAAATTTAATAATATATTACTTTACATGGAGGATGAGGCTTGGAGCAGGCAGTATCCTTTGAACAATGAAGCTGGAATTGGGAAGTCCAAGTTCTGGGGGGCGCGTATGGTGTCTGATGGACAGTGGGGTTCTCTGCTCAGCCACTAACCTGAGGACCAATCAGGAGCAAGCCACTTAACCTCTTGAAAAAGGCTTGGCTTCCTTCCACACAGTGAAATCCGTAATGCCTGCCCTTCCCCATTCCCAGCTGTTAAAAGGGTCAAACACTGGTATGAGGACTCTGAAAACTGTAAAGCAATATAAGAACACAAGGTATTACTGTTTTTCATTGCAACCTGGTTCTGTAACCTCAGCTGAATCAAAACTCCTCTCTTCACCTTTGTATAAAGGCAGATACAGGATTGATAACTTCTCAAATGTAAAAAGGAAAAACTGTTAAGAATCAATGAAGCGGTGTTAGGAAACATATTCTCCCCTTGATAGAAGGAAGGTGCTTTAGACCCTATTTCTACTCAATACACAGAGAAAAAAAATCAACCATATTACAACTGGCCTGTACAGTTCAAGCTAGCTATGCAAATGGGTTCCTTCTCGGCCAACATAACAGAAATAAAATTTTATTGGAAACAAAATACAGTAAAAATAAACTCCCTTATTACCAACCATTGGCTTCTCAATTAGCACACAGATAGATTTGCGCTAATGTAGGCCATTGAAAGGATGTATTAAAACAATAAAACTTTTTTAAAAACCTAACACATGGGGGAAAAAATTAGAGAGCTGCTGCTCCTGTAAATGGCAAACCCCTCCCTCGCTCCCGCCCACATCCCGGCCTCCCGCTCCTCCTCTTCTCGTTTCCCTCCCGCTCCAGGAGACTCACCCCAGGTTCAGGTGTTTGAGTTTCTGCAGACTGCTGATCTGCGTGGGCAGCTCCTCAATCTGGTTATTAAAAAAGTTAAGCACTTCCAGATTCTTCAGTTCCGCTATGTTTGGTGGCACAGCTGGGGAAACAGAGACGCAGAGTGTGAATGCAAGAACCTCGCCCCTGGCAGCGAGTGCCAGCGACACATTTTGCTTTCCTTTCAAATGAGAGAGAGATGAAACTCCAGCGCAATCACCTTATTCATGTGTCTCTCTTATGTAATTTCTGTAGGGAGTTTCTTAGGTAGTAGCTCACCACTGGGTTCATATGGAAATGTTTTCTCAAAGGGCAGAAGTGAAAATCTGTGCCATGAACAGTCTTTAAGCGAACATTACAGAGCATTCTACACTTCTTTTTCTAAAATTTTTTTTCCTTCCAGCTTTATTGAGATATAATCAGCATACAGCTCTATGTAAGTTTCAGGTGTACACCCTAAGTATTTGACTTACATCATGATTATCACAATAAGGTTAGTGAACATCTACCATCTCATAAAAATATAAAAGAAATGTTTTTCCTTGTGATGAGAACTCTTAGGACTTACCCTCCTAGATGTAGAATTATATTTTTTAAAATTATGTAATGTCTACTGAGTCCAGTTGTTTTCTTCCTTCTACTTCCCTCACATCTCCAAAAGAAAGTCAGCAAGCTCCGAAATGCCTCCCCGAGTAGTGTATCATCAAGCTGTTTAAATAATCTGCTATCTGAAGAGCTGTTCTCCTAACACTTGACTAAATCACGATGATGTTTACATTTAATTTTAAGTGATAAAACAGTCAACCTACCAAGTTTCCGATTTTTGCCTTTGCATCTCAATCAACACACACACACACACACACACACACACCTTGTATCAGATTAGCAACTGATCACCGCATTGTTATTATTCAGGCATATGGAAACACACACACACACACACACACACACACACACACACACACCCCTTGTATCAGATTAGCAACTGATCACCGCATTGTTATTATTCAGGCATATGAAAAACCAGTTCATTAGCAAGAAGGGGACCTGAGTGTGCATATCAAAGGTTAAAGAAAAGGACTGGAGAGCTCAAAGCATTCCCCTCCCCTACAGTATATACTTGCAAATACAAACTTAAAAGCCAAAGGCATCTTTACCTAAAAAATACTAAGTCTCACTTGGCAGGAGCAGGACATTCAATACATTGCACTTCACGTATCCCATCTGCTGATTCAGTCTCCCCACAAACATGTTACTGGCCACCAGCTCATTCATGGTTCATGTAAGCTCTTAATTCCAAAATATTCAGGTAACTGAAACTATGGACAAGGGTCTTGGGTACCACAGAAGAAACTGTTAGGTCTTACGTTAGTACGTTTTCTTCCCTTCTCAACATCCTCCTTCAGGGGTGCCCCAGAAAACTGGAGAATCCTGGGGACAACGCTGCTGAAAGCCAAGGCCAAGGTGTGCGTAACATTCCAGACACCTCAGGCTTTTTATTTGTTTGATTTCCTAATTTATTTGTCTGCACCAGGTCTTAGCTGCAACATGCGCGATCGCTAGTTGTAGCTTGTGGGATCTAGTCGCTCAACCAGGAATCGAACCTGGGAAACCTGCGTTGGGAGTGTGGAGTCTTAGCCATTGGACCGCCAGGGAAGTTCCCAGACACCTGAGATATATAAGAAGATGGCCGCACCAAGAACCCCAGTGGAAAACTCCCAGGAGCACAGAAGTAAGGAGGCAGGTACAGAGCTCATTACGGCTGAGTCATCCTTTTCAGCTTTATAAAATGTCTAAGTATCGGTGACTTGGTTACTTTTAGAGGCTTGGTACAAGTTCAGAGACACACGTTTGCCAGAGGAAGGGATTGTGGAGAAGAGGAATTATTCTGAACGAAGACAGCTGGGAAGAGGTAGTGGTCCAGATGGAAAATGAGCAAGGCGTGGATGAGTTGACTGAAGAGGCTGACTGTGGGGATGGAGATAAAAAGGTTGGTTTTAATGGGATCATTGAGCCAACTAAGAATTCCTCTAGCACCTCACTCCCCGGTACCAAGAGGAATGCAGACAAGCCCTACCTGTAGGATCTGGCTACAAAAGCACACGCTTAGGTGTGTCCTCCATAACATACTTTCTCAGGAATGGATCATATTCACTTTGCATAAATGACCTCAAGGAAATTCATCAGACTGTGCCTGCTGGATTCAGAGGTGTTCATTTCCTTGTTCTCTCTACCTGGACCCTGGAGTGTGTCAAGTGCTAATCGACAGAGGACTACAGCCCTGCTCAGAGACCTCACTCTTTCCCTGTTCACCCTCCAGCTACCACTAAGCTTCTTTCCCCAAATTCATCTGATTAGCTTGAAGAGCAATAAAGAAAGTTAGGGCAACCAGGAGAAAATGATGATCTCAATTTAACCACAAACCAAGAATAATGCAGCCAGAATTACTGCCGCTTTCCCGAAGTTACTTTGGCAATGCAATTAAATGCTGGTCCGAAGGTATCGCCTTTTTTGACAGGATGAGAGATTATTTCACTCTCCTTGCTAAATCAGTCCAATTTAAAACCACACGTTATGCTAAATGTGATTTAGGGCTTTGTTCTGTGGACACAAACAATAACCCCACATTCAATTTACCCAGCCTCTCCCAGATTTTTGGTGTGCATGTGAATCGTTTGCTAAAGACTCCATCCAAACAAGAAGAGGAAAAAAAAATTTTACGGCTAATAATCTTCCTAAACTACAGAATCCTCCCTCTCACCACCCCCAACGAAGTTAAAAGCAAAGGAAATTAACCTTCAGACCTGTCTGGATGGGATGACGTCCACGCTTTCAACTAGCATTTAGAGAATGTTTATTTTGTGCACAGAAGCATAAACTTATAGCACTGAACATTTCAATACTTTGTGGATAAAGTAAGAGAGGCAGACTATTTAAAGAAAGTAAGTCACGGGATCTCTCTGGTGGTACAATGGTTAAGAATCTGCCTTGCAATGCAGGGGATGCAGGTTTGATCCCTGAACAGGGAACTAAGATCTCACATGCCACCCACGTGCTGCAACTAGAGAGTCCATGAGCTGCAACCAAAAAAAGATCTCACATGATGCAATGAAGATCTTAGGCAGATAAATAAATACTTGAAAAAAAAGAGAGGGAAAAAAAATTTTTTTAATTAAAAAAATTAAAAAGTTACAAAAAGGTAGGTTATCAGAGTCAATCACCAGAGACAGGTCTGGTGGCTGGAAAGCAAACTGATCCTAACAAAACTGTCCATAAAAAAAAATAACAACCAGTTAACAATGTGAGTAACAGTTGTGCAGTGGCTAAATCATATACATAGATCCATGAACAATTTACGAAAATCTATTATGAAAAGGGAGCAGCAACGTGTCACAGGTCAGAATATTCTTTTGGAATTTTCAAAACAGCTACACGACACACCAGCTAGAAGCAGCATTTTAAAATATAAGCAGTGAACATCAATACATTTCTTACTATGCATCTGAAATGTTCCTTCTTCATCCGTCTGTCCAGTTTCTGACCCCTCTCCACCCCCACCAGTGGTACACACCGAGTCTACAGACAAGGAGCCGAGTCCAGAGAAGAAACTGAGGCTGTGTGATCCAAGAACCCAGGAGGCCTGGCTCACTCGTCCTGGGCTAGCTTTGCACTTTCCTGACCAGCTCTGAACCCACTGTGTGTCCTTAACTCATAACCTCTCTGAGCCTCCATTCCCTTCAGTTTAAATTAAGAAGGCTGGATTATGGCCATTTCTCCATTCCCTTCCACCCAGCTTTAGTATTCTGTGATTCTGAGAAGAGGTGATTGCAAAAATCAATGATATGGATTTAAATAATGCAAGAAATGGGGCCCTCAATTAGGAAGCTCAGTCATGTAGAACTTTGCCTGTGACAGAGAATTTAGTATCGTTTGCTGTCTAACTAATGTCGTTGGCTGCCTCAACTCTGAGGCTTCAGTTGCTAGAGAAACTCACAGGGGTGCCCAGGCTCCTGCATGCCACGATTAGCTCTGGATGCAGAAACAGAGAATGCTGGGGTGTTCTCGGACCAGAGCTTCTGCTGTGTTTTGAAAAAGGGGACAAAGATGGGGTCCTGTCAGCCCAGGAACTCTGCCCAGAGACTGATCTCGGAGCATCTTCTGGCATTTCTAATTATTGAAGCTAACAAGCTCAGGAAGATCATCTTTTCCTTCAAATCCTCTTCAATCTAATGAACTAAAAATTGTTCCAGAGGTTTTTAAGCCACCAGCCCCTGGATGGTTCTAAGACAAGAAACCAAAAGTGCCTGGGGACACTCAAGAGGGGAGCAAGATGAAAAGGGTCTTGCCTGCTTTCCATGAACATCTCTTTACAAAGCTCCCTAGGGCAAGAAGCACTGCGCGGACAGCTCCAACTCTAAGAACACACTGGCCAGCTTCAGTTCTGAATGACCGCCTGACTCCTAACAGGACATGTATCTGTCCATGTAAGTTACACATACAACAGGCATAGCCGCCAACACTGCACAGATGATGAAACATGTTCACAAAATCAGTGTTACACTCAGGAACATGCTTTCCCCACTAGCTGACAACAGCTTACCCTCTCTCCAACATCAGACCCGAAATCAACTACTGTTGTAGCAACTGGAACTTCACTCTAAGGACAATTTTCTAACAGGATAAAATTAACCATTGCACAGTCAATAACGTATTTTCTTGAAGGCTTTCAGGAGTTTATTCACACAGGAGATGTTGGGGGCAGGAGATGCTGTGGGGCTGGCAGGGCGAGTACGCAGTCACTAGTTACATGTGGCTCCTTAAGTCTAGAGTTGGAACGTAAGATGGTACAGCCTCTATGCAAAGTGTGGCAGTTCCTCAAGAAATTAGAAATAGAACTATACTATGACCCAGCAGTTCCACTTCTAGGCATTTAATTGAAGGAAACAAAGTCATTATGTCAAAGCGGTACCTAAACCCTCAAGGTCACAGCAGCGTTATTCACAACAGCCAAGATACGGAAACAACCTAGGTGTCTGTTGACAGATGAATGAAGAAAATGTGATACATACACACTCACTCACTCTCTCACTCTCTCTCACACACAGACACACAAATACAATTTGGCCATTAAAAAAGAAGGAAATCCTGCCATTTGCAACAACACAGATAGACCTAGAGGGAATCAAGCAAGCTAAGTGAAGAAAGTCACACAGAGGCAAATACTGTATGATCTCATTTATAGTGAAATCTATTAATATTTTAAAAAAACACACACCAAACAGAACAACACAACACACCAAAAAAAGTATTGAAAAAGAGATCAGATATGTTGTCACCAGAGGTCTGGAGGCGGTGGGGTAGGGAGTGAGGGAACGGGATGAGGGTATTACAGAGGAGCCTGGTGGGCTACGGTCCCCGGGGCCACAGAGAGTTGGAAAGACTGAAGCAACTTAGCACGCATGCACACTAAAAAAGAAAGAAAAATAGTAAGTAATAAATTTGAGATTAGCTGACATGAAATACAATTAGTAATTCAGTTGCCTGGTCACAGTAGCCACATTTAGAGACCCTGACAGTCACTTGTAGCTGCCATGCTGGACATCAAGAATATAGAATATTCTAATCTCCACACCGAGGTCTATGCTAAAGCATTTGGCCTCTGATATCTAATTTTAAAAAAAGAGAAAGAAATGAATTTATTTACAAAACAGAAACACAGATATCAAAAACAAGCTTATGATCACCAAAGAGGAAATGTGGGGAAGGGGAGATAAACCAGGAACTTGGGATGAGAACACATACATACACACACACAACCATATATATGACAGGCGACCAACAAGGGCCTACTGTATAGCACAGGGAACTTCACTCAAGACTACGTAATGACCTCTATGAGAAAGGAATCTGAAACAACGCATATATGTATGTGTACAACTGAATCACTTTACACATGAAACTAACACACTGTAAATCAACTACAATCCAATAAAAATTTAAAAACAAACAAATCAGTGAGCCTCAAAGCCTCAAGTACATCAGAATTCCAGGAGGGCTTGTTAAAATACAGATTTGGGGGCATACCCTAGAGTTTCTGATTCAGTACTTTGGGGTGGGGCCCAGGTATCTGCCTTTCCAACAAGTTTCCAAAGTCAGTGATACTGCTGGTCTGGGGCCCCCTATTTTGGTTCAGAAAACATTCTTTAAGTTGTTGGTTTTTTTTTTTTTTTCTTAATGTGGAACATTTTAAAGTCTTTATTGAATTTGTTACAACATTGCTTCTGTTTTATGTCTTCTTTCTTTCTTTTTCGAAGTTAGGCACGTGGGATCTTAGTTCCCTGACCAGGGATTGAATCTGCACACTCAGCACTAGAAGGTGAAGTCTTAACCACTGGACAACCAGGGAAGCCCCCAAGAAAACTTTTAAGTCAGCAGTGATGTGAAAATCACAAGTCCAATACATGTGTCCTTGGCTGTACCCAATCATGCAGAACAAGATCATAACAATCAATCTGATCCAAATTGGGACTCTTCTGCCAGCCCAGTGGGCTACTGACACTGGGGGCAGATGAAATGGGAAAAGTGAAAGTGTTAGTTGCTCAGTCGTGCCCGACTCTCTGCAATCCCATGAACTGTAGCCCACCAGGCTCCTCTGTCCATGGGATTCACCAGGCAAGAATACTGGAGTGGGTAGCCACTTCTGTCTCCAGGGGATTTTCCCAACTCAGGGATAGAACCTGGGTCTCCTGCAGGGCAGGCAGATTCTTTACCATCTGAGCCACCAGGGAAGCCCAAAACGAAAGGCATTTTCGATGGAGAAAGCACACAAACTGGGGGCTGCAATTAGTTTCCAATCAGCATCTGTTTCCCCACTTAGATCACTCCCAGGAAATCAGCGCGGGGGAGGATGATGACAACCAGGGGAAAAGAGCATCAAACCCCCTTGTTCACAGAACCTCGTTACATGGCAGAAACTTCATGGTACCCTAGGGTGGTCATGTGACAAGGTGTCACTCACTGTCCTTCTGGCCAGAGGGTCACTGTAGGATGCCAGGCGGCAGCGATGGCAGAGCAGCCCAGCCGGGGCACAGCCGATCCGGGGGCTTTTCAAGCAAGAGCATCTTGTAGCCCCTGAGGCAAAGAAACAAAACTGTGAAGGGCGACAGGCTCTGGGTGCAGCAGGCACCATGCAAAACATAAGGACGGGAGCTTGCCTGTGCACAGCCCACGGAAGGGCTGGGGAGGTGGGCTCACACATTGGTCTTTAGAACCATCTGGTTGGTGCTGAAAACAGGGTCCCCTTCAGCTACAAAAGGGGAGGAAGAGACCAGGCATCAGCAGCTGCTGGGAGCCGGAAACGGCTGGACCACACGGAGTTTCTTTCATCAGCATGGGCGGGAAATCTACCCACCAAACTCCCCCTTCTGGCTCTTTCTGCAGCATACTGCTTTCGGCTCTGGCGATTCCTGCAAAGGAGAAGCACAAGGGCCAAGGCTTGAAAACCAGGGGTCCCTGCCCCACATGCCTCCTTGAAGCCCCATATTAGGGGCTGAGCCATTGCTGCCTTTATGGGGAACCACTGATGGGCTGCCAGCTACCCCAAGTGCAAGAAGAGGGAGCCTCAGAGTGAGGACTCAATGCGAGCCAACAGTGAGGCCAAGACCAGGACATGACCCAGAGGCGGCACACACCCTGCGATGCGAAGGGTGAGACACTACTGTCTTGGGCCCATTTCCAGGGACACCCCTGACCGGACAAAGCCCAAAGATCCCATAGGGAATAGGGTAAAGCAAAATAAATCACATAGCACTGCTTCCCCAAACCTGACACGTTTATACTAAAAATGGGAGATTTGTGTCTGTTGTCATAACAAACTGAAATGCCTGGGCAACTTTTTTAAATGCTTCTGCTGCTATATAAAATTTCTTTAACAGAGAAGCTTAAGGGATGGTAGAGGATATTCAAATGAAGCCAGTCATGCTGATTTTTTTAATTTTTTTTTTTTTACAAGTTTTATTTATGTTTAAGAAGTTTTTGGCAGGTGGAGTCTTAGTTCCCTGACCAGGGATTGAACCTGTGACCCTACAGTGGAAGGCAGAGTCTGGATCACTGGACCATCAAGGAAGTCTCTGCTGATTCTTAAGTTACACTCCTGCAATGAAGTTATCAGAAAAAATGACCAAAATATCCAAATACATGAAAATGAGTGAGATTATTTGTTATACAGTTGCTGGGGGGAGAAAGACCATTTGAGAAGAAATCACTAAAGCAAACACTGCTTTGTCCCAATATTTGACAAGTATAATACTGAACAACCACCATCCCTCTTCACCCTGGTGGGAAGATGCCGAAGTAACAGACGCCATATGATATACCAAACTATAAGAAATATGAATCAGGGCATTCTTGGTCAGAGTGAAAGGAAAGTCCTTTCAATCCTTAGCTACAATAGCCAGAAGGCATTAGTCTATTCACAGCACAGAGGTGATGTCTAGACTAATTATATAGATGTCAACTCTATCAACAAATTAGGAATCTTTGTTCTGAAAGCCATTCTAATGATCACATGTAAAGAAGAATCTCCTCACTCTGGCAAATAATTATGCTCTTCAGAATTTTATATTGAGGGGGGAAAGAAAGGTCATTTGTACCTATAGTGATTAATGACTTTTGTTTTCTGGTCAAAAACGGGAGGTGGATAATGAACTAATTATCCCAGCATAAGAACTTGAAGTTCAAAAGTATACTGATAACCAGATTTTATGAAATTTCCCCGAAAGCAGCAATTAAAACAGTGAATTACAGTAGTTACAGGTTATTTAAAAACATAAAAGTTTATGGAACAGCAGAGCAAATTCTCATTTAACAGGATCTACAAGTTCCTCAAGGTAAAAATGAAAGAGCAAAAGAACTAAGCAGCCACCTGACAAAGGCCAAGGTCCCCCAAATATCTTTAGCATTGTAAGTGACAAAAGAGAGGCTGCTTGCGGTTAATCAGCGGCACTTACTGAGCACACACACCTAGAAGGATAGACTTAGTGTGGCCTATCACGGGCTTCCTTAAGATTCTGCACTCACAGTGGTAAAGAATCTGCCTGCCAATGCAGGAGACACGGGCCGTGAGGATACCACGTGCCGTGGAGCAACTGAGATGTGCGCTACAACTCTTGAGCCCAGAAGCAGCAACCACTGAAACTAGAGAGCCTAGGGCCTGTGCTCCACAAGAGAAGCATCCGCAATGAGCCCACACATCACCAGAGAGCAGCCCCCACTCACTTCAACTAGGAAAAAACCCTGGCAGCAACAAAGACCCAGCACAGCCATAAAAAAAAATAAAAGAATAAAAGAAATTCTCATCACAAGAAAACAATTTTTTTTAAAAATCTGCAGCTTAAGTCGTTTTACTAACCAAAAACATTCCTCACATAATTTACTGCAAAAAAAAAAAAAAGCTCAACTCTTTTAGCAACAATGGGAATAATCAATTACCCAAAAATTAGGCGAAGTTACAAGCAAGCTGTAAGGCACCTTTTATAGTGTAAAGTCTAATGTGCAAAAATATCTGTCCCTGGGGTATGAAAAGTGTGTACGCACAAACAAATCTTCTAAAAAGCTGACAAGCACGGATTTCTGCTCCTCTGAGGGTGCCAAACGTAGTTACATCTGAATCTCCAATCAGCTTCCCAAAAGGAATCAAACAAGGGCCACGTGGTCTTAGTCTTTCCAGACCCAGAACTGTCTTACTAACACACCCTGGAAATCACACTCCAGTGAGAACAGAATACAGCACCCACCAGGAGGACATCCACAAATAGCTTTTGTCTGAGAGCCGTGTCAGAGCAGAGACACTGAGAGGAAAGGCAGGGACCTTCCATCACCTGGGAGGAAGTGACACCTAGTGAAGGACAAGAAAAGGATGGAGAGCCCCTCCTCCAGGAAAGATGTCCAAGAAGTCTGGAAACACGGCAAAGAGCAAGAAAGAAAAGAATGCTGAATACACTTTAATCAATCAACGCAGAAAGCATGCTCAGCTCTATGAAAATGAGCTATTTAGGCTCTGAAATTTTTTAAAAATTTCATTATAATGGAGTACACACACTCAACCCAAGATTATTAAGAGGGAGACAATGGACAAATACAATTCACATACACACACACACCACGTTTTGCCGACAGCTCATGTCTTCTTTTATAGTGACATATATACACTACCATGTGTAAAATGGATAGCCAATGGGGAGCCGCTGTGTAAGCACAGGGAGCTCAGCTTGGTGCTCTGTGATGACTTAAAGGGGTGGGAGGCCGGCGGCGGGGGCGTGGTGGCAGGATGCTCAAGCAAGGAGGAGGGGATATATGTATACATTAAGGCTGATTCTCATTGCTGTCCAGCAGAAACCAACACAACATCGTAAACTAACTATCCTCCAATAAATAAATAAATAATAAAGGTACTTCTGGGAAAAAAAAAAAAATTACTCCAGCAAATGGATAAACAACAAGGTCCTACTGTATAGCCCAGGGAACTATGTTCAATATCCTGTGATAAACCATAATGGGAAGAAAAGAAAATGAAAAAGATTTTTAACATACGTATGTATAACTTTGTTGTACAGCAGAAATTAACACAACATTGTAAATCAACCGTACTCCAATTAAAAGAAGAAGAATGACTTCAGCAAGACATCATCTGCACGAAGTTGCTTCTCTTCCTTCCCTATCTCATGTCTTGGTGCTGATGATGGACCACATGAGGCAGGGGGAAGGGGGTGGAAGAAAATGCCCAGTGCTAGAGAAATCCACCCTGGACCTTGTTAGCTCCTCTTCTAATGATAACAACTATGCCTTCAACCTTAGCGATGCTCCCTGCTCATCCATTTGAGCAAGTGAAGATGCAGGGCCCATGTCTGGCCCACTGAGCTCCGGGACTCCCTGGAGCAGGGCGTTACCTGTACACGGACATCGACAGAGGAGGCAGCAGGGGAAAGGGGAACACAGAGGCTCAAAGCCACGCGAAGCCTCCAGCTCCACGTCCTCAGCCACGTGAAGCCAGCTTCCTGCCCCAGACACAGAGCAGGGCATCCAAAGTCACCCTTGCCTTTTGCACTCAGGTCATGGTTTCTGGGAGGTCTGGTCCTTCAAGGCTAAAAAGCTGTGAATAAACTCATCCTTTATTTTCTACATAGTTGGCTGCAAAGGAGGGCTTCGAGGAGAAAGGTGAGAATCCATCTCCCGTTTTGGAAGGATGAGCAAGACAGAGAGAGAAGGGCAGGCATTTCCACTAAGCATCAGGTGCCTGGAGTGGCCTTTACACAGGCAGGAAAAAACTGCTAAAGGAACAGCACGAGGTTAGATAAGATGCGGACTTTCCTGGTGGTCCCGTGGTTAAGACTTCACCTTCCAATGCAGGGTATACAGGTTCAGTCCCTGGTCAGGGAGCTAAGACCCTACATGTCTTGGGGCCAAAAACCAAAACATAAAACAGAAACAATATTGTAACAAGTTCAATAAAGACTTTAAAAATGGTCCACATCAAAAAAATATCTAAAAACAATAACTATCATAAAAAGAATGAGCTTCACATTAACTTAAAAAAAAAAAAAAAACCACCTTATCAAAGTTTTGTACCTATTTCCAGGAAACATCAGTGTATCCACACTGCAAATATACTGTTATCTTTCCCCAACTCCAAGGTTTCTAAATCTGAGCTGCATGTGTCCCTAAAAAATTTATGAATGGTTTTAACAGGATCTACAAACCTGTTGAAATTTTAAGGATTATGTGTAGTTTTCTAGGAATCACGGACACAGCTTTCACTCTGTTCTTAAAAAAGGTGCGTTATGAAAATGTTAAGAACTGCTCTAAAAGAGTGTCTTTTCCCAAGCATCGCATCTTTTAGAATATCTCCTCCTCCCCTGCATGACACACACGTATACATATACTGTCTAGGAGAGTCAACAGATGATTTACATAGAAATTTTTGCTAGTAGATCAATTGCATTTGAGGGTTCTGTTGTAAATAGTAAATGATACCCAGAACATAGAAGCAACCTAAATAGCCATCAGCAGAGAAATGGATAAAGAAGATGTGGTACATATATACAATGCAATACTACTCAGCCATTAAAAAAAAAAATGAAATAATGCCATTTGCAGCAACACAGATGAAGCTAGTGGCTTCCTGGGTGGCTCAGCTGGTAAAGAATCCGCCTGCAATGCGGGAGACCCCTGTTCAATTCCTTGGTTGGGAAGATCCCCTGGAGAAGGGATAGGCTACCCACTCCAGTATTCCTGGGCTTCCCTAGGGGCTCACACGGTAAAGAATTAACCTGCAATGTGCATGGCCTGGGTTCGATCGCTGGGTTGGGAAGATCCCCTGGAGGAGGGCATGGCAACCCACTCCAGTATTCTTCCCTGGAGAATCCCATGGACAGAGGAGTAGGGCAGGCTACCATCCGTGGGGTCACAAAGAGTCAGACACAACTGAGCGATCAAGCGCAGCACAGATGAACCTAGAGGCTGTCACACTTGGTGAAGTAAGTCAGACAGAGGAGGAAAAAGGCATATATCACTTACATGTGAAATCTAAAAAATAAAAAAATCATATAAAACAAAAACAGAGTCACAGACATAGAAAACAAACTATGGTTACCAGGGAGAATGGGGGTGGGGATAAATTGGGAGACCTGAACTGACACATACACACCACTATATATAAAACAGATGAAGTAGATAACTAATAAAGACCTACTATACCGCACAGGGAACTCTAGTCAATACTCTACAATGACGTACATGGGAAAAGAACGTAGAGAAAGAATGGATACATACATAGTGTAACTGGTTCATTTTGCTGTACAACTGAAGCTAGCAGAACACTGCTAATCAACTATACACTAACAAAATTTAAAAAATAAAGTTTTAAAAAACATTTAAAGAAACCCTATCCAAGATGAACTCCCCACAGTGGGCGAGCTACGGTGTGCAAAGTGACAGGTTCCACCTGCCCACACACCAGGATCGCCCCAGCCTGCCATCTTTCTGAAATTCCCATAAGTGAAGTCACTCCTTTTAAAAGCATACTGTGGAAGAATTAACACCTCCCCTTATTTCACTTCCTCTGAGCACAGGACAAGACTCCAAGAAGAGAGATTCTAGAGCAGGTGCATTCAGGATGGAAGGGCTGACATGAAAGGGATCCAGGATGACAAGCATCTGAGCAGAGGACACAACTGTATCGAAACCACTTCTCCACCTTCACGTGTTGGCCTTGGGCTGTGCTGGTTCTGGACTATGGGATCAATAGATGCTTCCATGTGACAACCCCGCATGCTTCCTTAACTGAAACTGCCAAAAAAACAAACTCCCAACTATAGGCAATTTTTTAAATGGTACCTAACCAGTGGCACCATTGGAAAGCCACTGTTCAATTAATAGCTGTCTGACTCACGATTATGTATACATTTTTTCAAATCCAATCTTTCAAATGATGGCACAGGAACAAATTGATGAATGTGCACTAATTAGAAAAATAAGCTATTGATCAAAGCCTCTGGTTTATAAATACATTCATACTCTGTTAAAATGCAAGCAGCAAGTTGTTTTGATATTGTCACAAGATAAATTCATGACACAGAGACAATTTATTTTGCATATTCTCCCCTCATAGTTTAATTTCATACAAGCCATGCACTAGAACTTTTGCATAAGGCATGACAAGTAATCTATGAAAGAGGAAATAACTAGAGACTTGGCAACAGAAAGGTGCTGGAAGACTGGTGAAGGTCATTCTTATAAGTTGGGACAGTTAATTTTTCTCATTCATCTCAACAATCAACTATGTCTGTAGAAAAGGGTTTCCATTTATTATGCTTTTAAAAAAACTGCTTAATTTTCTTCATTATAATTGGGCCTGCATATTATGAGATTGCAATATTTTAATGCAAAACATCCTCCCTAATTCCTTTACAATAACACTTTCAGTAGAGAGCCTATCAATATATACATCTGCATAAAATCTTAAAACGTTACATTCATTTTAATGTGCTGACAAAAGACATTATTGAAATCACTAAAGAAAATATCCTGGCATTTACTTGTCCACTATAATTTTGAATTCACATATAAGTTAAAACTAGTAAGAAATAGTCCATTAAAAAAATGAAACAAGTTTTGCTGTAACACTTAGGTTTACTGCCTGTCTAGCTGTTTCTGACACTAATTTAGATGACAAGAAATGGTCCCAGTTAAGGCTTGAAATGGCCAGCAAAGCTGCTAATATCTCAAGAAAATGTTTTACATGACAGTTAAAAGTTTCAAGTGTAAAACTAAGCAATCACATACCGAGACTCACATTTATGAAAGGTTTATATAGAACCTACTGATCAATGTTTATACACAGCAAAAAGATGTTCTTGGCATTTCCTACAGAAATGATCAGGGTTTAGTCCTTATCGGGCATAGGTCACAAAATGGAAAATACTGTTGTCATATCTGAAGTACTGGGTTTTGCTATTTCTTTTTAAAATTAAGAAAAGCATCATGTTAAAAAATTAATACTCAGATTGCTTTATCATTTATGCAAAATGTGAATTATTTCATAATGCATAGTATTCCTACTTACATGATGGCATTCAGTAAAAGAACCAATATAAATGGGCACAAAATACATATTTTCCTGAGTATTACACGTTTTTTTTTTTTTAATTAAAATCTGGTTCCATACATATATATTTTAAACTTTCTTCCAAGGGAGAAAAAAATTTTATGTATACTCCACACACAAAAAATACATATAAGGCAACAGAATTCTCTCAGTTTAAAGAGACTGGAAGGAAAGTTTCTAACATGAGAAAGAAACCATAATAAACACTAAACATGACACGTGAAACTGAACGCATACTTTAAGTTTGGGAGTCAAAAGAAAAATAACATACCTCCTTATGGAAGGATCAACATTAATTGTGGCAAACTGGCCTATGTAAATGGCAGCAACAACATACCCTGAGAGAAGCTTGCAAAAAAATTTCGACCTCTGACAACATCGATTTGGTTTTTAATCTTTTAGGCATGAGATGAAGAAGGGGGGGAAAAGTATCCCAACAGTGACCTCTAGTGGACAAGTTTTAAAACGATTCTCTCAGAATTTCCTCTTTAAGACTGAAAAGTAGAAAAACATTTACAAAGCTAATACTCCCAAAGACCATAAGAACCAGGGATTAGATAAGATGCAGACTGCAAAAGACTCAGCTAACACTGGCTTATAAGGGAGGGTCACCACAAAGGCAGGCAGGCAGAGAGACACAGGAAGACCATCTTTGAAATAAATGTTGTATCCCCTTCTTAGAGACCCTGACAGCAAGCAAACGCTGAGTCTATCATCTCAGACAGCTGGGACTCACGACCTACCAACCCATTTATCAACTGGCATTAACTCAAGGGTCTACTTCACGTTCTGCCTAATTTTGGCACTTTTGTGGGGTGGTATGTACAATACCTAAGCATATGACAGCATTCCTAACTTCAAGAAACGTATCCTACAATTAACTGTTTAAAAATACTAGTAAATCATTTGGGATCTTAAATACAAGAAACAGAGCTTCCCAGGTGCCACTAGTGGTAAAGAACCAACCTGTCAATGCAGGAGACATGAGAGACTCGGGTTTAACACCTGGGTGGGGAAGATCCCCCGGAGGAGGGCATGACAACCCACTCCAGTATTCTTGCCTGGAGAATCCCATGGACAGAGGAGCCTGGTGGACTACAGTCTGAAAGGTTGCAAAGAGTTGGACACAACTGAAGTGACTTAGCACACACACACATGCATACATAAAACTAAGTGAAAGAGTAACAAGAGGACCAAACCAGGAGACCTAGAATAGTAGTAGTAGGTCTTCATTTCCTTTTGGAGAAGTCAACTCAGCTGAGCCCACAGGTGGAGAAAAGCACCCACGGCTGGTCATGACCCCAGCTTTCCAGCTGTGCCTCCCAAGGTGTCCTTGAGGAGCCAGACACACCACGGAGACAATGCAAGTTTGGTTTCAGACCACCCACCACAACAAAGCAACTACTGCAATAAACTGAGTCACACAAACTTTTTGGCTACTCAGTGCCTTTAGGGGTTGTGTTTACACTCTACAGCTGTCTATTAAGTGTGCAAAGTATGTCAAAAAAAACTGTACATATCTTAATTAAAAAAGCACAAAGCTTAAAAAAAAATGCTAACCATTACCGGAGCCTTCAACCAGTTGGCACCTTTTTGCTGGTGGAGGGTTTGAAATATTGCGAGAATTACCAGAGTGACACAGAGGCACGAGGTGGGCAAATGCTGTTGGAAAAAATGGTCCAGTAGCTTTGCTCAACTCAGTGTTGCCACAGACCTTCAATTTCCCCCAATTCAATTCAATTTCCGCCAAGTTCAATAAAGTGAGGTCTGCCTGTACCATGTTAGTACATCACTCCTTCCCTGTGAAAGGACCACATGAAGGGGAAAGACAGCAATTCCTAGGATATAAGGCTCTGTTTCTCACTGCTCAGCACATTTGAAAGGAGCCTACAAGCAGCTAAGGAACAGAAGTGTGCAGTGGTTACATTCACACAGATCCACACACTGATCCTGAAGAAACGTCAGGTTCCTCCACTGACCACTTCACCCAGACCCCCCGTTTCCCACTCTGGTCCTGCCATTACTGCGTTTACATGAGGGCTTCCTGGGGAGCCACTCTGGGCTCAGCAACGGGCAGTACAGAGGAATAAAAGATGGTCTCAGCGTTCAACAAAGCTCAAGACATCTTTGGAGAGGACAGAACAGGAAGCCACAGGAGGACAAGGAAGAGCCCTGCTGGTGCCGAGAATCTCTGGATATGAGACTTGCCGTCCAGTGGTTAAGACTCCACCTTCCAATGCAGGGAGTACAGGTTCAATTCCTAGTTAGGTAACTAAGATCCCACATGTCTTGTGACCAGAAAACCAAACATAAAACAGAAGCAATATAGTAACAAACTCAACAAAGACTTTTAAAAAATGGTCCACATTAAAACATAAAAGAGTCTCTGAACAATAGAATTTGGGGGAGAGATATCTCCAGTTTGCAGGGGGGCCAAGAGGAAGATGGGCAGGGGGTGGGGCAGGCAGGGGAGGAAGGGAGGAGCAGGAGAGCCTGGCGGCAGAGCCTCATCTTTACTCTGCAAACATCCCACCCCCACCCCCACCCCCCGTGAGCAAGCACCTCCACCTGGGGCCCAGAGAGTCACCCGTCCAATCAGAGCCAAAAAAAAAGGTTCCCTCGCGATGCACCTCGCACCTCCNGGGGGGGGGGGCAGGCAGGGGAGGAAGGGAGGAGCAGGAGAGCCTGGCGGCAGAGCCTCATCTTTACTCTGCAAACATCCCACCCCCACCCCCACCCCCCGTGAGCAAGCACCTCCACCTGGGGCCCAGAGAGTCACCCGTCCAATCAGAGCCAAAAAAAAAGGTTCCCTCGCGATGCACCTCGCACCTCCTTTAATCCACTGCAGACATTGTATGGACTGAAGGAGCTGATACCAGCAGAGTCACCCCCAGTGACTGCACCAAAACCCACCAGCTCCACCCCATTCCCCCAGATTTACACGTCAATCATGTCACTGTAACGATGAGGAACCTCTGACAGTGATTAGACGGACAATTTTGAAAGACCCTGACAAATTCTCATGTCAAAAACTGTTAAGAATTCCTGCTCACAAAATCTTGGGAATGTAAGGGTCATCGGCTTGCTTTTCCCTTTCTCATGGCCTCACTCGTACTATGTTGAGGGGACCTGCTGATCTGTCAAAACCATGAGCAGGAAGAGGGGGCCAGCTCAGTGCCACGTTCTTCCAACAGCTCCAAGATACCGACTCCAGTCCTCAGAGTTGAGAGCTGTCCCCAGACCAAGTACCAGCGTGAGTAACCTGGTGACTCGTCCCCCAGGTATACAAGACGACACATCAGAAGTATAATTGGCACACGAGGATACAAGATAAAAGCAGTGCTGACGGGTTTATCTTTTGAGTCCCATCAGTTTGAATGTGGTGCTGTCAGCCAGTCCCCATTAAAAAGCACGGAAAGTGAAAGACACTGATTACAATGAAAAGTGACAGGAGGCCGGACTCGCCCACCTCCACGTAATGCATATTTATCTTTCCATCAAATGGACATATTTACTATAAACACTGGAAAAACCATAGCGAAGCCATTCATTTAAATGCCAGAAAAATAGTAAAAGATGCTAATTTGACCTTAGTGAAACAGATCGGGCGTCACTGACACCACTCACAATGGCTTGAAACAATTTACCAAGACGATTAATTAGAGCTTACTGGATTAGGTCAAGAGTGTCTCAAATGGGAAAAAAAGGGGGGGAAAGGGGGACGGGGGGAGAAACAGGAGAAAAAGTTTGGATCCACAGCAAACCTCTTTAATAGCAGACACAACTTAACTCTGTTTATGCCTCCCTAAATTAATCTCACCCTGCATGGACGGAGGAGCCTGGTGGGCTGCAGTCCATGGGGTTGCTGAGGGTCGGACATGACTGAGCGACTTCACTTTCACTTTTCACTTTCATGCATTGGAGAAAGAAATGGCAACCCACTCCAGTGTTCTTGCCTGGAGAATCCCAGGGATGGGGAAGCCTGATGGGCTGCTGTCTATGGGGTCGCACAGAGTCAGACAAGACTGAAGTGACTTAGCAGCAACAGCACGTCTAGAAAGAGAAACTAACACCCTGATCCTGGAGATTTCTTTATGGACATATAAAAAGAAAAACTATGACCGTCTGAAAGACTTTTTAAGGAACCAATCAATTAGTGGTATAATGGGAACAAAACAGGTTTGGCTTCCTTTTTCAATGGAAACTTTTTTCCCTCTGATGACGATGCAAGGTTGACCACCAGCGGTAAGCTTGGCAATTAGGAAATATTTTCATGAACTACATGACAGAGAGCGCATCAGAAATTTCTGCTCTCCAAATCTGGGGGAATTTAGGGATCATGCAGTCCACCCTTTGAAATAAATTTCAAATCCCCTCAGAACTGGGATTAGAGTCTCAGCGGAGAGAGAGCAGGACCATTCACTACGAAAACAATGAATGTGGCAGCATGTTACCCGTTACAGTAACAGCCACACGTGACTTGTCACCCTCACTATCAGCTGCTGGGGCTCCCAGTACTCAAACCTGACAGTGGCGCCACTCTGCCCTCGCTTTTTGCTAAAAACGAACTGATCTGCCCACCTCGTGCTCACGAGAGGTTCTCACAGCCACTCTTAATTCTCCATAATCAACAGCTCTATGACACTGCTTCAAGCTGTATATAATGCAGCACACACACAAATTCACGACACAAATCCCTCAACACCACATTCTGCTGTCTCCCCGAACTCAGAAAGCTCCCTCACCAATTCTTGCCACATGATCAGAAAAGCATTCAAGTCTGCAGGAAATACAGCAAGCACAAAGACGCAGCCATCAATTAGACATGAGACGGGACAGCGGGCCCCCGTCATTAACACCTTTTAAGCCACAGCTCTAAGAATAAAACAGCCCATGTTAGTCACACAAGATTATGCTTTACCAAGAGGTATGAAACCTACTATACATTAACTGTACCACTCCCAACGCCTGGGACAATTTTCCCTGGAAATCAGACTCAAGAACTTGAAAAACTCAGATGCAAATTTCTATCACTTCTACAATTTTGTGCTCCCCACCCGCCCCATCAAGCAGGGAAAGAAAGTATATCAATAATCACATTTTTCCCCTTTTGAGGAGAAAGTATAAATGAAAGCTAACAATGTTTTGCTCTGAAAAAAATCAACTTAAAAAAAAAAAAGATTTTCTTTTTGTTGTGGCTCACTTTTTTAAAAGTCTTTACTGATTTTTTTACAATCTTATTTATTTTATGGTTTGGTCTTTGGCCATGAGACAAGTGGGATCTGGCTCCCGACCAGGGTTTGATCCCATACCCCTCTGCATTGGAAGATAAAGTGTTAACCAGTGAACCACCAAGGAATTCCTCCAACACTTTTTTGATAAGCTTTTTTCCCATAAAATAATAACGAAAGTCTCAGCATTTCAGGTTACTGCAGCAGTTTGCATGCCCAAAGGGGACCATTATCGGAGGAACAATGTCACTGTCTTCTTTCAATTTATACACATGAAAAATTGAAGCAAAATTCCTCAAAACAGAAAACTACATAATACAGGAAGACCGTACGCTCAGATATCTTAGTGCCATCTCAGTGCACTTTCACTTTGCCCAAATAATCATTTGTCATTACTGTCGAGGAAAACAGAAGAATTAGCAGCTCCACCATGTTACCTACAAGTCAGAAATTGTGTAACAGAGGACAGCAATGGTTGACTCACTTGTTAGCTTGTTATGGCTGAGGACCAGCTGTGTGATGTGGGAGAGGGTAACTGGAAAAGAAAAGAAAAAAACACACAGTCAGTTAATATACCCAGATTACACTCACGCTCCTGCAAGGTAACATGCTAAGTTCTTTGCACAGGGTGGAGTGTTACCACTCACAAAAATAGACGCAGGCCTTCACAGAAGGCTGTCTGTTCAATGTTAAACCACATGAGGAAAAGCCACGCAATAAATGCTGCAATTAGAACAGCAAGTTAGCGCTAATGTAATTTTAGCACTAATGGCATTAATGTCACAGGAAGGAACAGGACAAGGGCCAGTGAGCTCTGCTCGGCGACCTGGAGCGCTGGTCCAGCCTCCACAATCCATCTAAGTGCACTAGTCAGGAGATGTGGGAGGAACAATCTTCCCCAGCCCATGCTTAGAAAACCACCCCACATCAACACAGACAGACCACTGCTTCCCGAGTCACTGTCAACCCCGAAATGTTCCTACATGCTTTCAGTGACCAGAGTAAAAGCCCCTCCACATGTTCCTCTCAACAAGTTTGGCTGACATTTCAAAGAACCAGCAGATGGCTCACCAGTTTCAAATATGATCATGGAAGCCGAAACTGCTGAAAAAGACTAGATTTGCCTTTAAAAAAGAAAAGAAAAAGGGTTTTCCAAGTACCAAGAAAGAAAACATGTATACAAATCCACCAAAAAACAAAAAAGAAAACAGCCACTGGGGGTTAAAAGGTGACTTCAACTTTGGGTTCTAAAACTTCACTTTGTGGTCAGCTAGCTCTCTCTCTATATACATATATATATGTGTGTGTGTGTGTGTGTGTGTGTGTGTGTGTGTGTATACTTACTGACATAATATATATACACCCATATATTTATTAAATTTACATTTATATATAAATTATATATATTTACCTTTTATTATTTATTTATACATATTAAATTATATATTTATATGTATAAATCTAAATGATTATATACTATTTATACTAATATAGTGTACTTAATATATATTAAAGTTTTAAATGTGAAATATATATTTGTGAAGAAACATATTAGAAATTTTTCCAATATTCTTTCTATAAGAACCTTATGTTAATGCGACAGTTTTTTCCCCTTCAAGAAACACTAAGACAAACATTTTTTCTCAAGAAGAGTCTCAGGATTGGAACCCAGTATCCTTGAAAAAAATATGCATCACCCCAACTGCAACTTAAGCATTTTTCTTTTGTTCAAACTATCACAAAGTTACAGAAAAGTTCAAACTACAATACAAAGACCCATTTCTCTGTCCTGACTCATAAACTTTATGTCCATAAAATTTAGTGTATTCCTACAAAGACATTCCCCTGCATAGTACACCACTATCATGTGACCCTCAGCCCTCAGCCACCCCAGTTTCACCAAGTGTCCCAAACAGTTCTTTAACAGAGATGGATCCCATTTAGAATCCACGATGCACGTAGCTTCCAGGCCTCATCAAGTCACCTCTTAGTCTGGGTCACTGTTTCCCTGACTTTCAAGACCACGGAACTTGTGAAGCACAGAGGCCAAGGCATTTTGTACCATGTCTTCCAGGCGGTTTTGTCCCTTCATTTTCACTGGAGTCTAGTTGCTTGACAGTGTTGTGTTAGTTTCTGCTGTACAACAAAGTGAATCAGCTGGACATACACACGTGTCTCCTCTTCTTCAGATTTACTCTCATTCGAGTCACCACAGAGCACCGAGACCTTGGTGTATTCCTGATTAGCCCTCCTTAGCACCATCAGCAGGAATCCTGAGGAAACGCCATCATCTTCTCCTGCATCCTATTAGCTGGCACGGATTTCAATCCCTTCCATCACCGTGACCTTCCCTCCATCACTGGAGTCTGCCAGGCTTCTCCACTGTGAAGTTACCCTTTGCCCTTGTAACTAGCATTTTCTAAGGGGAGTAGGCACTTTGGCCACATTATGCGAAGAGTTGACTCACTGGAAAAGACTCTGATGCTGGGAGGGAATGGGGGCAGGAGGAGAAGGGGACAACTGAAGATGAGATGGCTGGATGGCATCACCGACTCAACGGACGTGAGTCTGAGTGAACCTCGGGAGCTGGTGATGGACAGGGAGGCCTGGTGTGCTGCGATTCATGAGTCGCAAAGAGACACGACTGAATGACTGAACTGAACTGAAGGGGAGTAGGAGCAAGGATACCTAAACTATGTAACAATCCAGTTCCACATGTGTTTCATCGTCCCCAACTGGGGCAATTTTGATCCTCATGGAACTTTAGGCCATGTCTGGAGGCTCTTTTGATTCTACCAACCATGACCACTAGAAACTCTAANGACTGAACTGAACTGAAGGGGAGTAGGAGCAAGGATACCTAAACTATGTAACAATCCAGTTCCATATGTGTTTCATTGTCCCCAACTGGGGCAATTTTGATCCTCATGGAACTTTAGGCCATGTCTGGAGGCTCTTTTGATTCTACCAACTATGACCACTAGAAACTCTAAACCTCTCTACGTGGCTCACATTGTATTTCTGTTGCATTAGTGTTAGTTGCTC
The DNA here is from genome assembly GCA_006410615.1 of Neotragus moschatus. Taxonomy (NCBI): domain Eukaryota; kingdom Metazoa; phylum Chordata; class Mammalia; order Artiodactyla; family Bovidae; genus Neotragus; species Neotragus moschatus. Next base: position 338,446 of record SJYA01001893.1, read on the forward strand.
AGTTGTGTCCAGCTCTTGGCGACCCCATGGACTACAGGCTGCCAGGCTCTTCTGTCCATGGAATTCTCCAGGGAAGAATACTGGAATGGGTTGTTACGTCCTTCTCCAGGGGATCTTCCCAACTCAGGGATCAAACCCAGGTCTCCTGCATTGCAGGCAAATTCTTTACCATCCGAGGCACCACTGGTGCCGAACACTGGTCAAAGCGGTGGCGTCTAGGGCCCAGGGATGCCGCTAAACATCCTACAAATGTACCGGGCAGCCCACCCAAGAAAGAATCATGCAGTCCAAAACATCCATGAGGCTGCTGTGGAGAAATCATGAACTCATTTTCCTTCCATTTGTATGACTCTGTGGTTTCCTATCTCAGTCAACGGGCTACCATCATTTGCTCAGATTACGATGGTTGCTGACGTGGCTGGTGCGCATCCCCCAGCCAAGCCGGCTGCCTGGTCCTCTGACACGTCCCCTTCACTTGCTGAGTACTTCGACTCTTTGGCGTGAGACAGTCAAGCTCATCTTGCACTTTCACTGCCACAGGCCTGGAATCCATCAGCCATTTCTCCAGTACGCTTTGCTTCTTTTTTGTGTGCGGAAAATGGCACTGAGAAGCCAAAATCTGGGCACTAGATGTGCTCATTGTTATTTGAGGTCTCAGTATTCCTAGGTGATGGAATTAGAGAATACACACACATCTGTGCAGATTTCACTACATTACTGAAAATCCCAAGTTCACACCAATAGATCAATTTGAATACAACCCTGTATGGTTCCTTCCAGTGTTCTCCCTTTCCTGTTTGCAGTTTCCTCTCTAACAGTGAGAACTCTGGCTTCCATTATCTTTAAGCTTCTTACATACGCAGTCAGTACCCCTACATGTAACTGCACGAAGCACAGTTATCTCACATCTAGGTGTGAACAGCTCCATGCTGACCTGCAGGGTCACAGAGTCAAGGTCAAGATGAGTAGGCAAGCTCGAGATGTGTCATGTTCTGTTCAAAGTGGCAGAGGCCTTGGAGGCTCTAGGACCAGCTTGTTCACACATCCAGGGATGTGCAGGTCACTGACTTACACTTGGCTGCAGATTGCTGACCAGCTGCACACAGAAGACGGTGCTAGAGATTTCAGTCCAAGCATTCTCAACACCGGGACTACCCAGATGTCTTGAAAGTTCACATCTGGAGACAAAGTATGTCCTAAGCAACTAAGAAACGACCCTGAGGCAGGGAAGGGTGGTGGACTGTGCCAGTAAGTCCCTGGGGCCCTTGATGGTCACCTGTGCTTTCTTATCCCTGCTAAGCTATGTCCTGTGCCTTTATAAACTCCCTGGGTGAGTGGGCTCTGTGGAACCTTCTGGGTTCTTTCAACTATGCAACCTATGTATTAATGTAGTAATCCAACACCCCACGCCCTTTCTTCCTACCTGGACACCTGTCCAACTCAGCCTCCTCACCTGCTTGCCTACCTTCCTCAACCTGATCCCACTTGGGCTCAGACCTCCCAAGCCAGGCTCTCTACCCTGCACAGATGCTCTCCTTACCGCACTCATGGTTCCACACCTGGCTCTGGACCACCATGCCCACCCGCACCCTCCTACCCCCAAACCTTGAATGTGTCTCCTTTTCTGTTGCACTTACTGGCTTTAGGATTGAATCTTTAGGGAATGAAGAAGAGAAAGAAAGGCAAAGCAAAGGAGCAATTTTACATTTTAAAAGCATTACCATGATCGCTTCTAACATGTGAAGCTAGATTTTAGACACTGCATAGCATCTTGCACACATCTACATTTATAAGAGTTAAGATTGTTCCTGTCCACTAGCTATAGCATTCCTTTATCTCTGAGGCATAGAGTCTGATATGAAAACAAAAAATCTCCAATAGCGGCCTTCCCAGAAAACCAGAAGAAAGAGATGGATAGATATGTAAGTTGAGACAGTGGCCAGAGTCATACGAGAACAAACTGGAAATAACAGGAGTTACAAAAGAGTTTCTCTCACTTATACATGGGCAGAACAGAGTTTCTGGCTTCTTGCTGCCCAGCCATCAATGTGTGAATCCCACCTCATAGTCCAAAGGGGCTGCCTGAGCTTAGCCATCATGTCTATACTCCCCTTAGGAAGATGGAAAGGGGAAAAAACACTTCTAAGAGATTGCACTTCCACTTATAATACAGTGATGCCTAAATGCAAAAGAGGTGGATTACAGGTGACCACATGTGAGATAAAATTAGGGGTCTTAAAACCAACAAAGTTGGTGCAAACCAAAACTGGCAGACACTCACACTAAGCAAATACTTCATTCGAGTGTCACAGAAATAATTCTGCTTACCAAAAAAAGACCCTGATAATTCAATATCCTGCCTTAATTTTTCCTAATATGTCACAACTACCTTAATTAAGAAGAAAAAAACTTTGCTCTTCTCCCAGAAAACATTCATAATGAAAGATTTAATAAGAGAAAGTCGGGGTTTTTCAACCCTTTCATTGTCTTTTCTATTATACAAGCATTTAGTAGGAGAGAAAATGAAGTTTGAAAGTTCTTTTTTTTTTTTAATAGAGAAATGTATGTGTTGTCTCACCTGATCACATTACTATTAATAGATGTATTCTTCTTTCTCATTATTGCTACAGGGCTACATATTAAATAAGAAGGAGAAAAATAAGAACAGAAAAGGCAAAGTTAATAAAAGACCTTTGAGGAAATATTTAGGGCCTCAAAAGACTCTGGGCTGGGTCTGCTGGGAAGGCAGTTAAGTTGGACAGAATTGAAATCTCAGAATCAATCACAAAGCCTGTGAGAGGCAAAGACCAAAGAGCCAGACATTTATTCAAGCCGCTGCCACTCCCCTCCACTTGGCTACGCAGAGTCCATTGTGGGTCTTATACTGACATTGCACTGGTTAAAAAGAAGGGAGAAAAGGTCTACCAAAATAGAATGGGTTATTTAAAAGTACAAAAGCCACCCTAGTCAATCATGCGGGCAAAATGGAATCAGGTCTCCCCACTGACCTGCCCTGCTCCTTACTCACACACTAGGAAATCTCCCAGTGCAGGAATATCCTAGCTTCAGGTCCTGCTAGCCACACACTGTCTGGAAGCAGTGGCACCAGAACAGCGACGACAATTTATCATTAAAGGTCCTAAAGCAATATCGAACCGTGTTTTGCCCACGCATTTTCAAAGTAGAATAGACTTCCAAAAGTCCACTAAATAACTGAGAAATTGTGCTGGCATACAGTTAATGCTGCCGTGCCCTGGCTCTCGTTCTGTCTCTAGCCTTTAGAAATGGTATGTGGGTAGGAAAGGAATAAACTGGGAGACTGGGACTGATTATATACATACTGCTACTATAAAATGGTAACTAATAAGGACCTACTATCTAGCACAGGGAACGCTATTCAATACTCCATAATGACCTATATGGGGAAAGGATCCAAATAAGAGTAGAGACACATACATATGTGTAACTGAATCACTTTGCTGTACACCTGAAACTGACACCTTTGTAAAGCAACTCCAATACAGTCCAATATAAAATAAAAACAAACGAGCAAATTTTAAAAAAACAAACAAACAAAAAGAAGTGGCATATGGGTGAACACTGTATCAGGGCAAAATGAACGTGTAGGGAAGAGAATTGTGGGGAGAGGGCTGTTTGAAGGTGAAGGGGGTGGAGAAGGGTGAGATAGCTGGGGCTGTGTATGACGGATCACAGTTTATTCTCCAGCCAAGGATGGAATCAGCCAGGAAGTGCTAAATGATCAAAGAAAAACTGGCTGTTTCAGTAACTTCCATCAGAGAGCCATTCAGGCACTCACGGACTGGACATTTACCAGGGACGTTCAGCATGGCAACAGTGTCTTCCATGGAGATCTCTGGGAAGTAATGTCAGATGCAGAGAACACACCCAAGGGGGAGAGGCAGGGTGGGGTGAATCGGAGATTAGGATTGACATGCATACGCTACTATGTACAAAACAGACAACTATTTTATACATAGTATACCATTTCATACACAGTGTACTATTTTATACATGGTATATAGCTCAGAGAACTCTACTTAGTGTTCTGTGTTGATCTATATGGAAAGGAAATTAAAATTACAAAAAGAGGGGATCTATGTATACATATAGCTGATTCACTTTGCTATACAGTAGAAACTAATACAATACTATAAAGCAACTATACAATAAAAAATTTTTTTTAATAAATTATAAATAAGCAAAAGAAATAAAAAATTAAAAGCAGCAGCAATGTCAAGCATACATCCTCATTAGATTGGGACAGTCCTGGATTATGGTCCAGTGACTCTCTCAAAACTGTCCTGGTTTGAATGATAAGCCACACAGTCCCTCAATTTAGGCAACAGAGAATACAGAAATGGACTTGAAAGATATACAGAAGTTGGAGCTTATGGAAGCAGTTCTAGCCTTATCTGAGCAAAGAAATGAAAAACAGGGAAGGTACAGGACTGACTGGGCCAGCCAGCATTATAATGGACTGCATTCAGCACAATCAAAGGACTAGCCAGCACTCCTAGAGAAAGAATCATCATGTGTGGATAACACATGGAAGCAGGTATTATTTCAAATAGGTTCAGCTTTTTCCCCTTCATCATCTAGTAGACAGCATAAGAGAAATATAAGCAGGATGAAATCTACAGCACCAGATGACGACATGGCAGACCTGCTTTCAAAACAATCCAGCAAATCACAAAGATGTGCCACACTGGAAACTGTCTCTCCAGCTTTCAATCTGGCAAATCAGAAGCAAATTATTCCTCTGGTGACACTTTAGAAAGGTTTAAAAAGTTCCAGCTTCACAGAATGACATTTATATCCAAAGGAAAAAACACAGCCTAACGGGAATGCTACTTGGAAACACACGCAGTGACACGGGAGCTGAAAATTTGTGCCACCCTGTCAGAGGCCAGAACTGGGCCTCTTGGTGGCTGAGCTGGCAACGAATCTGCCTGCAGTGCAGAAGACCCCGGTTCCACTCCTGAGTCGGGAAGATCTGCTGGAGAAGGGACAGGCTGCCCACTCCAGTATTCTTAGAGGCCTTTCATGGTGGCTCAGTTGGTAAAGAATTCGCCCCCAACACAGGAGATTGGGTTCAATCCCTGGGTTGGGAAGATCCCCTGGTGAAGGGGAATGGCTACCCACTCCAGTATTCTGGCCTGGAGAATTCCATGGCCTGTATAGTTCATGGGGTCACAAAGAGTTGGACACAACTGAGCGGCTTTCACTGGCTGGTTCCCAATGAACAATTCTGGAACACTGGTCACCAAAAACTGGACTGTAACCATCAGCTCATTTCACCGGCTGCATTCCCCATGGAAGCAATCAGAAAAATACAGCTACCATCAGAAGACAAATAGTCTACCCCTTTTTGATGACTCTTGAGGGATCAAATACTGCATTGGGAGAACAGCTGTACCCTCCCTGAGATGCTCAAAGAGGGTCACTTTTGACTTCTTTCACAATTCCAGGGGGGCACCCTTCAAATTCAGTGCAATTCTGTGGATTACACTGCAAACAGAACGCTCTATTCATCCAATTCCTCTCAAAGTGGTTGACGGAAAAGAATTCATTTGAACTGAAAATACAGGATGGTCCAAAAGGCTGTTCTGACCACTTTGGGTCCCAAGTCTCCACAATGTGTGATTAAAATGCCTGCCCATGTCACATGCTAAAGTTATTTCACCCCTGGCAGAAGGATGCAGAAGGATGCAGACTCAGATCTTCTTAAATATGCAGCTTCTGACGATATTTAAGTGAAGACAGACAATAAAATATTTGATACCAAGATACAGTATAAATATCATATTCATCCACACACCCAGAATCCTAAGAAGTATTCCTTTGAATTTTGTTCATAATTTAAAACTTCAGAAAAAAAAAATCCATGGTATAAAAGCTTTCCTTGACTTCACAACTAAATACTGCTGCGAGGTACAAGTGTTTTTGTAGCAAGTTTTCAAAACTGGTTACATGACTGAGTCCTATTTACAGATAAAGGGTCCCTCAACCACAATGACTTGCTTTTTCACTCAACAGAAAGCAATTTATCTGATGATTTTTTAAATGAGACATCTCATTCTATACATAAATAAGAGCAGAGAATTCACATGTACTGAGAATCCCCATAAGATGGTCACTGACTGAGGCTTCTGTGTCTACAGGGACATTAAGTCAAAAGATGCTAGACCCAGAGCACTATGTTTACTGACAACATCCTTCCCGTCCAAACACATCACCTTACAGTCTCTCCTTCAGGAACAAAGACAAAGAAAAACTTTAAATTCAAAAACGCCGGGGAGAATTAAAGAGGAAAATACAAGTACACAGTTATTTATTGCTCTCAGGGGATGTGTAGGGTGATATAAATAAATGCTCTGTGAATTACAAACTGTTCGCAAGGCACTGTATTTGGTTGGTATTGACAGAGATAGAAAATGCATGAAGACATAGTTACTGTCCTCAAGGAGTTTATACTAGTAAAAGTGTAAGTGAAGTCACTCAGTCATGTCCAACTCTTTGCGACCCCGTGGACAGAGCCCACCAGGCTCCTCCGTCCATGGGATTTTCCAGGCAAGAGTACTGGAGTGGGGTGCCATTGCCTTCTCCAGAGGATCTTCCTGATCCAAGGATCGAACCCAGGTCTCCTGCATTGTAGACAGACACTTTACCGTCTGAGCCACCAGGGAGGTCTTTAATAAGGGGAGGTAACAAAAACCTATGACACATTGTATATACATGCCACATCTTTATCCACTCTTCCACTGATGGACATTTAGGTTGTTCAGCAGTGTATTAGCCATAGGAAGGAACAAAACTAGCTCATCTGTAGAGATGTGAATGGACCTAGAGATTGTCATACAGAGTGAGGTGAGCCAGAAAGAGAAAAGCAAATGTATGGCCAGCAAGGGGGAAGCGGGGTGGGAGGAACTGGGAGAGTGGGACTGACCCACGCACACTACTGACACCATGTAAACACCAGATTACTAATGAGAACCTACTGTGTAGCACAGGGAGCCCTACTCAGTGCTCTGTGGGCTGGAATGGGAAGGAAGTCCTAAAGGGAGGGCATGTATGTATACACACAGCTGATTCACTTTGCTATACAGCAGAAACTAACACAACACGGTGAAGCAACTGTACTCCAACAAATATTTAAAATTTTTTAAAATAAGTAAATTTTCTTTGTTCATCTCAAAAAAAACAAAAACCTGTGATGTGGGCAGATGAGCAGCACCTTAAGGAGATAAGCTGATTACAAACTCCCATTAAAAAGGAAATGTTGGAAGGTTTTTTTCAGGCTCCTCAGTCCATGGGATTTCCCAGGCAAGAGTACTGGAGTGGGTTGCCATTTCCTTCTCCGGGGGATCTTCCCGACCCAGGAATCAAATCTGGTTCTCCTGCACTATAGGCAGATCCTTTCTCTGACTGAGCCACCATACTTCCTATACCAATATGTTATGCTGGGCACTGAATCACCACTTGTAAGAATCAAAAATGTTAAAGTAGTCAAGACAAGAATGTTTATCAAACATTTAACATGTGCTGCCACGGTTCTAAGGATTTTATTACCTCATTTATTCATCACAGTAGGAACAGGGCTTCTGCAAGGGTAAAGCGTCTGTCTGCAATGTAGGAGACCCAAGTTTGATTCCTGAGTCGGGAAGATCCCCTGGAGGAGGAGATAGCACCCCACTCCAGTACTCTTGCCTGGAAAATCCCATGGACGGAGGAGCCTGGTAGGCTGCAATCCATGGGGTCACAAAGAGTCAGACACAACTGAGTGACTTCACTTTCACTTTTCACTTTTATTCCTCACAGTAACCCTAACAGATATAGCGCTATTATTCTCTGCCTCCCTCTCAACTTTTTGGGTGAGCAAAATGAGATCCAGAGAAGCCAGACAGCCTGCTCACAGTTTCAGCTCTAGGAAATAGAGAAGACTCTTTACAAGCCGTCTCCAAACGAGAATCTGATTAATTCCGACTGTACTTTTCTACAAGCCAAACAAATCCAGCAAATAGCCACAAACAGAAGACTGTATATCATTTTAAGATGTCCAAAAGAGAACACCTGGACTTGAAGTAAAAAAAAAAAAAAAAAACTTTCCAGCATCTAGGAAAAAAAGACATACGAAAATAAAATCAGATCATCAGACTTCTTGACAGCAAGGCTTTACACCAAAAAAAACCAGGATAACACACTAACAATACTCCAAGAAATAAATTACGAGTCTTCAGTTAAGGCTGACTTTCAAGTAAAAAGGCCCAAACTATCCTCTAGTCAATAAGCACAACTCTGGTGACTAGGCTTCCCTGGTGGCTCAAATAGTAAAGATCTCGCCTGCAATGCTGGAGACCTTGGTTCGATCCCTGGGTTGGGAAGATCCCCTGGAGAAGGAAACGGCTACCCACTCCAGTATTCTTGCCTGGAGAATCCCATGGACAGAAGAACCCAGTGGGCTACAGTCCCCGGGGTTGCAAAGAGTCGGACACGACTGGATGACAAACACTTTCCCTGATGATATTATCCTCTTGAGTGCTCCTGAGCCATCTACCGGAGTACCTGTTTCAGACATTCACAATGATCAGAGATACCGAACTGAGGGCTGTATCTGATGAGCAAGATGAGCACGAAAGATGAGCATGAAAGACACAAGTTCCTGAGTGGGTTCTTACCAAGGGAGCCTGAGTGAAAGGGACACATGCCCCTTCCAGACCAAGACCCTCAGGGCAGGAGGTGTGCTAAGACCTCTGAGTGCTGGCTGCCAGCTCTGAGCCAGCAGACGCGGGCATCGCCCTGCGTGGCACGGAGAAAGGGACAGAAGGGAGTGGAGCTCCCTGAAGGCTACCAGGGGCAGAGACGCATACTCACCCTCAGCTGAGCTGTGAAGGAGAAAACACTTTTTAAACTCTTTAAGCCAGGGGTCCCCAGTCCTCAGGCCATGAACCAGTACAGGTACCAGGGACCTGGCCTGTGGAATTTCCTAAGTGACAGAGCAAGGAAGCTTTGTTATGTGAATGAGATGACCTCTGGAGGCTGGTAGCCAGGGCAGACCTGTGACAGCAGGACTGGAACCACCCTAGCGAATCAGTTCTTTCTAACTTGATCTAAGGAGTCGGTGCAACCAACCCCAAGGAAAATCACAGCACATTTATTTTATGAATGTCAGCAAACTAATCCTAAAAGTGATAGGGAAGGGCAAAAGGCTCCAAGTAGCCAATAAAATACTGAAAAAGAAAAACTCAGAAAATTATCATGTCCCAACACAAAACTTACTGTATTTAGCCACAGAAAACAATGGATGAGAAAACAGATAGACCAATGAAACATTAGACAACCAAGTAGACTCATACAGATAAAATCAACTGGTCTCTGACAAGGGAGCAAAGACAATTCAATGGGAAAAGGAAAATGTTTTCAACCAATGGTGCTGGAACTTGACATCTATATAAGAAGAAAAAAAGAAGAAAGAACCTAGACGCAAAACTTGTAACTTTGAGAAATATTAACTCAAAGTGGTTCACTCTCTTAAATGTAAAATGTAAAAGCATAAAGTCCTAGAGGGAAAATCTAGGCAGTCCTTGACCTGGTAATGATGTCTTAGATACAACACTAAAAGCGTTAATCAGGAAAAAAAAGAAAGAACAAAGATGGACTGGCTGGAAATTCATTAAAAACACTCCTCTGTAAAAAGACAATGTTAATAAAATGGAAAGGAGAGCCACAGACTGAGACAAAAGTCTTTGCAAAACACATATCTGATATAGGACATCTTTGTAAAATACATTAGGAAATTTTAAACTCAACAATAAGAAAGCAAATCACCCAATGAGAAAAAGGGCCACGATTCACACTCTATACAAGTATCACGAAGCACTACACCTGAAACAGCTATTGTACATCAACTACATTTCAATAAAAAATAATTTAAAGCATAACAGGAAAGAAAACCTACAGAAAATAGACTTCACGTAAAAAAAAAAAAAAGGCCAAAGATCCTAATAGACACCACAAAGAAGATGAACGGATGGCAAGCAAATGTATGAAAAGGTTTTCCACATCACCTGCCATGAGAAATGCACACTAAAACAGTGAGATCGAGAGAGTCAATTCCTAAGCGGATTGGTAAGAAGTCCAGGGTGCCCAAGGAGAAAGGGGCCTGGGGCTCTCGAAGTGGAGACAGGGATCTGGAATTCTCAAGGAGGAGAACAGGACAATTTTTTTTCCTTCTACATTCTTCAGTCTTAGTCAATTACACAACTCAGTTTAAACTCTGTACTAGGGATTATACAATAACAATGTATCCTGCTGGAGGACAGTTTTCACCTTCCTGAAAACCTTCGGACTAATCCTAATATCTCAGAATGTATATTATGGGAGTGGGTCTGGTAGGATCTTTCTATTGTTAAAATTCTCATCTTATCCTAAAATGTAAATTGTGGGAGTGGGTCTGGTAAAATTTTCACAAACTTGAGACATTCTTTTCATTCATTGTAATAACTAATTAAAAAGTATGTAACTCCCTTGCTAACACTGGGGGGGGGGGCACTCTCCATCCCCCTTCTGATGTCTGTGTCAGAAGCTTTCTCTATCTCTGTTACACTTTAATAAAACTTTATTACACAAAAGCTCTGAGTGATCAAGCCTCGTCTCTGGCCCCGGATTGAATTCTTCTCTTCCGGAGGCTAAGAATCCCGGTGTCTTTCATGGTTCAGCAACAACCTTTCAAGATACGGCTACAAGTCTATTAGGATGGCCAAAATCAAGAACACTGAGAACTCGAGAACTCCAAACATTGAGAAGGATGTGGAGCAACAGGAACTCTCAGGCACAGCTGGGGGACATACGTGTGAAATGGCTCAGCTCCTTGGAAGTCCATGTGTTGGTTTCTTAGGACACCAAGCATATTCTTACCATACAACCCAGCAGTTGTGCTCCTTCGTGTTTTTCCAAAGGAGCCAAAGAACCACGTTCACACAAAAATCTGCACATGCTTGCTTATAGCAGCTTTTCTCAGACAAAACTGGACAGCAGCCAAGATGTCCTTCAACAGGTGAGAGGACAAAGCGTGGTGCATCCAGACAATGGCATTGTAGTCAATAATAAAAACATACAAGTTCGCAAGCCAAGAAAAGACACAGAAGAACCTGAAACGAATATGACTAAGTCAAAGAAGCCTTTCTTTATAGGTTACATACTACACAGCTTCAACTATGTCACATTCTAGAAAATGCAAAACTATACAGACATAAAATTTCAGTGACTGCCTGGGGTTCGGTGTCAGGTAAGTAGGAGGTGGGGGGGGGACCACAAAGGGTATTCTGGGCAGTGAACCTACTCCATAGGACACTATGAATCTGTTACAAGCCATTAAGTGTATGTTTCTGCTTTGCAAATAGGTTCATTTGTTCAATTTTTCTAGATTCCACACACATGCAGCAATAAACGATGCTTGCTTCTTTCTGGCTTATTTCACTCCATCTCTAGGTCCATCCGCGTCTCTGCAAATGGCACAATTTCATTCTTTTTATGGCTGAATAATATTCCATGGCATACATGTACCACATCTTCCTTATCTATTCCTCTGCTGATGGTCACTTAGGTTGCTTCCATGTCCTGGGTACTGTAAGCAGTGCTTCAATGAACACTGGAGGGCATGTATCTTTTGGATTATGTTTTCTCCAGGTATATGCCCAGGAATAGGATTGCTGGGTCATATAGATGATTCACTTTGCTGTACAGCAGAAGCACACTGTAAAGCAACTATATTCTAATAAATTTTTTTAAGCTATCACATGTTACAACACAGAGAGCAGACAACAATGTAAACTGCAAATTTTAGTTAATAATAAATCAATGCTGCTTCACCAACTGTAACAAAAGTACCACTCCAACACCAGATTTTAACAACAGGGGAAACTGTGGAGGCTTAATAACAAGGAAAACTGTTGTAAAAAATGAAGCATGATTTTTTTTTTAAAAAAAGGAGGAGAATGGAGAGAGAACATGCATGAAACAACTGTTTCCAGCAATATCTTGGTGGCACTATCAGCATTGTTAATTGTGTGTAATTGACCTATTGTGTGTAAGGTACCAAAAAAGTAACTGTGAGATAGGCTAACATCACTAGCATCCTTGAGAATCAGGCTTCTCCAAGTGGAAGAAAAGCAGAGACACAGCATTGAAGAAGTTCAGTAAAAGCCTTGCAGTGTCGTATCTGAACTGGACCCACCAGTACAAAGTCTTTAGGTATTTTCATTTTTACATGGCGGACAGAGGGGTGGGGAAGGGGATGGTGGGATGAATTGAGAGCGTGGCACTGACATGCAATACACTACCATGTGTAAAACAGATAGCTGGTGGGAAGCTCCTATATGCCACAGGGGACTCAGCTTGGTGCTCTGTGGGTGACCTAGAGGAGTGGGATGGGATATATATATATATATATATATGTGCAAATATGGCTGATTCATTTCTGAGAAACCAACACAACATTATAAAGTAATTACACTCCAATAAAAATGGAATGTTATTAAGCCTTTGCCAGTCATTTATGTTTCAAATATTTCCCCCATATTTGGGACCCTTGCTTACATTTTAAAGAGTGTCCAAGGACACACCCCAGGACCCAGAAACTCCCCCCCTAACCTGTAACCAACAGAAAGGAACATGTGTGCTGACATGGCCACAGCAGCAGTACTGGTGCCAGCCCTGGCCTGGAGCCAACAGCAGCACAGAGGCGGGAACTCAGGCTGCCAAAGCCTGGATCTGTTAGCCAGCCTCACGACACAAATGAGCCTCATGAACACGACGCCAAGCATGAGACCCAAACAGCGGAGATCGTACTGTAAGCCCTCCTTCCTTTGAATGATGCCGATCAGCTGGCAAAGGAAATCTATGCTGTCAAGAGTCTTGACTCTCAAGAGTCAGGAGGTGCCGATCGCCTTCAGTTTCTTGGTTTGAAGATCCGTCACGCTGTACGGTCAAGTATGCAGTTACCTACAGGAACGCTCTGATTAAGGCATTTTAAAATGGAGCTTTTAAAAAACAATGTGTGTCTGGGGAGGAAGAAGATTGCTGTTTCCTGAGCCCAGTCCACTGGAGCATGGGAAGGTCAGATCCCTGAATACATTCCTCGATGAATACGGAATCAGCAGCCCAAACAGGTCAGGGAGGCGGCTTCCGGAGCCAGCAGGCACTCAGTGGACGCTTGCAGAATTAGTGGTATGTGCACCTGACTCGAAAAATGTTAGTGACATCAGAGAGGCAGAAAGCATGAGCTACAGCACAGCCTCGGACGTCTGCCTGCCTGCCTTAAAGTCTACTACTTATGAGTGTGCTAATACTTAAACCCTATTAGCATGCGGAAGCTCTGGAAACCTCTGGGCCCTCAGCTGCAAACTGGATAGTGAGAACAATGCCGATGATGACAACAACCCTAATGGAGCGCGGGGTTTAGGAGAAATACTCCAGGCACTTCCTGGTGATCCAGGGATAAGACTCTTCTCTCAGTGCAGGCGGCCNCCTCGGACGTCTGCCTGCCTGCCTTAAAGTCTACTACTTATGAGTGTGCTAATACTTAAACCCTATTAGCGTGCGGAAGCTCTGGAAACCTCTGGGCCCTCAGCTGCAAACTGGATAGTGAGAACAATGCCGATGATGACCTCAACCCTAATGGAGCGCGGGGTTTAGGAGAAATACTCCAGGCACTTCCTGGTGATCCAGTGATAAGACTCTTCTCTCTCAGTGCAGGCGGTCTGGGTATGATCCCTAGTCAGGGAATGAGATCCCACAAGCTGCAACTAAGATCAAAGATCCTGTGTGCCCAACAAAGCCTCGGCATAGCCAAATAATATATATAAAAAAAGAAAGAAACAATCTATACGCAGAGCTGCACACAATGCCCGCCATGTGGTGAGCAGTGTGCGCGTGTATGGACTAATACACTCACGTGTATAGCTTCAGTTACCTATTATTTTTATCCTTCTAGTAAAGAGTGTACACCTTGAAGAATACATAATAGGCTGCATAGGCATCTTTTACAAAGCCTGAAGATGGAAATAGTCACAGCTCTAAAAAATCAACTTGTCTATGCAAACAGCTGCACAACAACCATTTAGATACTGAGGTTGCAAACTGTGTCACCAATTTCTGCCTATTTCTGCACTATGTTCTGAAAAACCAAGCGTCCAAGCCCCCCTCCAATTCACTACCTGGTCTGAGGTGTGCCTCTCATTAGCCCTTTTTACGCTNTATTATTTTTATCCTTCTAGTAAAGAGTGTACACCTTGAAGAATACATAATAGGCTGCATAGGCATCTTTCACAAAGCCTGAGGATGGAAATAGTCACAGCTCTAAAAAAATCAACCTGTCTATGCAAACAGCTGCACAACAACCATTTAGATACAGAGGTTGCAAACTGTGTCACCAACTTCTGCCTATTTCTGCACTATGCTCTGAAAAACCAAGCGTCCAAGCCCCCCTCCAATTCACTAGCTGCTCTGAGGTGTGCCTCTCATTAGCCCATTTTACGTTTAAGAACTCTTCTGAGTCTGGAGGCACCGTTACTGCATACGCACAGAAACATATTAAGTGAAGAGGCTCTTGATGAATAACAGGTAAAGTGCAACCACAGTTACTATTTCATGCAACCCAGGTTTACTCTACTGTGATACATGAAGACAGAAAAAATGAATTAGCACATAGTTAAAAAAAAAAACCCCAACTCATATGTGACTGTTAAATCCAAGCAAGAATAACAGCTTTTCACAAAAGCCTTAAGAAATTAGGAGGTTCACAATTAACCCTGACCAGACAGAGACAAAGTTGCTTCTACTGTTTTCTTCAACAGTTCAAGTTCNAAGTGCAACCACAGTTACTATTTCATGCAACCCAGGTTTACTCTACTGTGATACATGAAGACAGAAAAAAATGAATTAGCATGTAGTTAAAAAAAAAAAACAACCCCAACTCATATGTGACTGTTAAATCCAAGCAAGAATAACAGCTTTTCACAAAAGCCTTAAGAAACTAGGAGGTTCACAACTAACCCTGACCAGACAGAGACAAAGTTTCTTCTACTGTTTTCTTCAACAGTTCAAGTCCTGCAGCAATGTGATAAACCTGTTTCCAAGCTGGAGGGTTGCAAGAATGATGCATTTTCTTGGCCTAGCACAGTGTTTGTTTTTTTTAAATTGGAGGATAACTGCCTTACAATGTTGTGTTTCTGCTATACAACAAAGTGAATCAGCTTAAGTACACATATATCCCCTCTCTCTTGATGCTTTTTGTTTCTTAATGTCACAATCTATTTCTGGACTCTCCTATTCCACTGGTCTACATGTCTGTTCTTATACCAATACAGTCCCTAGGACAGTGTTTTTGAAGAATTCTGAAACTGACTGGCATGAGGTGAGCCCCGCCAGTCCAGCTTAACCCTGGAAGCCATCATTCCTTAAGGCCTGAGCCACACAGCACAAGATTACAGAACACAGCTGTTAGACACACCCAGGTGTGTCCAACGTGTGAGGCTGGGATTTTCTCAACTTTCTGTCTGCTCATATGTGAAACACTATTACCATCCGCACCAGAGGCTAATGTGAGAAGCACTCACGTGTGCACCACGCAGAACCTCTGACGCAGACGTGGTGGGCTGATGGTGGCCCTTCAAAGTCCTCTGGTGAAGCCCTGACCCCAGGTNCAAGATTACAGAACACAGCTGTTAGACACACCCAGGTGTGTCCAACGTGTGAGGCTGGGATTTTCTCAACCTTCTGTCTGCTCATATGTGAAACACTATTACCATCCGCACCAGAGGCTGATGTGAGAAGCACTCACGTGTGCACCACGCAGAACCTCTGATGCAGACGTGGTGGGCTGATGGTGGCCCTTCAAAGTCCTCTGGTGAAGCCCTGATCCCAGGTTATCTCAGAGTGAGACTGTATTTGGAGTTAGAACTTTCAAAGCCTGATGAAGTAATGAAGCCACTAAGGTAGGCTGTAATCCAAGTTGAATGGCATCGTCTCGGGCACAGGAAGTGGACACAGAGAGGGTCCAGGAGCCCATGTCAGCAGAGGCCGTGTGACGCACAGACTGAAGGTGGCTGTCTGCAAAGGAGAAAGGCCTCGGAAGAAACCAACCCTGCCGACACTACCACCTGAGACTTCTGGCCTTCAAAACTAAGAACAATCACCGTCTGTTGCTGAAGCCCCTTGGTCTGCAGTGTGCTGTATGGTAGCCCTGTTGTTGCTGTTCAGTCGTGTTCAACTCTCTGTGACCCCATGGACTACAGCACACCGGGCTTCCCTGTCCTTCACTAGTTCCCAGAGTTTGCTCAAACTCATGTCCACTGAGTCAGTGATGCCATCAAACCATCTCATCCTCTGTCATCCCGTCCTCCTCCCGCCTTCAATCTTTCCCAGGATCAGGGTCTTTTCCAGTGAGCCAGCTATTCGCATCAGGTGGCCAAAGTATCCCTATGGTAGCCCTAGCAGACTAATAAAGCAGACGATGTTATGCTATCATTTATCTTTTGGGCTTTATTGACACCTCAAATCCAAAACACTGTTTTACACTGTTTAGCATCACACACTGATGAAATCTGCCCAAAGGGGACCCGGGAAATTCCATTTCGCCTCCATCTTTCACTGGGAAACATGCTGACTCATCAGCAGCCCTCTGTCCAGAAGACTCTGTGCTGTCCGAGGAGACTCCAGGTCCACAAGGCAGTTCACAAGCCAGCATCAACGATGCTCTGGGCCAGACA
Source organism: Neotragus moschatus (assembly GCA_006410615.1). Taxonomy (NCBI): domain Eukaryota; kingdom Metazoa; phylum Chordata; class Mammalia; order Artiodactyla; family Bovidae; genus Neotragus; species Neotragus moschatus. Next base: position 355,233 of record SJYA01001893.1, read on the forward strand.
GTTCATAACAAACTGCCTGGAGGCTTCTCAAAGCATGAGCTTCACAGATCAAGTGACATAAACGAAGGGATCTCCTGACCTGAAGAAAGAGACGTGATGAGGAGGGAGGAAGCGAGTGCCCAGGTGGCAGTGGACACTGGGGCAGGAGAGGCTGTATTTAGTCTTCTGAGGGGCCTGGAGCAAAATGCAGAGGCTCGGCACTGCCCCCTACTGGCCAGGCACGTGCTCTACACGGACTGCTCTTCAACATTTTTATGCTCTTTGGCTGAAACCAACCAACCAACCTGTGCAGACTTGTTATTCAAAAAAGCAACAGACCTTTACGCAATATAAAAATATCACCTCTAGCTTCTGCTCTATGATAGTGGATCTTGTTATATTTAGACTAGGTTTTCTTTAAACCAGGCTCGTGTACATTTAGGGAAGGGAGAGATGGGGTCTGGTTTTCAAGTACTATTCTTACCAATTCTAGCACTGGTTTTCACAATCAACGGCACCCCACTCCAATACTCTTGCCTGGAAAATCCCATGGATGGAGGAGCCTGGTGGGCTGCAGTCCACGGGGTCACTAAGAGTTGGGCACGACTGAGCAACTTCACTTTCACTTTTCACTTTCATGCACTGGAGAAGGAAATGGCAACCCACTCCAGTGTTCTTGCCGGGAGAATCCCAGGGACGGGGGAGCCTGGTGGGCTGCCGTCTATGGGGTCTCATAGAGTCGGACACAACTGAAGCGACTTAGCAGCAGCAGCAGCAAAAAGGCAATGCAGTGGACGTTATGGTTTCTTATGGTGACAATCTGCTTCAGATCTATTAAATAGCCTATAGTTTTCTTAGAAGAGCATGTATTAATTCATCACTGGATAATTTAGAGCATCAGTAAGGAAGAAAGTCCCAGAGAGACTCGATTTACATACTTTCCATCATGAAAAAAGAAAACTCAATACTGGATGGCAAATAATATTTTAATTATTAACTGAAAAACTGCCAATGGTTTTGATATCCACCTCTTATGCTCAACAGACCCAAGCCCATCACAATCAAAATCCTGTGAAACGCCCCGCAGCCCCCTCAGGGACTCCTTCAGTGTCTGTGGCCCCTCACTTGCCATGTGTGGTCACTTATTTCGCTGCTGACTTGTCACGCTCTGTGGGCCCACCTCACCTTTCCCGGGATTTGTGACAGTGAGACTAGCTGGGTGAGGCCACCACCGAGAATCTCAGAAACTAAAGAGATGCTGTTTTGCAGTTTTTTACACCATCATAGATAAAAACACATTTTACTAATAATAGAATTCCCCGGTAGTACAGTGATTAGGACTCCATGCTTTCACAGCCGGAGGCAGAGGTTCAATCCCAAGTCAGGGAACTAAGATCCTAAATGCCAATGTCTCAGACAAAATGTAAAAGTAAAAAATAAATAAATTTTAAACAGTCCTATCCTGATGAAAATCCCCAACAGGCATCACATTCCTGGGTTAACAACTCCTCCAGATAACCAAGCAGGATTACATCTGTTGATTCTTTTGTAGACTCCTTTAGAAAAACAATTCCCTCACAGGCGGTTGAACTTCTTCTTTTAAAATTTATCTGAGAGATATTTAAGTCCTAGTGCGGTGGGAAAAAAAAAAAAAACCTGATAAAAGTTTGACACCCAGAGCGCAATAAATGTGAAGAGATTAAAAGTCACAAAAGTGTTAAAAGAAATGAAAAACAGTCTGTCTGGCTCCTGAGACTTCCAGAAAGCTGATTACAGAGCGNGTCCTATCCTGATGAAAATCCCCAACAGGCATCACATTCCTGGGTTAACAACTCCTCCAGATAACCAAGCAGGATTACATCTGTTGATTCTTTTGTAGACTCCTTTAGAAAAACAATTCCCTCACAGGCGGTTGAACTTCTTCTTTTAAAATTTATCTGAGAGATATTTAAGTCCTAGTGCGGTGGGAAAAAAAAAAAAAACCTGATAAAAGTTTGACACCCAGAGCGCAATAAATGTGAAGAGATTAAAAGTCACAAAAGTGTTAAAAGAAATGAAAAACAGTCTGTCTGGCTCCTGAGACTTCCAGAAAGCTGATTACAGAGCGCTTCAAGAGTAACTTTATCATCCGAGTGAAGAGATGCTGCATGGGAGAGAGTTTCCTCACAAAATCTCTTTAATAAAAAGTACAGAATTATACCACTCCTCCTGAAGCTTTAAGAGGAATGTGTGTGATTATATGCCACGCAGAAAAAAAAAGGAAAAGAAATAAAATGAGGGACTCCCCTGGTAGTTAAGACTCTGTACCTCCACTGCAGAGGTTGAAGGTTCAATCTGGGGTCACGCAACTAAGATCCCACATGCTGTGTGGTGTGGCCATAAAAATAAAAGGTTTAAAAAATAAAAGAAAGAAAATGAGGGATCATTTCAGAGAAACAGTATACAGAATCCCTGAAAACCCCACCCAAAGGGCTAAAACACACCGGATTCCATTAAGCTGCACAGAAAACATCAACACATCACACACACAGATGTCTTACCTTGTCTACCTAACCGGGCTATTCTTGGTTCAGATCATCGGCTGTGTTGGGACTGGTTATATCTGAGGCTTACACACTCTCTCTGGACATTTGCATGAACGGTTAACAGTCACTGTGTACTCAGTACTGGGCTCAGTGCTAAGCACTTGACATGAAGCCATGCACGCAGGTCTAAACCAGTGCCAAGTGGGTACTTGGGCTATACTGTGCTAAGTCCTTTTGGTCATGTCTGACTCTTTGCGACCCTATGAACTGTAGTCCCTGGGCTCCTCTGTCCATGGAGATTCCTCAGGCAAGAATATTGGAGTGGCTGCACTGCCCTCCTCCAGGGGGTCTTCTGACCTAGGGATCGAACCCTCATCTCTTACATCTCCTGCTCTGGCAGGTAGGTTCTTTACCACTAGTGCCACCTGTGCTTATGTTTCCATCTAATGATGAGGCACTCGAGGCTCAGAAAGGATAAGTCATTTCTCTAAACTAACACAGTGATAAGATGGACAATCTGAACCCAGTCTATTTGGCTCCAAGGCCCCACTTGTAAGCACTGCCTCTCGGGGTCAGATCTGACCATCCCCAGAACCCGGCTGGACTGACAGAAAACCCTAAAACCTGGCTGATGTCTGTCTCCAGCCTAGGAAGTTTTCTTATCAGAAAGCTTTTGGTACCTCAACTCCAAAGTTGCATCTTTGAAAGGCAACTTACTGCCTTGGAGCAAGGAAAGTGCTGTGTTTATAAGACAACTTTCCAAGCAGAAACAAAGCCGATTTCCTATGCTTAGAATAAGTATACAACAGCCACTCTTAGATTCAAAGTTTAATTCCTGCTCTTAGAGAAACTAAAGATAACAAAGAGAGGGACTTCCCTGGTGGTCCAGTGGCTAAGACTCTGCACTTCCACTGCAAGGGCCTGGATCCACTCCGTCAGGAAACTAAGATCCCGTACGCCACACAGCATGGCAAAAACAAATAAATAAGTAATAACCAAAAAAGATAATGAAGGGAAAGCCTGAGATACAGTAACCATTCTCTGTCCATGGAAATAAGCTGTTCCCTGGGTTCAGTCTTGATACTAGCACATAAAACCTTGGGGACCTCCCCCGCAGTTCAGCGGTTAGGACCTGGCACTTTCACAGCTGTGCCTGGGTTCAATCACTAGTCAGGGAAGTAAGATCCCACAAGCTGAATGGAGAAATTCAAAAAAATAATAGGTAAAACCTCATGATTACAGTCAAAATTTTATAAGCAAAAGACTATGGTAATCCTTATAGTACAGCTAACGTGATCATGCCAAATATTTTAATATCTAAGATATTAAAGTACATGGGGTAAACATTCTGTACAGTACTGACCACTGAGCCCCAGTGGAGGGTGGGGTCCTGAAGGCATCCTGGGACCCTCCAGACTCCAGAAGTCAGGGAGTTTTTTGCAGAAAGCAGTCACTTCTTAGGTCTAGCCCACTCCAGAGGATGGAGGCGAAGTGTCCAAATTCACTGCCACTAACCTCCCCAAGAAGCACTCTTGCTCTTCCTGAAGCGACATCTCTGGGAAAATGTTAAGAATGACCTTGCTTTTCAGCACCTAATATTATCCCGGAAGCAGCTTTTTCAGGAAGCAAGTGGCTATCTTTTCTTCTTCAATACAAGCCAAGGCTTCAAAGAGATAAAACTGAACTGGAATAGCTCCACCACTCTCCTGACTGACAAATATAACATAGAGAGCCCTCTTCAAAGCTGAGGAGTACAAAGTTCCTCTAGTGAGAGCAACCTTTTTTCAAGCCCAATAGAGAGACATCCTGAGGAGCAGAGAGCCGTGGGGCCAAGGGCACAGCCGAGCCAGGCCTCCTGCTTGCGCCTCAGCATTTTTTTCTGACGCAGCCGTGTGCCCAATGACCACTGTGACCCTGCAGGGCAGGGGCAGTGAAGGGAAACATGGATGTTCCTATCCATCAATCAGTTCAGGACCTGAGACCCCTGCTCTGTTGCTGCCACCAAGAAGCCACTACCACTGAGAAGTGAACACATTACTGAGGCTGAGATGCTAACCTTCATGACAGATGTCTTCTGAAGGACTACTGAATGCAAATCACCTAGTTTTCCATTCCCCAGCCTTCTGTAGAGGTATATCAATGACACCAACCCTGATCTCTGTCCAAGGCACAAACCTGAAGGCATCTGAGATTGCAATCCCTGGTTTAAAGGAGAGAGTTGCACTAAGATGCCTGTTACAGGAAAATAACACTGAAAGCAATACAGTGTTTAAAGTACAGGGGCTGTTAGGGGGAAGGATGGGAAAAGAGATAGTTAGGGAGTCTGAGATTGGCCGGTATACTCTGCTATATTTAAAATGGGTAACCAAAAAGGACCTACTGTGTAGCACAGGGAACTCTGCTCAATGTATGTGGCAGCCTGGATGGGAGGGGTATTTGGGAGAGAATGGATACATGTAAATGTATCATGGAGTTTCTTTGCTGTCCACCTGAAACTATCACAATATTGTTAATTGGCTATACTCCAATACAAAATAAAAACTTAAGGGCTGCGAACGTGGAGGTGAGAGGGAACATAAGGAAGACAGCACAACAGCACAGGAAGAAAAAACAAAAGCCTGAACGAAGTCAGAAGAAAAAAAAACGCAAAAAGATAATGAGTCAAGAAATGCTTAACTTACTTATCACGTAACGTTCATGTGGAAAAAAAGAATGGAAAATGATGCAGAAATAATTTCCCATTAAAAAACCAAGTGACACATGAAAAGATGCCCAATATCACTAATTATTAGAGAAATGCAAACCAAAACTACAATGAGGTATCACCTCACGCTGATCAGAATGGCCATCATCGAAACGTCTACAAACAAACAATAAATGCTGGAGAGGGTGCAGAGAACAGGGAACCCACCAACACTGCTAGTGGGATGGTAAACTGACAGAGGCACTACAGAGAACAGTATGGAGGGTCCTTAAAAAGCTAAAGGTTGAGCTACCATATGATCCAGCACTCCCGCTCCTGGGCTTATAACTGGAGAAAAACATGTTTCAAAGGATGCAATGCTCAGCACTGTGTATAACAGCCAGGACATGGAAGCAACCTAAATGTCCATTGACAGATGAATGGATAAAGATGTGATACGTACATACAATGGACTACTGCTCTGCCATGAAAGAGAATGAAATAATGCAATTTGTGGTGAACCATGGATAGACACTGAGTGAAGTCAAAGAGAGAAAGACAAATATCATCTGATATCAATTTTATGCGAAATCTAAAAAAAAAAGAAAAAAAAATGATACAAATGAACCTATTTACAAAACAGAGTCACAGATGTAGAAAACTTCCCCAAGGGGGAAGGGGAGAAAACCTGGGAAATTGGGTTTGACATACACTCACTACTATGTATAAGACAACTAATAAGGACCTACTTTATAACACAGAGAACTCTATTTAGTACTCTATAATGACTTATATGGGAACAGAATCTAAAAAAGGTGGGTGTATGTATCTGTATAACTGAATCACTTTGCTGTACAGCAGAAACCAGCACATTATAAATCAGCTATGCTCCAATAAAAATTATTAAAAGAAAAACTATCAAGTGGCTATTTAGTAAACTGTGGAAAATCCACCCAAAAAACATCAATCAGCATGGACAAATGATGAGATCCAGCAGCTACAAGTTCGTGTGATTCTTAACCTGGCTCTCGCGCCCGTTTTCCAGCTGAGAGAACATATCTGATTGCAAGCTTTCTGAGCTAAGCCCTAGACAAGTGCCCTTTACAAGTAACCAGCAGTTACTTGTTAAACGATAAACCCACCCTCTCCGAGTGGAAGGCCCTCCGGAGAACTTACACAGGCCGTTGACGTCCAGCATGTTAGAGATGCCGCGGTCACTCATGTCCACTTCCGGCTGGTTCTTCTCCCGGCTCTCTTCCACCAACTTTTTCAGAGACTTGGACATGACCTGTACCAAACAACAATAAAGCACGTGGGCGACGGCCAGAAGGGTGCAGGGAGAGAAATGAGGGAGCCCCCGGCTGGCACTCTCCAGTTTTCCCCAGGTGTTGGGAAGTGGGCAGCTGCGGGTAGGGTCTGGGAACAAGGATGGGGGTGGGGAGCGAGGGACCGAGGAGTGGGGAGGGTCCAGCACTATTCCCGCCGTGGAGAGAGAAGCAAACACAACTGCAACCACACACACACTCACTGCGGAGGGCTGCACCTAACGGGAAGAAACTACAGACTTCTGCAGGGCTCACTCCGGTGGCCGGCGAGAGATGCGCTCGGTCGGTGCAAAACGAGCACCCAAACGAGGAACACGCCCTGTCCCGGCACTCCGCGCAGGCGCACATCGGACCGCTAGCAACTCCAGGCCCCGCCCGCGCCCGGCCCTTCCCTAATTAGGAGAACTGCTTACTAGACGTGGCTCGGGGCGAGGCTCCGCCCATAAAAGAATGCGTGCCCTACGGCTAGCCAATCATGTATGCTGTTCGGCCTGGAGACTCCGCCCCACCCATGGTTAGTGCCCCGCCCCCTAGATTAGGCTTCCCATCGGAAAGAAGCCGACGCGTGCGCAGGCTCAATTTGTAGATGGAAGCCAGAGTGCTGTGGGCGGGATCAGGGAAGTTTGGGCCGGGGTTCAGGCTGGGTCAGAGACAAGTGACAAGTCAATATTCTTTCAGTGTGCTACTTAACTTACTGGAAGTCGCTACCCCGAATCCTTTCCCCACACTTGTACCTCCCGGTACCTTCTGAGCTCCAGAAATCAAGAATTGTCTGATGGTCTGTGTGTCCCTGGCCTCCAGGTTGCATCATGGAGTCTTGAGTCACAGGACAGGGAATAGACATGTGATAAATACGTGACCCCTGGGTTCTTATGCTATATCATAGCTTAGTTTGCTTTCTGTTGAAGGATGATTTCCTCGAACAATTTTGTGGGGTTTTTTTTTTACTAGAATTTGTTTTTTTCTTCTTATAACCTTAAGCTTTTCATTACTCTCCACTGTTTAAAATACAATGGATTCTTCCTGAAGACTTTAGGAACCTACTAATATACTGCTGTAACTTGGACTGATTCTTTGTCCTTCCAGCTGAGAGACTGTAACTTGGTTCCTAGGTTTAAACAGACATTTCTCGTAGTCACCTTGCTAAGTAACTATTTTCAAATAACCTTCTCTAAAAGGATGTATAAGAGGCACAAATGTTAAGTAGCTGCATGTTTTTAAATGTCCTTTTTCTGCCCATGCCCTGCATGGAATTCTAGGTTCAAAATCAGTTTCTGTTAAATCTCAATGGCATAGTTCCAAGGACTTCTGCTTTCAATGTTGAAGCCCAGGAACATCTCCTTAAATCTTTGCAGGAAACTATTTTTTTTCCTTGAGAAGCATTTGTGATCTTTTTATAATTCATCACCATAATCTCTCTGATGGAAGCTCTTTTTTTGTTTAATCTGTTCAGTGCTCATTGGGTTGCTTTCAGAGGATGATTCATTTCTCTCTTCCTCTCTGGAAATTGTTTTCAGTTAATTCTTTTGAAATTTCCTACCATTTTCTATGACTTATCACTCTTGGGAATCTTTTCATATGGCAGCTTCCTGGGCCAGTTTTCAGTAGCTGGGTTTTTTTTGCCCCCCTCATATATTTAACACTCCCCCCTACATACACACTTTTTAACTAACGTTCTGGAAGATTTTATGTCTTATCTTGCAAAGATTAAATTTTTTTAAAGCTGTTTTTTTTAAGTTGTTTTGACTATTAATGAAATATGCTTCTAAGCCTTCCTTGTTTAATAGTGCCCTGCTTTTGTTTCATGAATGCACACTCTTCTCAAATATCTCTGAGGACAGCGATTTTTAAACCTTTCTTCTGTTTACTAAATTGTTTCCTCATGTCCCATTTTTTGTTAGTTTATCTAGTTCGTTCCCATTCTGGCCGCTGTAACTTTTCCACTGTCTGCTGACTCCTGGTTTTCCTTTCATATTGCAGCGTGAAACCTGAGCTGATTTTCCTAACTAGCTGGTGTGCTCTACTTCTTCCTCTATTGCTGATGTGTATTTGTTTCCCTCCTCACAGGTCATCATTGGAGAAGGCAGTGGCACCCCACTCCAGTACTCTTGCCTGGAAAATCCCTCATGGACGGAAGAGCCTGGTAGGCTGCAGTCCATGGGGTCGCTAAGAGTCGGATATGACTGAGTGGCATCACATTCACTTTTCACTTTCCTGCATTGGAGAAGGAAATGGCAACCCACTCCAGTGTTCTTGCCTGGAGAATCCCAGGGACGGGGAGCCTGATGGGCTGCCATCTATGGGGTCCCACAGAGTTGGACATAACTGAAGCAACTTAGCAGTAGCAGCAGCAGCAGCAGGGAACTAGAAGTGACTTGGCTTGGCTAGGTCATCATTAATTTTCCTGGGCTATTTGTTAAATTTCTTCATAGGTTAGAAGATGGTCCTCACAAGGCTGCTTCCCCATGTTTGCATTCACTTCCAATTTTCCAGAAGTTCGTTTTCACTCCCTTATAACCTTCTTCCATTCTTTGCACTTTTCACCAGTACTTCTTAATGAAATATGTCCCTAAGTTCCAAATTTTTTTAACATGGAAACAAGACCAGCTTCCTGTATATGCAAACTGTACACAGTGTCAGAAAACTCCAGGCTTAAATAGGCTCCAGGCTCCACAGTTAGTTTCTTGTTCTGATGTTACCAGCTTGAGATGTTTAACACTTTTTGAACTAGGGGCCCTGCAAATTAGGTAGCTATTCCTGCAAGGAAAAGCATTTATCAGAGCTGAAATGCCCCTGCAGAGTCACTGCCAAGTGCACCACACTTACANGCTTAAATAGGCTCCAGGCTCCACAGTTAGTTTCTTGTTCTGATGTTACCAGCTTGAGATGTTTAACACTTTTTGAACCAGGGGCCCTGCAAATTAGGTAGCTATTCCTGCAAGGAAAAGCATTTATCAGAGCTGAAATGCCCCTGCAGAGTCACTGCCAAGTGCACCACGCTTACACAGTCTATGCTTCATTCTCCTTTGGAGGGAAGGTTCTACCCCTGCCTGTGAGCCCCCAGAGTGGGTCAGTCAAGGACAATCAAGGGGGATGCCTGGTTCCCTGAGGTAGGGAAGCTGAATCTGGCCTCTGCACCCCAACACCAAATTAATTCTTGAAGACAGAGTTTTGTGTGAAGTAGAAAAGCTTTACTGTTTTGCCAGGCAGTAGGGAGAAGAGCAGGCTAATGTCCTCAAAGCTGTGTCCCACATGTGCACCCATGGCTGATTCATGTCAATGTATGGCAAAAACCACCACAATATTGTAATTATCCTCCAATTCAAATAAGTAATTAAAAAAAAAATAACTGTCCCAACCTCCAGAGTGTAGTGAGGAATAGGAATGGTTCAAAGAGGGAGACTGCTCCTGGACATTTCTCCTGATTGGCTGGTGGTGAGGTGGAGGGGAGTCAGCGTCATCAACCTTCCGGTTCCAGGCATTCTGGGGTTCAGGTGCTTGTGGGCAGCTTACCGCTAATTTCTCCCACCTGGTGGATCAGGGCTACCCTATTGTNCACCATTATTAATTTAATGAAAAGCCCACTAGGTGGCACTCGTGCTCCCCAAATAAACAGGAAAGTCAGAAAACTGAGTTTTTATTAATAAAAGTATGTTGTGCTCTGTGATTGCATGTCTGCCTTTAAACATGCCCTTTAAAGCTACTTTAATTATTTTAAAGCGATAATTGGATTTTTAAAAGAGCTTGCTCTACTCACTGCGCCACAATAGGGCCCGGAGGATGGAGAATTAGCATCGGGTCCATCGTAGAGCAGGAGGTAGTTTTGGACACATTCTCCGGGATCATCGATGCTGATAAAGTAAAAGCTGACGGTGACCGGTCTTCCACCAGGAGCAAGGATGGCCCATTCACAGTGAGTATTGTTTGGGTAAGTGCCCGGATAGCCAGGGCTGGTGACCGAGCCGCTGTCTCCAAAAAGAGTCCCACCACAGCCTGCCAGGAAACAGCAGCATGAAGTTGGATTCAGTCAAGCAGAAACCATCCACTGTGCTTTAGTGCACTTAAGACAATGCGACACATTTTCCTAAGGTGCTGAGACTCCTTGCAGGAAAAGTGGAGGCAGAAATCCTTTTCCTGTGCCTTCATGGGCTACATTCTTCTCCTCCATCACCACCTGCCCCCTCCATTCCCACCTCCACCATATACTCTTTCCCCTGCAGCTCACCACTTAGGACCGACTTCCTCCAGGTCTGTTTTTTGAAAATAGTGAGTTGAGAGTGCAATGGGAAAAGCAAGATCTTGATAAAGTAACTACAGGAGAGAGTGAAGTCAATCTTGGGTACTTTGGTGGTATAGGTGCTTGGATTGATCTCAAGTACTTTGACTCCAAGGCAGTGACTTGATGATGATGTGGGTGAAGTAAAATTAAAAGGGAAATTCTGGGGCACGATCACAGAAACAGGTGTTTTATTTTAGGTTTTGGCAGTAATTTGTCATTTCTGTTGTTTGTTCAGTAGCTCAGTCGTGTCTGACTCTCTGTGACCCTATGGACTGCAACCCCCCGGGCTTCCCTGTCCTTCACCGTCCCCCAGAGTTTGCTCCAACTCATGTCCATTGAGGCAGTAATTACTTTACTTAAAAAAAAGTGACTTTACCAGACATAGAATTGACAGCTCCAAGACTGATATGCTTAAAAAGTCAAAGTTTATTTTCTTTCTTCTTTTTTTTTTTTGGCCAAGTCGTGTGGCATGTGGGGGTCTTAGTTCCCTGACCACGGACTGAACCCTCACCTCCTGCAGTAGAAGCACAAAGTCTTAACCCCGGACCACCAGGGTAGCTCCCCCTCCCTCCCAAAAACGCTTTTTAAGTTATCGGTATTAATTTTTTCGGTTTGTCAGTTTGCACAGGAAATCTATCATGATTTAGACCAGATGGCATGGGCATCCAGATGCGCTGTACGCAGGAAGAAACTGTAGAGCATAATTAAAGAGCGCAGAGCTGGGCTTCTGACCAGTGGGGCTTTGGGCCTGCCTCTGCCACAGTCTGGCTGTGCGTTCAAGGCAACTCATCAGTTGGGTGTTTCATGTCCTTATCTGTAAAATTAGGGCATAGAGATCATCTTTTACTTTCGTGCAGGCACCAAGAAATCATTATCCACAATTGTCTTGATAGAATCCTTTTGTAGTCACTCGGGATATTTAAATGAATTGTTTCCACATTCTTATTTTGAAATATTTTAGATATTCTCGGGGCCATTTCATAAAAGTATTCCTTCTTTCTTGAGTTGAATGAATTGACATGACTTAAATTTCCTTCACTCATCAGAAAACAGCCAACCCAAACTGCAGGAAGGTGCTTACTGCCCTGTAAGAGCCGTTAATCTCCAGGACTATGAAGAAATGAGAGGGCCTCCAAGGAACACAGCTGCTTAGATATACTCAAGTATGTGTCTGTAACTTTTGGGCAAACTTTTATTTAATTTTCAGAGACGTACACCTTGATGACCAAACCAAAAGTTTAAAATATGACAAAAATCGGCTTCCCTGGTGGCTCAGTGGTAAAGAATCTGCCTGCCAGTGTAGGAGACACCACTTCACTCCCTGGTCTGGGAAATCCCACATGCCTTGAAGCAACTAAGCCCATGCACCACAACGACTAAGCCTGTGCTCTAGAGCCCAGGAGCTTCAACTACGGAGCCCGCCTACCACAACTATGGAAGCCTGCGCCCTAGAGTCCACGCTTCACAACAAGAGAAAGCACCCCAAAGAGAAGCCCACACACTGCAACGAAGAGTAGCCTCCGCTCTCCACAACTAGGGAAAAGCCCTCTTAGGAAGGGCTAGCACAGCACAGCCAAAAATAAATGAATAAATACATAAAAGTTTTTAAAAATATGACAAAATCAAAATGTATAACCTAATTACAAAATCTTTATACCTTATCTGTGCCTCATATGTAGATATATATTCTTTAGAGAAATAATAAATACAAGTAGAATTTTTAAAATCTACAATTTTATCATTTAAAAAAAAATCTCTATTTTTAACAGAAAATGATCAAGTACACAGATTGGGGAGAAAGATGAGGTCCCTTTAACTGTCTTTTCTATGAGACCCTGTATGTTTTTCTCGGCTGCATCACTTGGCCTGACAAAGTGTCGGTGTCTTACCGGAGGGTGAAGAGGTCCAGATAATTTCATATCCACGGCCAGAAGTTGCGCCATCACTCTTAAATCGAAGGTACACTTCATGACTCTGGGAGAAAATGGGATTTGGCAGCAGAGTCCCACAATATGTGCCCAGTAATGGCGAACTGCTCTCACTTCCATTTCTGACCTTTAAAAATGCAGCATTAATGATGACACTTAAACATATAGTACCTTCTTTTCTGACCTATCATCGCTCTACATTAAGACATAAGACC